>VWZI01001459.1:46373-154306 GCA_013396835.1 Psilopogon haemacephalus
CAGCGAGGCGGCGCGGTCGGGCCGAGTGGTATCCCCACTTGGGGGTGCTTCTCCCTGCTTTCCCCCTCCTCCTCCTCTTCTTAGCAGGTCAGCGGGGCTGGGCGGGTGCGTGAGGCAGGGGGGAGCCGCGAATTTACAGGCAACGGTGCGAACGGGACTGGGAGGGCGGCGAGGGCCGGGTTCGTCGGTGGCACTCATTCTGCCCCCCGCCGGCAGTTGCCGCGCGTAGCCGGGACCGGTGGTTGAAGGCAGTCGGTAGGGGCTTTTCCTTGGTGATAGCGCTGCCAGCGGGAGTCGGTAGAGGCTCTCGAGGGTGCCTCAGCAGACCTCTCTCGCTTGAGGTGTGCTGTGTGTGAATCCCTGTCGTGCTGACAGGAGACTGGATATGCACCCTCCGGGAGAGGGGCCCTGAGGTGTCCTGGTTCCACGGCCCTGGGCAGAGTGAGGGGATCCCATGGCACTGCCGGCCTCGGTGAACACGCAGGAGCGGGAGCCACAGGCGGCCGTTGTGCTCTATCAGGTAGCTGTGCTTGCCAGGCGCATTAGGGACGCAGGCGCTTCTGCCAAAAATGCGTAATAACGCCAAAGCCAGAAGCTGCTGGCGTAGGGAGTCCTACAAGGATAGCATCACAAAAGCCTTCGCATAAGGAATCCTGCACTGCGGTCACTCCCTGTTGCAGCTCCTTGGCAACAGGGCCTGTGCCAAGCACTGGCCTCTCCTCTTCTTACGGAGATTGCATTCCGTCTGACTCCGCTGGTTCACTCGTTGGGAGGGCCGGTCTTCACACCCATGGGTCAGTTGTACCCCTTTTTTCTGTACTCTCAGTTCTGTGGTGGAAGGGTAATGCCACAAGGTTAGGGTGCAGCTGCATTGGCTGGCCCACATTGCTGTGTTTCATGGCCCTCTCTGGCCGTTACCCTCGCTTGATGTTTGTTTTCAAGCAGAGGCCAAGCATGAGCAGGTTCAGAGAGCTAACTTGCTAAAATCTAATGGGCAAGATGAGGGTTTTGGGGTGGATCCGCAGCACAAGCTGTTTGCTGTACTATCAGTGTGCAAAGGAGCCTTGGTTTGAGGTGAGAACCTGCAGTCAGAAGTGAGGTGGGAACAGGAGTCTGGCATCAGCTAAGATGAGGTGGGGTTGCTCCTGCAAATCAGAAGTTGGGCCAGCAAAAATGGAAGGCAGAAATGGAAGCAGGAGAGTGGGAACTTCTTACCATGATTAGCTCTCTGGGGAACAGAGGCCACAGCATATTGGGACTGCAGATGTATAGTTTGTCATCTTCAGGTCTGTCTTGTGGCAGTGTGTATGTTCCCAAAGAGGTCACCAAGGGCAAGGAGCTTGTTTGGATCCATCCAGGCTGCAACAGAGGGCCTGGCAGTGAGAAAGGGGAGCCCAGGATGAGATTTAGGAGGCATAGGAATCCCTGAGGACATTTTTACAGTGTAGTGGCAGTGCCCAGAGAACATATTATGTTATTTATTTGGGAGGACTTGATTTAAGACTTTGAAAACACTGACCTGCAACAGCACAAAATGCCAGTAGCTTTAAAATAGCATCTTATGGCAATAAAAGGGTATGTGTTCTTTCATGCGTCTTAATTGTAAAGAGCCCTCTTACTGTTGTAGAACAATTTACATTTTTCCGCAGTCCTGCAGAGAAGAGTTTACTGCTGCAACTTTTAGTGGCCCTGGCCATGACAGTCTTTGGTGGTAGGACAAAGAAGGCACTGCTGACCCCTGTGCTATGTGCTGGTGTGTCACATTGGCCATGGCCCTGGAGCTGGATCAGAATGAGGGGAGCTGCTGCCATCTATCAAGAGCTGAGGGCTGTTTTACACCTGGGGCTGGGCAGGGACTAGGAGAGGTAGTCAGTTCCCAGTATGCTTCTACTCTCCTACAGCTCAGCATGATGGGCAGCCTGGATTCAGGTTTCCCACTTGATTCCTTGATGGAATGGAAAAAGGCAATCCATGGTGTCTTGGTGTTTGAAAATGGTATTTTTTATTTGAAATTATTAAATATGAGAAGGAACTGATACAGGCAGCTACAAAATACCGGTAAAAAAAGAACTGAACCCTGGACTTCATACTGAAATGCAGAACAGTGGAAATGGACTGCCATTAGGATGAGAGGGTCAGATGGTCCCTTGAGTGAAGTCCTGTGATTGCATAAAACTGTTGGATTGCATTTTCTTTAAAGTTGTGCTGTACAGCATTTTGTTGGTGCTGCCGTTTGACTGTGGGAATGTTATTTTTATTCAGCAGAAGATTGTCTGGCTCAGTGTGCTAATGACTGCAAAGCTTACTGCTGTGATGGGACTACTCCTTACTGCTGTTCATATTATGCCTACATTGGGAATGTCCTTTCGTAAGTATACTTGCACTTCAGAAAAAAACCTGATGTGCTTTGTTCTTCATGGGCTTCATATAAGCATGGATTGCAGGAAACTGTTTTGGCAATAAATGATGAACAGAGTTTGGAGTGGTTTTGTTTTATTTTTCCTTTGCTGGTAACAAACATTGTTATTCCTCTGAAGTCTCACCTTGGATATATTTTTGAAGCATACAAGAAAGCTTGTTAAAATTGAGGGTTCTGTCCTTAACTTCTGTACAATAATATAATATGTGGAAGTAAGCTTTAGAGGTGGTGAGAACTTTGTTTCAAGCTCTTCAGACAAAACAGAAACCTCATGGGTTTTGTTGAAATGCTTTGTTACAACACTTGAGTCAAACCAATGTTGAAATGACGTGGACTTGAGATATTTATTGCTTTGAGTACTTTTAAAATATCCTTTATTGACCTGTTTATTTTTGTTAATTGATGTTTTGGCTTTCGGTGGAATTTATTGAACAGGTTCTGCGTAAAAGTAATCTGATCCCTTAACACTGCGGTATGGATAAGCATGTTTCCCAGTGCTTAAACAAAACTCAAAACACAGCAGGTGAAATGGGGTAGCTATGAATATTTCCTACCTAAAGAAAAAGAATGGAGTAGGCTGTTGGTGAAAAACATAGACTCCAGTGCAGCTATTTAGCTCTGTATGGGTATAAATGAAGCTTGTGTGCTAGCAGACCTTACTATAGGCTATGGACTTCATTTAAATGACAGCCCCTAAGTATTAAGTTCATATGCAAGGACAAAACTAAATAAAGCATAAAATGTTGTTCTTCAAAATAGGACATCTTCTGTTTCATTAACTACACCTGTAATTTCCTTAACCTTTAGCAAGCAGGCTCTGGCATCTTTTGGTTTATATTCTTGACTAAAACCAGGAAAGGAAAAAGAGGTGCATCATACAGACTTCTCAGTGCTTGGGGAGGAGTGGGTGGGAAGGTGGTAGTTGCTTTTTCTGAAAAGACTCCTCTGTTGCAGGTTTTGTATGAGCCATAGTACCTGGGGAACATGCCAGTGTTCCCTACAGCATGTTTTTATAGCACTTTGAAGGAGTAGGCAGAATGATGTTATTTTAATACAAAATTGATCCACAGTTTTTAAAGCAGATCAGACACTTTCTGAGCTAAAGTAAATAAAATGATGATAAAGCACCAGCATCCTTCACTCCTCTGGAAATAAAAAAGCGTGTACTTAAGATTGATTACTGTTGGAAAATGACAAGTGATTTTTTTCCCACTCCCGTGGGAAATATCTGCTTGGATTTTTTGTTTCTCATCTCAAAACTGCTTTCCCATTTACATGCATGGAAGTAGGTTCTGCTTTTTAATACTTCATTCCAGGACACATGTGCTTAGGAATGATGGACACAATAGCATAGGCTATTTCATACTAAGAAGGAGACTTCCCAAGGAGCACGTGGGTCATTTACGTGTGTACATCACTGGTGTTTGTCTAACCAGTGAGAGCTGTACTTTTGGAAGGAATGACCTGGGGATTCTTTAGTGACTGCTGAAATATTCAAACCATGCCTTTAATGCCAGGGTGACACCTAGTCCTTTGTATGTTTATTTAACAAATTGTGATGGTTTGAGGCTAATTGGAGTATTTTGATGAAAGAAATTAGATAATTGGTTGTAAAAGAATAATAATGATAAAGTCTATGTCATTCATTGGTTTGCTGAAAGGGAAATGACAAATTAGGAACTTTCCTCCCCACCTTACTATTGAAATTTACCAAACTAGCTCAGACGGCTTGGAATTAAGATGAAGCTGTATTTACAGCATGGCAAAAATGTATAAGCATATATAGACAATATATTTACAAGTATTTACAATTATATAAAAACAGAAATAATACAGAAACCCAAACTGCCTCTTGGACAAAGAAAACTGCCCAGAAACGCTCAAAACTACCCCTCCTCCTTTTCCCTCTCTGTCTCCCAGACAGACAAGCGAAACAAGCTGCAAAGCTTACGTTGTTTTCTGTTAGTCAAGATTAATGGAAAGATACTAGAGCAGAGCTAAGAGGAAGTGATTAGATCCAGCAATACAGACCAGACTGAACAAGATTGTTTATATTTTGTATTTTTATCCCTCTCAGCAAACCAATGGGTGATAACAGACCTCATCATTATTTTCTTTTTACAACCAATTATCTAATTTCTCTCATTAAAATATTCCAATTAGTGTCAAACTAGCACAGGATAAAAAGCCAAAATATAATTAATTTGTCCTTCTTTGCTCCGGGACACTTCTCCTTTCTCTTTGCCTTGCTCCTCTCTAATATCTTTCACTAACAGATAAAAAGTAGGCCTTGCTGATTGTTTTTTTCTGTCTGGGGGGGAGAGAGAGAGCCTTTGAGCCCCTTCTGGGCAGTTTATTTGTCTGGGAGGGAATTTGGATTTCTATAGTATTTCTACTTTGTATATAATTGTAAATATTTGTAAATATATTGTTTATTTATGCTTATAAATTTTGCTTTGCTGTAAATGCAGCTTCATCTTACTTTCAAGCTGTCTGAGCTGGTCTGGTAAATTCCAGCAGTGGGAGGGAGGGAGTTCCTAACCCACCACACAAATGTAAACAGTTATTGAATTAGAGCTGAGTGCAAGTGGATGTAACATGTCGGAAGAGTTGGTATGCTTCTGAGTGGTTTTGATAACTGGAGTGGCTCTTAAAAGTGCTGTTTGCCACAACATATCTCAAAGGAAATGTTTGATTCTTGTGTTGTTTTTATGGTTAAGTACTCCAGTTCACAGACTCGAAGACCATCCAGGAGTCATTACACTTCTCTGACCTGACATTTTGCGTGATTCAGCCATAGTTTGAGTTTTTTGGTTTTTTTTTTTCCGCAAAAGCTGTTTTGGGTGTGTCTTCTATAAAAATGTGTCATCACATTTTGAAAACCTCAGGCAGCTAATGTGGTGACCATGTGTCACATAAACCATTCTGTAGTTCATTTACTAACATGGCTGTGAAATTTTGCTGGGAAATGAAGGTTGAAATTCCTACTGTCAGCTCTTAACTTATCTATGAGTTTCAAATGTGGCCCTAAATAGTCATCATGACAGCTTTCAACCTTATCACTGATCTGGGTGAACCCTGTCAGCCTCACATGTAAGATTTGCTTTGTTTTGTTTTGCCCCGCTCAGGGGTCAGTTCTTTGGCCTTCCTTTGAGCTCCCTCTAGTATTTTAACATCCTTCATGAAGTGTGGCTGGAAGGGCTGAGCATAGGATAGTGACAGAAACCTGGCTAGAATTGTTTGTTCCGGTGTCTTTCTTTAAGTACCTGTTTTGAAGCAGCTATCAGTGATGAGCACAAAAGACTTAGCAATTTGTTCCATTTCTGAGCCCTTAAGTTAGTCTTCAAAGCATGTCTACTTCTTTAAGCCTGCAAACTTTGCTGGGGTTACTACCTTAATTGCGTTGTGAAAGACGTTATTGTGACTTAATGCTCCATAAGAATAACCTTTCTTTCTTTTTTTCCAATATACTTTTTTTTTTTTCTTTGTTTGGGGGTTTTGTTTGGTTTTTGTTTTGTTTTTTCAAGCTTTTCCCACTGAGGTTCCCTGTTGTCTCACTGCTAAATGACAAACCAAAGACATTGCATTAGAAGACAATCTCTGGAGTTTGAAAATAGCCACTAGTGAACTATCTGCTTATGTCAGTCCTTTGACAACTGTGTACAGAAGTCTTCTAAAGAGCAGTTTTTAACCCAACAAACTGTATGTCCTGATAATTACATATGAAGCTGTTTTTAAAGACCTTTCTTCTCCTGTGTCATAATTTTTGATCCTGCTAATCTGCAGGATCAAAATGGACTTGATCTGTGTGGGTGCTTTCATAAGTGCCTTTTTTTTAAACTGTCTTAAATAGTATTAGGATTTCTCACTGTTGTAGGGGCTCCTCTGCATCTTTAGAGGTTGCCTATACTTTATTTGTTAACCACTAATTTCTCTGCTGTCTCCATACTTAATAATTCTGCACACCTTTCTGAAGTTTCTATTCTCTATCTTAGCTGTTGGTTAGTTTTTGGTTGTTTTTATTTTCAAGTTTTCCCACAAACGTAACTGTCTCTTGCACTTTGGGAAGAGCCTTCTGAATGTAGTAGGTTCTCTTTAAACACTTCTGTGTTTTCTTTCATGCCTCTCAATCTTTTTAGACCCATATTCCAGCAATTGTGCAGACTAACAAAATCAGTGTGACTGACCAATACTTAAGATTCTTGCAGCTTTTAGATGATGAATGAACTCTCTTCACTCATTAAAATTATATTCAACATTGAGGTACCATATAGGGTTTTAGAATTTTCTATTTTAAGAAATCACCATCTTTTTAGGACACTAGGGAATTTTTTTTCTTTACTCAGATGAAGTTTTCAGCAAACAACCTCCAGGCTGTATGCATCTGTGATTAGGCCTGTTTTCATTTCCACACATGAAGAACAGATGCAGAATTATCAGGTCATGCTAGTGTTAGGATTTAAGGACTTGTAAGAGATGTTCCAGTAACTACAACATTGGTTGGACTACAGGTGTGATCTGTAAGCCTTTAAGGTCTGTGATTGAGTCATCTATAATTCCGTGAGCATCTCTAATGCAAAGTAGCACGTGCTTCCTCCTTCTCTCTCTGTTTCATGATACCCTTTCAGAGCAAGTTGTTAAAGTGTTAACGTTGAAGCTGTATTTCCCTTCCTACTAATTTTCAATAGCTGCTGTCATTTCCTCTGATGCATATGCATTTCCTCCTGTTCATTTGCTTGGCATCTAGTGCTTAATAGTCAGCTCTTCTAAAAATGCTTTTTTCTTGGACAAATTACAGATTTATATTTGGACTTGTGGAACATAATGGAGCTGTGTCTGTGGGATGAAGGAAAAAGTGCAAGGATGCTTGAGTGCTCAGGCTGTTCTTCCTGCCTACCTTTTCACTCCCCACCAGAAGGCAGCTTGGAGGCACCCTTCCCAGCCTTCAGCATCATTTCAGCTCTGAGTCAAGAAATTCAAACTACCCTCATCCCCAGAAGCTAGTTTCTAAGCAGCTGAATCACATCTGACTGACAATAAGTTTCCTTGTGGTGTGTCTGCTTCTACACCTTTCAACCAGGCTAGGACCTGTGAGGACTCCACATCAGATGCTTCAGGTTTGACCGCAATAAGAGTATAACCCTAACTAACTATCCAGCCAATAGCATTTTGCTTTCTGTCACTCAGAGCAGTTGGAGACATCTCATTATTGCTTTCAACTCCAGCCTCAAACTCCAGAGCTCCTCAGAGGCAGGAGTTGGTATGAAAGAGGATTCTTCTGCAGAACACACATTTTTATGTGTGTTTCTGACAATGTTCTTTGTGTTTTCTTCTGAGAGACCCCAAATTTTCTGGCTCTCATAATTATCCTGGTAGTTGCTGGATTTTGTGTGGGCTAATTTCCAATTCAGTCTTTGGCACCATGTTGTGCCTTGTGTTTATTACTGCCCACAGGGCACTTTTGAGCCACGGGGAGCTCTCTGGGCATAGATGTCAGTAGTTGCATGCTGTGGAGGTGGTTCTGGATGCTACCTTTGCTCTTTCACTACACTTCATGTCCTACAACTGTGGATTGATGTAAAATAATCCCAAACTCCAGGTAAACAGTGGAACAAAAAATACTGTTGGGCCAGCTGAATATTCAGTGGAAACAAAAGGACTTAAATCCAGAGTTTAGAAAACCTATTGATATCCAACCTTGGTGATTGATGTTTATTTTCCTGCGTTAATATTTAAGAATAGTAAACTGCAATGCTGGCTTAATCAGCAGAAGAAACCGAGACCAAATGATGCTACATTACATTGCAAATGATATGAAGTTGCTTGGTAAAATGTCATCAGAATTACTTTCTGTAAGGCACCTGATTCTGAAGACTTCAAAACTAAGTGGAAGAAAAAAATAAATAAAACCTTCAGAGAACTGTGATCTCATTACAGATAGTGGATGGTGATTTACCAGAAATAATGAGGAAGCAGCAGCCTGTTCTGTGACAGCTGAAATATCAGGTGTTACTTACATGAACTTCATCTATGTTGTAAGAGGTTTGTTTTGTTTTCAGTCTAGAGCTTGCACAGTGTGGCCAGGAAAGAGGGAAGGCAGACGGAGAGAATGGGAAGAAAAGGGGTGAAGACATTTAGTGTAAAAATTGTGTGCATGCCGCAGCCAGCAGAAGTGAAGGAAAGGCAGTGTGTAGTGTATCTAAGGGTGGCATTTGACGTGAAGTACTTTATATCCAGTAGCACTTTTGAGATAAGCAGCTGACCTCCGAGAATGCCATTTTTGTTCATGAAGGAAAGAATGTCTTGGTATGAGAATAGGATGACAGTGTACAGTGGAGGAGTGTACAAAAGAAGGGAGGTAACATTTTAAGAGTTAAGAATACAGAGATGTAGGCTCTGGAGTTCATAGTGGGGAAAAAAAAACCAACCAAAAAAAACCCCCAACCAAACAGGAAGCTAGTTGTTTGCTGTAGGTTCCAAATAATTAAAATTAGACACTTTCAGGCATCCCACGGTAAATATGTGAAGCAGCATATGGATTTAGGAGGGCTTTATGTCTGCACTACAGTTTTATGGAACTCTGCTTAAAATAAAATTGTATTCCTTTTCATCAACGCAATGTTCAAAATTTCCCATGATTGGATCACTTGGGGACAGTATGTAAAACTGCAGTTTACCTGGGAGTTGCAATTTCATACTTTAGGCTACGTGACTTCTGATGCAGTGCCAGAGGTGTGGCAGAGGACTGGTTCTATAAGTATTTTTTCCATTTGGCTGGCATTGTGATTCCTGATCAGAAGAGTCTTCCTGAATGAAACAGAACCTGAGGATGCTTGTGCTGAGTTCTGGAGTATGGCTATAAACATGTCATCAGTAAAGGCGAGGCTCTGATAATTAAGCTGCAGCCATTCCCCCTTCATTCTGTCTAAGAGGTGAATAGCAGTTCAGCCTTCTAATCCTTGATCTTCAATATCTGCAGTGGAAGTATATCTGTGCCTCAGCTTGAGAAAACCTCCACAAGAGGCATCTAACACCTTCTGTGTGGGGAGTTGATTAATCACAGCTTAGAGAAAGATCTAGGACCATGTTTCCTTTGTAAGATCTGCTGGAGTGAAAACTGGTATTCAAAATATGACCTTTGTGAAGCATTTGAACTTCCAGTTGTTTTTTATTCCATGCCTATTGTCCTAGTCCATATCCTCTAGCGGAGAATGTGTGATGAGATTTACGACCAGAAAGTTAGTATCTGCACTTGATGATGGCTGCAGAGGAAGCCCTTGTCAGCACCAGAATTAAAACACAGGGCTCCTCTTCTTTAGTTCTTTGTGTTTTCGTTTCTGACCCTGTGTTGTGACAAGCAGCTCAAAATGGGAAAATACTGTTTCGCTTGCCAAACAGCAGCTCTCAAAAGATAGCACCAACTTAGTCTCCCACCTCTGTTTTCCTGCAGGATGTCTGACTAATTATATTGAAATGTTTGGGACTAATGGAATCAAGTTCTTTTGTTTGATCATTTTTACAAGTTTAAGGGTTTTTATTTTAGCAAGTAGCCATAAGAAGTAGAATGATTTTTAGTAAAAACTGGAAGTCTTTGTAAACATGCAAGTTCAGTTGTTCATAAGAAAAAGGGTAGCACAGTTTTGTGCTAAAACTCGAGCTGTTGGCATCTCTGTGGATCATCTGGTTTTCATCATTTGGAAGATTGCTAGACTTTGGCCTGAAAATGGAAGCATTAAGGTATAAATCACTGAAATGCTCTTTGTGGCTTACAGAAAACTCAAAGAGGGAAAAGTAAACATTCTCAAGGAATTTGGTGATATTAGCTTGCTTATACTGCACTGATTTATTTTTTTTTAAGATTTCTCAATAAAAAAGTGAGATAATTTTGTGTTTATCTCTTGAAGTGATCTGTTTTGGAAGCCTGCAGGATTTTCCCATAAGGTTCAGTCATGTAAAAAATAAATGTTTTCTTAACACTTAGTAAGGCTGATGTAAGGGCTGAGCCTGGGGATTATGTTGATCACAGGAGTACTGTCCTTTCTTTGTAAGAATTTTACATTCTGTCAATTTTATACCCACTCACACACCTTTCCCTTTTTCAAGTGGAGTCCACCTCTGAATTTGGCAACCTTAACTTTGTTCAGTTATGTGTACATCCAAAGCTTTCGAGACAATTCAGAGTCTGCTAGGCAGCAGTTCAGCAAAGTGGTTAAATGTATTTGTAACTTGAAGGTTGTGAGTGGATGTAATGGATAGACTCTTCATCCTACTGAAATCAATAAGCTAATTACCTTAGTGAAGAGTTCATGCCCTTGGCTCTAATGGCACAAGTTGTAAGCTGAAGTACCTTGTTGAATCCATGTGTTAGGAAAAAAAATATTTTTTTTTTAATCACAGTGGTACCTTCTATGTTCACTGCCACTTTGTGCTGCCTTCCTCCTCGTTCAGGTGCTGCTTAATAAGCTGTGTCACTCCCAGAGAGTCAGGAGATAAAAAGGACAAGTCCTACCTCATCCGACTCATCCAGTCTCTTCACATCCAATGCATGCATGTCTCCCCTGCCTCTAGCTGGAGATTTTCTGGTTTATTGGCTAATTCTGAGATTTCACTGAGCTTTACAAGGTTCTTGATGAATTAGTTTGTTGTATTTTGTACTGGCCCAGAAGACCAGTTGTATCCTGGACTGCATCAAGTAGGCATGTCCAGCAGATCAAGAGAGATGATTCTGCCACTTTGCTCATGTGAGACTCCACCTGGAGTACAGGGTCCTGCTCTGGGGCTCTCAACATGAGGAAGACTTGGACCTGAAGGAGAGGGTCTGGAGAAGTGCCACAAAAGCAATCACAGGGCTGGAGCACCTTTCCTGTGAAGACAGGCTGAGTGAGTTGGGGTTGTTCAGCCTAGAGAAGAGAAGGCTCTGGGGAGACCTTATAGCAGCCCTGCAGAACCTGACAGAAAGCTGTGGAGGGACTGCTTACAAGCGCAGGGAGCAATAGAACCAGAAGCGATGGTTTTATACTAGACCAGGATAGATTTAAAGTGGATATGTGGAAGAAGTTCTTTACTATGAGGGTGGTGGAACACTGGAACAGGTTTCCCAGGGAGGTGGTTGAGGGCCCTTCTCTGGGAACATTCAAGGTCAGGCTTGATAGGGGCTCAGAACAACCTGATCTAAACAGGGCTATCCCTGTTTACTGCAGGCAGGTTGGACTAGATGACCTCTAGAGGCCCCTTTGAACCCATTGCATTGTATGATTCTATTCTATGTCAATCATATTACACCAACTCAACAGGATTGCTAATGAAGATACTTTTGTGTCTAAAGCTATTCAAGAGGGCTGTTTGATGCTGTGAACAGTGTAATTGCAACCAGTCCAAATAAAACCTGTAGCACTAATTCAATATTTGAATGATATTGTCCTAGAAAGATAAACTCATTCTAATCTTGGTCTTGAGAGAGAAACAAAGTTTGGTGTATATAAGCAAGTTATTAAAAATTAGAGGAAATTAATTATTAATTCACAGGGCAGTTACAAGTTCCTTTGAGATTTGTAAGCACAACTTGATAGGAACCCCACAGTTAACATCACCTTTAGAAATTCAGTGAAGTTTTCTCAATGATTTTTCTATTATTTCAAAAAAGAAAAAAATTGTGATTTTTACTCTAAGAATCACATCCACTGTATCATAAGAAAACTCATGTTTGGGGTTTTTTTTCCCTATAATTAATTTTTTTTTGTAAGACACAAGATCTCTCCTAGGACTTAATCCACATGTAATTATTTAACATGGGATAGAGAGGCACTAACACTGCAAACTGGGCAGGCATGTTTTTCATCATCATGTCTCCCTCTGTTGGCTCATCCACACAGATAAGGCATTTTTACTGCTGTCATTAAATGGAGTTACTCTTTCTGCTCACAAGGGAGGCTCAGTTTGATGCTGAGTGTTCCCACCTTCTCTCTCTTTATTTGAGGCCTGTGGTACAGTTTGGCACAAGCACAAGAGGTACTAAGGATCTACAGCTATTGTTGAAACATCTGTTCATCAGCTAAGATGCAATGAACCTTATTTTTAGGTGCCTTGTGGACTTGCTGTGCCACTATTCAAGTGTAAAGGGACTGTGCAAACTGTCTCTACTGCAGTCGTTCAAACAGTCCATTGCCAAGATGGTGTAATGAAGATATAATTAGGGTACTGCTGTTCTGTAGCTGTTTCCAGCTGCTGAGCAGCCCATAGGGCATCAGAGTTAGTAAACTAGGAATAACATATAAAATGCAGTCCCAAATGTATGTGCTTATGCTATCACATTAGCTGCAGGTTTCATCTCTGATACTGTGTACTGCTTATTCCTGTTGTGCTCCTGCATTTGACTCTTTCCTTCCAACAACAGGGTAAGAAAGGGTCTGGATGTGAATAGTGCTTCTTTCTTGCCTTCCCTCTCCTCCTTTCTCATCCCCAGTAAACTGAACAGAATAGAAATTAACATTTGGAACAGCAAGGAAGCATTCCTCCATGGAGAGTGGCATGCCCCTCCATGAAAGGGAGGGAACCAGTTTCACCAGTTAATGTCTTGCACTTCAGAGGTCCCCAGGAGCAGTTTGCAGCCCTCCAGGTAGGGTAACAAACCAGAGAGAGCAGGAAAGTTGTCAAGGAGAGAGCAGGGAATTGCAGCTGCTGCCTATGGTCTTTCCTACGTGATGCATGTATATATTACACAGATTTATGTGTGTGTGTGTGTGTGTGTATGCAAACAATTACTATCTTATATTTTCTTCTGAAATTCTGATTTCCATTTCCTACAACATTAAAACCATCTAGAGTACTGGGTAGCATTAAGATTCCGTTCTAGTATCCGTATTGTTGAAGCACCATATTGGTGTGATTCTTCGACATTCAGAGTTCAAGGCGCCATGGAGCCTGTGAGGCTCTCTTGCCAGGAATGCTTCAGGACAACCAGCTTCTGAGACTTCACCTGGGGTGGAAAACATGGAACAGGGAGGAGAGAGGAACAAGATGTGGGGTGCTTGTTCTGGTATCACCTTACCTCTGCAATAGACCTCTAGAGAAAAAAAAAAAACAAATGTTCTGATAGCAGCCTGAGGACAATTCAGAAATGGAAGACAAGCAGTGAAGAGACTAAAATTAATTAGCTATGTGTAAGTAGCACTTATAATAGGATGTTGTTTAAATGGTACATGACAGCAGCTCTTAATTCTTTTGTTTGGATCAAATCCTTCATGTCCTTGAGCTTTTTTGGGCCTCCTCTTCTGCTGCTTTGGAAATGTAAACCAAAAGGAGGGAAAATAAGCAGCCAGCATAAATTTAACACTTAACTTTTCATTGTTGGGAGTAAAGCAAATGTAATACTATTTTGTACAAGACCTTGAAATAAATTTATTGGAATCTCTGAGATTTTCCTGGAAGAGTAACAAGTATTTTGTTATTGCTATATTTTGCGTAAAGAATACAGCTTCTTTGAAATTATCCTTGCTTTCCACTCATGTGGCATATTTACTTCTAAAGGTTTGAAAACACTTATCGTTGACCATTGTTTCGTTCTTGTGCTCGCAATAGCCTGTCAGAGAAGGCAACAGTGTCTGGGCGTCATTGCCATTCACCTAACAGGCACTCCTGCTGGTGATGACTTCTCAGTTCTAAAAGCAGTATGAACTACCACAAAGAAAGATTAATTGTTTGGGTTATGTTCAGAATTTTGACTACTTGGAGCCAGAGTTTTGTGTCTGAGTATAAACACTGAATATGCCATGGATAGGCATATTCAGATGAACCGCTGTAGGGATGGAGATTTGTGTGAAGAGTCCTGTTATGCTGTGTCAAGTGCAAAAGTGCTCTCAGCCGTCGGTGAGAAGCCATCTAAGTATTTAGTATCTTTCCTGCAAAACTCTCTTGTCAGCCCATCGTGCAAATGTTGCATTCTTTTAAAGCAGTAGGGGTTTTTTTCTGTCTCTTCTCTGGGTTACAGCTTCTCCCACACTGCAGTTTTCTATCCACTCACTATGCTGTATGGTCCTAGTCCCCAAAGACCTTGATGAGTCTCTGTTTCAAATGATAGCTAATGTATTTACATGGCCGAAAGCTAATATTGTTTGTTCAGTCCGCAGCAGAAACCCTGTGTTTGGTTTGGCAGTGGATGGCCTATTTACATAAACTAAAATTATGAAAATGGATGACAGGATCACCAGTCTGCTTACCTTGCACTGCTTTTCTCCAGTGGCTTCTGGCAGGAATAATTTGATATTAAATTTCAATGGAGAGCTGTCCTGGGTTAACACAGCCTGCTCTCACAAGCCTCTCTCCTCCCACACAGGTGAGAGGGAAAGTCACAGACAAAAATCCTGGATTGAGATAAGGGATTTACTGAGATAATATAACGCACAATTACCTTAGCCTATCTGCAGAAAACATGCAGTGAAATGCAGAAGCAGCAGCAATAAAACAGTTCCCCCTATCCAAGCACACAGCAGCCAGCCCAGTGGAAAAGACCAACGTCCGGAACCCGGTAACCAGAAACCACAACTGGAACAGGAAGCTTCTCACATTGCAATCTGAACTCCAAGCCCCATGATACTTTGCTCCAGTCAGTACTTTCACTTTAAACCTGGCGTGATGTCAGCATAGTATTGAATACCAACAGCAGATTCAACTCAACCCACGACGAGCCAAAGAACAGAGCTTCAAGAGGGTGGAGGATGGATGCAAAGTTATGGCCCTCATTCTGTTTTCAGCAACATCTTAAATTGTCTGAAGCAAAGCAGAAGGCATATTTGTTCCTGAGCCTTCACAATTGTTGAATGAAACTTAATGATCAAATTATCCTATTTCTAGAAATACAATAGAATGTCAGCTTGACAATAATGCTTTCAAAATTGCCATATGACAGGGGTGCTGTAAATATAGTGGCATATCCGCTGAATGTTTCGAATAAGACACTGCGTTAAGATAATGTGCTGAGATTAGGAGGGAAGCAATGGTATTGCAGCTTCTGCGTTTGGTAAACTTACAGGGTTGCTGTCTTTGGACATAATTTTGATTGCTTAAATTGTGTCAGGAGACGTTTAGATTGGGTATTAGGAGAAATTTCTTTACTGAAAGAGTGGTGAGACATTGAACAGGCTGCCTAGAAGAGTGGTGGAGGTGCCATGCCTGGAAGTGTTCAAGAATTGTGTAGGTGTGGCGCTCCAGGATATAGTTTAGTGGTCTTTGTAGTTGGGTTACAGCTGGACTCAGTGATCTTGAAAGTCTTTTCTAACCTTAACGATTTTATTATTTTTTTGCATTGAAATTCCATATCAAGAGATTTTTTTTCCCCTGCTTCCTCCTCACATGCTTCCCAATCATCCTTTCTTCTGCAGTAGGTGAGGATGAAATGCCCTTTGTGGCATGTCTGCCTCTGCTAGCAGAGGGTGGATTTGATGACCTAGGAAGTTCTTTTCACATTAGCCGCAGAAGAATTTGTTCTGTTTTGGGACTGGGCTAAAAAAACATTGTGAAGCTCTCAGCAGGCTGGTTGGTACAGGGTCTGTTTTCTGTATTCCTCTGTAGTCACAGGCTGACGACAGCAGCTTACAATATGACCTCCAGGCTGACATTTGTGCAGCAGACAGGTATCAGTATTTTTTTATCCACCAGGGACAGTCACTTCTGCATGTGAACTGGCCTGCACACTGCTAGGGAAACAGCTCTGGTTTACATCACTCAAATTTACCAAGTTACAAAGCAACTTTGTTTTGGTTTTTGAACCATGAGTCCTTGTGTAAAGGAGGGAGGGTCTGTTTTTTCCTCATACAAGGGAAGCTTTATTTGACATATCTGTGAGTACTTACTCAAGGATGCTCCAGTAGGCACCTAAAGAGCCCTGTGATGCCCTCTGAATGGCTGGGAAGCTCTGCCAAGAGATCCCACTCAGGCAGATGGGCAGTAAGAGGCTGCAGGGATGCTATTGTGATTGCAAGTCAGGGTTTCTCCTGTGGCTCTGTGTTGAATGTCCACCAGATTGTCAGATATTTTTAGGAGTTCAGAAAGAAAACATCTGTAGTTTATCTCCATGCTGTTTGAAATGTCATGTACAAATACAGTCAGGTACCTTTGAGACAGCATCAATTCAGTTTCTTTATACTTCTTTCATATTTTCCACCCAGAGATTTGTTGTTGTCACAGCTCTGCTTGCAATCCTAAATAACCTTAGGAACTTGCAGCATCTAGATTAGACTTTCCTTACAGATTGACTCATCTCTTCTGTGAAGTTGCATTACTTGGAAGTTCTTGTTGCTTAAAACATGGAGAGGTTGCTCCCCAGGGACAAGGCTTGCTGGGTCATTCAGAAATTCATCAGGACTCTTTAATTCATCAGGACTCTTTCTGAGGAGTTTCCTCCTGGCCGGACTGCATGGGGGAGAGCAGGGCTGTGTTGAAGAAGGAAAACTGCTGCTTGGTACTCTCTTGCTATGCCTTGTCATATACTGGGGTTTAAAGGAGAATTGTTCACAGCATTTGTGCTTCATCACTGAAAGAGGGCAGACCATTGTCTTGGTACTTAGAAGCTCTTCTCCCAAGCATGCTGATTAGGTGGGGGCCTGACTTCACTGCTTGTCCCAGTTGGATACTTGCATTTCTTGTCCCAGTCCTGTGCATAGTGCTATGCTCTAGAAGGGACAGTTTTGAGTGTGTTGTTCTAGCCTGATACTCAGCCTTCATGTAGTGAGGGGTGACACAGGGGGCCCGTGGGAGAAGCTGAGACCTCAGTTGGGAGGACACAGAGGCATTGCGGCTGATGAGAATGTTCTCCTGTTGCATGAATGCCCTCTTGCACCTTCCTGGTAGTCCCTCAAGGCCACTCCCATTGGCATGCAGCCCTTGCACTGAGGGAAAATGCAGTACCTCTTCCAGCTAATGTAAGAGCAACTACTACTCTGTGAGACCAGTAGCTGGAGAGCAAGTTAGCAGGAGCTGTGACTCAGGTCAGGGTTTGCCCTTTGGCTTTGTTTTGATTCAATAATGTATGTTGCAGTTGCTGATAGGGCTTTGTAATGAGACGTTGTTTTTCCAGGCTGAATACTTGCTGTGCTCACAAAGAACACTGGATGTGTGGATATGTGAAACAAGTCAGCTGATTTATTACTCTTATCTGTCACTTGCATTGAATGGTTTTAATAACTGCCAGAACTAACAGTTCCTTCATAACCAGCAGTAACACCACTGTCGTTGTTGCTGTATTTTTATCACTCTCATTTTCCCCAACTTGTGTCAGAAGATACAAAGTGTCAATTAACTGGGCAAAGTCCTCAAGTCACTTGATTTATACTGGCACACACTGACTGAAAATACAATCCAGCAAAAGAAGAACCATCATATTTTCCTCCAAAACTATCAAAGTGTTTTGGATTGTCTCTAGCCCATCCAGAAGAGTGTTGCATCAGCTCTGCATCAGCCAGTGCTCCACTGGCCATGCTCAGGTGTGAAAAGTACCTTTTTCCTTGGTTTTGTCAATGAAATCCTTATATTGGCTTTGCAAGAGCAGCACAAATCTTTCTGTCCAGATGCCTGTGCCATAAAAGAAGGATTGGAGGTTTCTGCCTCTGTGAACTCATAACTTCAACTTCTGGATTTGTGTGCTGACCTACTTAAGAAGTTGCTTGAGGCTGAACTTCAAACTGGCCCCTCTTTTGTAGCCAGATGTTTCCCGTTCTTTTTTTTTTTTCTTCTGGTTTTTAGCTGCTGCTTCAGAAAATAGCCAGATGATTTTACTCATTGTCTGTGTCCCCCCCTGCCTAGCCTGCCAGTGAACTTGCAAAGTCCTGGTGATGACTGCAGCAAAACAAAAGCCCCAGCTGTGAGCAAGTGGTTTGGAAGATCCCCTTTCACCAGGCACTTTACTCTTCCACTGTGGCAGCTCCAAACAAGCCCAGGAGGCAAAATGAAAATAGTTTGGACTAGAAATTGCAACTCGTGTCCCACAGGACCATAATGGTTCAAAGTAAAAAGCTTTTCATGTAGGCTAAGCATCACTGCCACTGCTCCTGTGTGGGCATGATGCTGTGCCTCTCATGCTGGAGGGATGTGTGGAGTCACAGGTCAGCCATCCTGAGGCAGATCAAGATGCAGGCCTTGGATGGGAGCTGTGAATGCCTCAGCCCAGGGAGCCAAGCTGTGAGTACATCTCTTCAGAGGAGATTGTTTATTGCTGTGGTGTTACTCCTTAGCCCTACAAGCTTGCTGCTCCTCTTCCCAAGTTGGGAGCCCCATTATCTTAGAAGATACTTGTCTCAGAGCTGTCCATCCCTGTGAGCAGGATCCAAGCCCTTTTCTCACTGCCACATGCCTAGTGAGCACTCTCAAGGAACAGACTGATGACCTTCCATGGGAAGATGCCATTACATAACTGCTCCTTCATTAAGAAATTAAAAAGATTAAGAAGTAGCTGACATGTCAAAAAGTGGAGAGAGCAAAGAATTGTTGTGTAATGAGGGTTGTTTGCAGTGAGGTTCTTCAGAGATTAGCACTACCACTGAAAATTTCCCAATGCTAATCAGGACCTAGGATGTAAATGCAAAATCCCCAGACTTAATGTGTGTGTGTGTGTGAGAGAGAGAGAAAGATAAATTTTAAATGAATGCACTTTGGAAGTTCTCAGATGATAGATTTAGGGAGTTTCTGTGACCTTAATTTGTTCCTCTTTTGTATACTTTGTGGTGCAGCCTTCAACTACATGTTTTTCACAGAAGAGTGGGTTTATAACACTTTGTAGGTCTTTTGCGGAGATCTTTTCAATGTGTAACAGCATACACATCTCTGTAGAGATTTAAATTTGTCCCCTTAGTGCATATTGTATGTAGAAGTGGAAAGGACCCTCTCTGTTCCGGCTGAAATGTGTTGCTGGCCTCATTCGAGCTGTTACTGAATACAGCCAACATTCATCACAGCTGGTGCCAGGTGAAGTATTAGTTGGATAGCTCAAACAAGAAGCCCAGGGGCCAGAGAACTCAGTGTACAAAGGACAGACAACAACTTCCAAGACAGAGCAAGCTTGGTTTTTTTCTTTCATGCAAGCAAGATGTGTTCTGTGATGTTAGCAAGTCAAGAAAAGACAATTAAAATTTCAGTGTAGTTGTCGGTATAATTGTCATATTTTTGTGGTGTTTCAGGAATTCAGTGGCAATACAATGAGAAGTTATCTACGCAATGTAATTAAAAATTTAATGAAGTGTTTTCCAGCCCCTATGTTCAAAAGTGCATAGGGATCCCAAATTCCATTTTCATGTATCCAGCAAGACGCTTGCTTCCAGAGGAAACGCTCTGGGAAGCCTCAAAAGATTCCAGCTTTCTGCAGGTGGTCTCCTGTGAAGTCACCCCTGGTTTTTGGGGATGTTTGCTTTCTGTGATCTGAATTTTACCCCCTGTATTGGAAAACTGCATGTCTTTCTGTACACTGGTATCAGTGCACTTACTTCCAGATTATTTAGTCTTGACACCATGACTTTCCTGTTCCTTAAAAAAAAAATAGCCCACACATGCATACCTCAAAAAGCTCTTGCATTCTCTCCTTGCTCAATTACTCTGATTCTTGATCCTTCCTTATTTCCACTAACATATTTGCATTCTTTCTGCTAAACCATTAAATATAATAAATAAACTCTTAATCAGATGTGACTGTGTTCCTATTTTTGAAAGCTGTCCAAGATGGTGAATTAATTGAGAGGGGGAGGGTTTGGATTGCACTGTGATCTCTGATAGCTGAATGCAGGTTGAAAACTTCTTTGAATTAGTGCCATGAGATGTAATATCTGAAGCTTCAGGGCATCTTCTCAAATAAAGGTCAAGAAGAGAGTGAAAATAAGCTCTATCGTGTTTGAAATAGGTCTCAGTAACAATATACTTGTTCTCTTAAGATACTTAGCATATTTTTTGGTAGCAGTGTTATTTTTAATCTGTGAAACAGGATTTTTTTGGTTGTATTTTTAGCAAGATATGTTCAAGACTGTCTTGGAAAAAGAATAAAAGTCAGCTTTTCTATATCTGTCTCAGTCTTAATTTGTACAGTCTGAAACGAATTTTCGATGTTCATGAAAGTGACAGCTTGAGTTAAAGTCAGCAGGAATCTTGAGGATGGAGAATTGGACTGGTAATAAATGTCTGTGGTCCATGTACGTAGTGATGGTTGATGCATGGTTCATGTGTGCCATTCAATGAAATAAAATGGATGGAAATTATTTTTTTAATCAAATCATCTTAGCAATCCACTGTCACTGTAGAGCCTTTGTGGTGTTCTTCCATCTCTCCATGAAGCAGGATGTCATACCATCCAACTTCACACAGTAAATGGGCTCTAGGAATTTGTCTAGAGACTCTGTTTGCTGAAGGGAGCTACCTTCACTGTGATTTACTGCATAGATCTATCAACTTCAACATTGCCTTGATTTAAAGCATCTCCCAGCCACAGTCAGGGTGAATTTACCATCTTACTTCAAGTTCTCAAAGTGTTTGATTATTCCCTGGCAAATCAGTTGTTGCCTTCACCTTGCCATTTAACAGATCTGTTCGATTTACTTCACCTATCTGTGTTAGTTCATGGTAAGTTCTCTGCCTAGAGGAACTTAAAAAGGTGGCAGCAGGGTTCAGCAGGCAGGTAGGAGAAAGGAGGGGTGGGGGTGGACTGTTCCAGGACAGGCATAAAAGGAGAGGCAGGGGTTGTCATCCTCCATATATATGAAGTCCTAGTTTCCACGGGTGCTTATTCTGACTTACCAAGCAACCTGCAGGATGTGGCAGCTGAAAGGGGTTGTAGAAGAACATGATCTACCTAACCCCACTCCTGGAAGCCTGGTCTGTTTTCCGAGTATGAGAAGATGGCCAAGGCCATTTCATAGATCACCTCATCTTTCTGCCAGGTTTCTGGAACACTGTCTGAGCAACACGTGGAAAGGCTGTTCACTCCTCTGCATGCCTGAATCACCCATGTCTCTGTGGGGATGACCATCCATCTCCTGTGTCTCCTACTCCATGAGAGTGTGAAGGAGAGGAAGGCATTTTACTCTAGTGGGGTCAGCAAGGCAGGAAGGTGATATGCTTTCAGATAGCCTGCTGGGCTGATTCTTACCAGAAAAAGGGAATAAGAAAGAAGCATCTATTGTGAAACACAAAGTGATGTCTGAATCTAAGTGACCTTTCCAACTCTTGTAGAAGTTTCGGAAAGCCTTTGTATTTGGTGGGCTCCAGAGTAGTCTTATGGTGTAGGGTAACATTTCTTGAATCATTTTATGAGGGACAAAGTGTTATTTAAAGTACTATTTCTTTTGAAAGGACAAGTGATTGCCCTGGGACAAATCCTATGCAGATATAGCTGTAAGCTATGTAGTTAGTTTCCTTTTTTGTTTGTTTGTTTCATTTGTAATGAACTTACTTTAAATCTGCTTGGTTTGTAACTTGTGTCTTGGTTCTGTTCCAGAGAAATTGGCAGTTTCACACTGTGTTTCATGGGATGTGGTGGAGGAGATTGGAGGACTATCACCTTCCTAGCAGTAATGCTATCTTCTTCTCCATTTGAGCAGAAATTGCATTTGCTTTTCAGTCCTACTGCTGACTTGAGAAGTTGTGACTGGTATCAGTTATGGTGGCTCAGTTACGGGTATTGGGAGCTAGATCTCTTTCAGTTCAAAAAGTGGAGTGAAGCTATCAAATCATTTCTCTGCTGATCTTGCAGCAGTATTTCTGGACTGCTCCATGGATGTCTCAAGCTCGCAAGCAGCACATTTAAAAGTCATTGTAATCTCCCTTTAGAACCTGAAGCAAATTCATACACTAAACATAGGACTGAAGATTTTGGCTCCAGGGGAAGTACTTTACATCAAAGTGGTGAATCTCTTCCCTTAATGCCAAAAAGCAGAATGGAGAATATTGCAGCGTATAGTCCGTGTCTGGCAATTTGCAGTGATTTAGCTATAATGCCATGAAGAAGGCGTGTAACAGAGGCAACGCCTGCAAAAATAGCTAATGTGCTGTCGGCTTTAGGGTTCCATTTAAAAGGCAGATGGTAATGGAAGCACATAACGTTGCTCAGACATGAATATCTGCTGCCATGGTCTGCAGGTCATGCTGTAACTGCTCTCTATATTTAAATAGGTACTTACTGTGTGCATCTGCACCAAAAGGCATGGGTTTAGCTTGTGCTGCACTGAGTGAAATGCAGCCTTTTTAGTTGTTCTTGGTAAGAGTATGTCCAGCAATACATAAATAGATTGAATACATAATTTTGTTGCCCACATAGTACCTTTCACTGCAGTGTCTACCAGTGAAGATGATGCTCTGTAGGAAGTGAATGAACAAAGCTGAGCGATGACCCCAGCTGAAAAAACAGTTATCAGCTTGAGCAAATGGTTGATTTCCTGGAAGATCCATTGTACTAGGATAAGTGAGTAAAACCACCCTTAATAAAATGAAAATGTAATCTTTTTAGCAACTCACTTAAGTACTCTCCTATTACTGCTTCAGTAAGAGGCTGAAAAAGTCTCAAAGTTTCAAAGGATTTGCAGCTGCCAGTTCAGCCGTGGTACATCAGTGCTCATGTTTAACTGCTACAGTTTCCAAACCAGAAGTGTAAGATTCCAGAAATAAACAAGGTTATAACTATTTTTTTAGTGTTCTGTCACTGAGTTTAAGCTTTTTTTGTGGTCTGTTTAAACCAGGATATGTAAGAATTATCCATTCCCTCTGAAATCAGTGTTCCCCTTAGTTGGCAGAGGCTTCCTGGCATGCTGGGACAATCAACTTCATGCGTGTCCTTTGACTGCCTTGGCTGGATTCACAGTGGTCCTGGCATTCGTGCACATGCACTGCCTTCATAGAAGCCTATTTATAGTGCAGACTTTAAGGGAATATAAAATAAGGTGTACACTGGTAGGTAACAGAGATACATGTTTTAGGGCTGAGTGGAAGGCAGGCCAGTTAACCTTTGTTTTGCAAGGTAGGAGTTAAAAAATATGCATACGATATCACTCCATGTTTAATGAAAAACAAAAGTAATTAGTTATTCTGTCATTAAATTACTTCAGAAATGATAGGTAGTAACAACTGCTGTATTCCTGCTTGTGAGGTTCTGTGCATCTGGAATTATTTTCCTGATGTTTCAAAGGAAGTAAAATTGGGTTTGTTCTCATGAGAGTCAATTAGTTGTCTGCTAGTAAATATTTCTAAATCTGTGCATTTTAAAAAGTGTAAAGTTTCATCAGTAGTACAGAGAACAGGTCAATTGTGTAACTGCTCCTGCAGAATTCACACAGTAACACAACAAAGCAGAAGTGTAATTTGCCAAGATTTGTGGTCTTCAGCCCCAAATCCTCCAAACTATAAGGCTACTACATGTGCTAAGGATCCTGGTGCCCACAGGGGAGCAGTTTGCCTGCAGGTTTTTTTGAGTCACATAATCTGGTTTCTGACTAAAATAAGGATTATATTTTACAAGTGTAATCTGGTAGAGTGAGGGAGTCTGTCAGTGGCATCTTCCATCGCCTGCTTTGTGTTAAGAGAATTGTAAGATTTGCCAACATCAATCCTATATGGCTTTCCAGTGATCAGTTTTGTGACTGTGTGTCACTGTAGACTGTGAATATGAATTACTGTCAGGGAAAAGATAGCTGATACAAATGCTTTTTTTTTTTTTTTTTTTACATTTTCTATTGAAAAATATGCAGGGGTGGTGTTGAGAGCTGATATAAAGAAAAGCAAAATTAGCTCTGAGATATAAAAATACCTGCTTAGTCTAAGTTCAGTTGTTAAGGAGACAAGGCAAAACTCTCCTTTTCTGTGGGTGGGCTGTTAAACCCAGGGTGTCAAACAAGTTGCAAATTCTTACAAGTTGCACTCATACGTTTAAGAGAAATTCATTACACTTTTTAAAAGAAGGAACCTACCCCTGTTCTCCATTTTATAAATATTTCATGCTGAAATAATGCAAAGCTCACACCATGCTGCAGGGCTGGAATTGCTCTTTTCGGATTCTGATTGAAGTGGATCACTGGGGAACTGCATGTATGCTGAAGCCAGCGTACCCGAATCTGCCACTGCAAGGTTTGCTTCTCAGCAGAAGTAGTATGAGGGAAACCATTTGGCTAGCAGGCACTGGGTGCGGTCTGTGCTGCTGGCAGTCTAGGTTGGTGCAGAAGTTGAGCTCTTTGAAAACAGAAAAAAAAAAAGTAATGTGCCTAATGTCATTGTGTAATACAATTACAAATGCATTGCCCTTTTCAGCAGGTAGCGGATAAGTGAAATCGGTGTATGACTCATTAAGAAAACAGCTGCCTTTTTTTTTCCTCCTTTTTTTTTTTTTTTTTTTTTTTTTTNGGTTTAGATTTTGAGCTGCTGGTGGTTAAGTAGGGTAATTAAAGGCCTAGTCTCAGGGGACAGTTATGGGAAAGAAAAAGAAAACCTCCTTTGCTTTTTGTGGCTTTGAGGTGGAAGGGTAGATTTCCCTGAGCATGAAGTCCAGAGTCCTTCGTGGAAATGGGGTTTGGCTGCAAAAGCAGCATGTGGTGGTGTAAACCACGGGTGGCTGAGCTTCTCCCACCCTAAGCATTGACATCCATGTGGAGAGAGGTGAAATGAAGTTCTGGGAATGCTGTGCAAGGAATGCATGAATGCCCATTACAGCTCATCATTTATCATGGAAATTAGGTGTACAGGCCAGAATATATAGTGTAATTTAGTACTATTTGTATTCCCCAAGTCAGCTCATTTCATCTACATAAAACACTTCATTTCCTGTGTTCCATCTCTCCTAATACTCAATTTTGTCATGAGTCCCATGGAATATGGGGATTCCTAGAGGTCATCTGTTTCTAGTTACATGAGGAGGAAGATGTAAAAGAACTGGAGCTGAAATAAACTCTCTGTCAATTAAAATATTATATGCTTCCCATTCTGAATCACTAGTAATTTGCATGATCTGGTCAGAGCTACTGGGGAAAAGCCCTTGGAGAAATACTACAAAATGCCCACATGATTTGCATATTTAAACAATTTATTCAGCAATCTGTTAAATGATCTGTTGAAACCGAAAATATAAATCACCCAATATTTTAGTGCAAATGAGGTTTCCTTGTCCAAAGATTAAACTTAATTGTACGTTGTGATGTTGTGTTAGGAGGAAATTTTATCCTGTTAAACCTTTGTAAGGTCAGTAATTAGTTGTTTTACCAAGCCAGTGGATTGTTGAGGATTATCAGCATCGTCCTTGTTTCTGATGTGTGGGAGAGAAACACATGTTCCAGTCAGACTTAGTTTTTTGTGATTCATCAGAATTACCTCAGCTAATACTAGAATTTCCTCCCTCTTCGTTCATTTTTTGAAAGCATCAAGGAGACAACTGAAGCTGAAGTGCTAGATTAGAACTAGTGAAAGTCACAGGTAGATTCTTTGCTCTGGCACTGATACCCTGGGCAGCCTTGGGCAAGCTGTCATCATCTCAGCCTATAATCACATGGAAAGAATAAGGTGTTCCCAAATTGTGTGTGTGTATGTATAGTTGTTTTTATTTTCTGTTCTTTGTAGCTGAGTAGGTTCATAGTCCTGGTGGAAACCCTGTAGTACTCTTAGTTATAATAAAGACCATTCCCTGTTTACCGGATGCACTTTGACAGAATTTAAGAGTGAAATTAAATCTGAATTACCTCCACATTTTATACTGACAGCAATCCCAAAGCTGCTAGGAAGCAGATCCTGCTTTACAGCTCCTTTGGAAGCAGCAGAAAATAATTTGTTCCTCGTTCCTGTGCCACATATTTGCAGTGTGTCACCATGGGATGGAGTGAGTTGTCTAAACATTTCAAATGAGCAAGGGATGGGATTATTTGACCACTTACCAACCGTTTCTCATGATGTCTGGTCCCTTGCTCCGCTAACTGCATGTCTATGTAAGTCTTCATGAGATGCAGATTGGTAGGGTCTGACATAGATAATGAATTCAGTCCTTGCAAACAGCTAGTTGGCCCTAATGTTGGAACTTGGTTTCTTTAGAAGTCACTCTGTTTTAAAACAAACAGGCTGCTCTGGCTACTGGCACAAGAGATAGAAACCAACTGGCAGATTTGAGTGTATGAAACAGACTGGTTAACATCCAAGTACGTATGTGATGCTAGTTGCTTTTAGAGTTACTGTAACCAACTAATTTTGTGTGCATAATTAAGTACTTGAAATTTTTTTGTCTTGTATTAGCCATTTCAAACACTAGGAACAGGGTGGTTGTTGTTTTAGAACATAAACTGATAATTAGGTTACTAAGTGAAAATACTGGCAAACTGGCAATGAAAAGTTATGAAATATAAAACTTCAGTTATGCATGAAGGATAGCACCAAGACTGCTGCCATATCAGCCTGAATTGTACCAATGCCTATGCTTCTATAGTGGGTTGACTTTGGCCAGTTTCCAGATGTTCACTCAGCTGCTCTCTCACTCCTGCTCTTCATCAGATAGGCAGGTAGGAGAGAATAAAATGGAAAAGCCCATAGGTTGACATGAGCACAGGAAGATCACTTATCAGTCACTGTCATAGGTGAAACAGACTTGTCTTGGGGAAAGTTAATTTCATAGAGCGGTTTGGGTTGAAAGGGACCTTAAAGAGATCTAATTCTATCCCACTGCTATGGATGGGAACATCTTTCACTAGATCAAGTTGCTCAAAGCTGCATCCCACCTGGTCTCAAACGGTTTCAGGGAGAGCACATTCCCAGCTTCTCAGGAAATCATGTTCCAGTGCCTCACCACTCTCACAGTGAAGAATCTCCTCCTTCCATCTAATCTGAATCTAGCCTGTTTCACTTTGTAACTGTTACCCCCTGTCAAATCATAAAGAGCCCCTCCCCATCTTTCCTATAGGCCCCCTTTAAGTACTTTTAGGCTGCTATAAGTTCTCCCTAAAGCCTTCTCTTCTCTAGGCTCAGCAACTTCAACTCTCAATCTGGACTTGGGGAAGTGCTCCAGCATCTTAATAATCTTTGTGATGTTTTAATTTATTACCAGTTAGAATAGTGATAATGCAGCATACTTTCTTCAGCTGGGGAAGGATGGAGTTCCAAGGATTAATAGTGCAGCATCCTCACTGAAGCACAAGTATCTCTGTCATGAAGAAGTACTTGTGAGAAGCAGCACTGTCAGTTCTGTGAACTGAGCTCACTGCATTTTTGGAGGTGCCCTAACCCTCACAGGGATGGGCGCAGAAGTGTCATGAGGTAGTGTTGGATTCATCAGCCTGGAGACAGCCAGTGTCCAAGGACAGTTGCCCCAAACTGTGGGTAGATCACGCATGACATCCTTTGTTTCCTTTATATCTGCTGTCCTGGATGCAAAGGAGGAAATGGTCTCCCATCAGCGCCTCTGGAGCTAAAAGCTCTTTGCTGTTTCCCTGCTGTGGCTTAGGAGAGGTGGTGATGAGCAAGCAAAGAAATCACTGAGAAAATGCTGAAGACCTCTGTGCCATCAGTATTCCTTTTGTTTCAGCACCCATATGGCTGGAAACTGTACTCGTGTCTCCCTTGTCTCCATGGTAATCACCTGAGGCTTTTCCAGACAGCCTTGCTCAATGGCAGGGCATCCCTTACTATTCCAGTGACTTTCACTGATGAGGATGTGACAGCTGGAAATTTAAAGGGCAGGATTGCCTGATTTTTAATAATGACATTAAAATTACATTAATTGGATTTACCACACAAAAATCCTCAAAAGCTTTTCATAACTGAGAAATTAGTTTTACAAATCCTTCCGTGCCTTTACAGTGCAAATCCTGCCAATAAATCCTAAATATGCTTTCAAATATAAATCCTTTCTTTACCCTTGGGATGGAAATCACTGATTTATGAATCAGAACAGCAAAAATCCTGAGGGTGCACCAGGTTTACAAATCTGGGCATAATTTTTAAATGGATAATTCTGGCCTTAACATTTCTGGGTTTTGTGTCACTTTATCCCTGGAAGAGCAGTGCATGGTTTGCATCTGCTTCTACTTCTACATGCACTAGCACAGGTCCTGGTATTTTATTTCATCCTGAGTTGTCAGTAAGAAACATCCTACTGGACATGGTAGGAAGGACAGGTGTGTTTCTTCACCTGGAGACTTTAAACAGTTATATAGGAGAGGCAAGGTGGCATGATTTGTTGCTGACCCTTCTGGCAGTGGCATGGCTCCCTTTGTCTGGTGCATTTAGATGTCATCTTTTCTCACGGCTGACAGTCCAGGCCACCCTATTGTTCCTCTACATAAAATGAGAGGCAAGAGTAATAGAGGTGAGGATTGGCAAGGTGGGGAGGTCAGTAGAAGCTGTTGGCAGGTCAACCTGACAAAATTCGGGAACTAGCAGTACAAAAATAAGCCTGGAAGTTTCTCAGAAGGAACAGTCACTTTTCCCAAGGCCACAGGGAGTACTATGAGGTACTTAAAGTGATTTGTTATACAAGTTTAGTTCTCAGTACAATGGAAAATAACTTCTGCATGTAAGGAAAGTTCTTTTCTGCTCTTCATGTTTGTGTCTTCCTGTGCGCTGCCCTCTTCTCCACTTCTCCACTGTTTGTGATTGCTCCCCGGGGCAGGTTTTTAAAGTTCTGACAAAGAGAGAAGAAAGCCTAACTGTGAGGGATAGCTGCAACTGCATGTTTGCTCAGCACAAATGCAAACTGTTGCTCAGGGTTGGAGGGGTGGCCCTGCACACATCCATCACACTTGACCCTATTCCTGTGATGAGTTTGCTACAGCTGCAGCTTGGGTAATACGACTAAGTGTGGCGGCTCGGCAGTAGCAGTGCTCACCTGTTTCTTCTCACTTAAATTAGCTTTCTGGAACATGAAACTGTGCATGAAACTGACTTTTCAGAGGTTTTGCAGAGGTGCAGGTGCCTCAGGCAGCAGTGGCATTTATTGCAGCCCATCCTTACATGGGAGCAAATGCTGGCTCTGTTCTTGTTCTCTTTAACACCTTTACCCCAGGGCCCTCACAAAACGGAGCACTGGACCTTCCAGGGCATGCAGCGCTGCTGCAGCCTGCAAACTCACCTTATGTGGTGCTGCTCCATGCAAACACAGCCCTTCACAGCTGTGATATAGACACCCAAGATTGTTGCCATTGATTAGCTCCCATAAAATAGCTGTATAATTTTTCTGTCTTAGGCTTTAACTGAGCAAACACATGCACAGGGATATAAACCAGGAGGAAGGAGGTATAGAGAAAGAAAGGAGAGCATAAACAAAGCAACAAGGAAATCTTTGACCCATGAAGTGAAAGCAGACCTGATTTTAACAATTACTCTGTTTTAAAAGTTGCAATGGTGAGATGGGAAAAGCAAATACTTCCCTCCATCAGTAGATGCATTGTTGCTGATGGAAAGATACCCTAAAGACCTCTTGGCTCCATTTCCTTATTTTGAAACTGCCAAGAAACTGTCACGTGGTATTCTGCATAGTTCTCTAGTACAAATGTTGTCCTTGTACTCCTTGTACTACCATTGTATTCCACATAAGCCTTGAAAGAAGTACTGACTGAAATACAATTAACAGTGGGGGGAGAACCTGATGCACCAGGGTCACCAGCTTGAATGTTTGGTAGATCTGTGACAGCAGCCATTGGCAGATTGACTTACGCATCTGAATTTACTTCTGTGCTCACTGGGCTGTTTAGTATAACGCAAAGAATTTATTAAATCATACTGACCCTCAAAAACACCTTCTTGGGAACACCTTAAAAATAACTTTCATCAGGTGAATAGTGACCAATGGAAAAACTTGGAAGAACATGTTTGCAAGCTGTCTTTATCTCAAAGGCTTCATTTCTTCTTAATTTGATCCACTTCTAGCCTCTAAAAATTACTGTTTTAAAATGGATTCAGACTAGATATAAGAAAGATTTTTTTTTTCTCTGATGAGGGTGGTAAAGCACTGTAGCAGGTTGCCCAGAGAGGTGGTGGATGCTCCTTTCATTGAAATGTTCAAGACCAGGTTGGACATGGCTCTGAAAAGTATGTTCTAGCTGCAGATGTCCCCGCTCACTGCCTGGTGGTTGGACTGTAGAAGTTACATCCAACTCAAACCATTGATGATTCTATGATCTGCCAAACTTATTTTTTTTGGCTATTTTTCTGTCACGCACACAGTAAGGACAACATTTCCATAGTCCACACACCTCATGTCATGAGCAAACATTATACCATTGACACAGGCAGCTGGCAAAGTTTGAAGGTACTTTTCCTGAGAATCCACAGCCCTGCGCTTTCCAGAATGTGCCACCCTTAACACATGTATGCAACATTGTACATATGCACATTTTTCTTCCTAGGAGTAAATGCTGTTTTTCAAGGTGATTAATGAGAAGCTTAGGTTCAAGAAACTGATAAAGTGAAGCTCAAACATGACACTGTTTTGCCTTATAGAAGTGTGAAGAATATCATCAGAGTATAGACTTAAGGATTTCAGAGGAAAATTACCAGCTTGCCTTAGAGTTGTTTCTTTTTTTGTTGTTGCAGCTAAAATTTACCCCAAGAATGACTGATACATAGCTTTTTTTCAATAACACATGCTGTTCTTTGTAATATGGTTGTGCTTGCTGTAAAGCATGCTCTCTCTCTTAATGTCATTTTGAAGGTAGTTTATGAGCAATGCAAACTACTTCAAAACTTTATGAAAAGGAAGAACAAGCGTAACTCACACTGATGCCAGCCTTTGCATCAGTGCTCAGAAATGGTAAATAAAAACGTAGTTCAAAGGTCTGTCTTTATGAGACATGTAAGATTTTTTTTTCCTTCTGTTTACCAGGAGTGCAGAGCTTCCACAACAAAGGAAGTAGGGAGTAACCTAATGTCAGTAATCCTGTGTCCAACTTCAAGATATGTATTATGCATGAATAGTTTTGCCTGGCAGGCAATGAATTTCAAAAGAGGTTAGATTTACACCACATAGATAACATTGAAAGAATTATGTTGCCAATGCCATCGTGGCTTCCAAAGCATTTTATGTTCAGGCAGACTCAATGCTGAGGCAAAATAACTGTTTCAAGTCATCAAGACTGGAGCCAAGAGCCTGCCTGGTCTCTGAAATGCATTAATAGTTCCTAGTTTATTTGAAGCATGGGGAAGTTGATGGAAGGATTAAAAGCACTGAAGTGTTGAAAAGGGGGAAACATATTGGCAGGGATTTTGATCATCCTTGTTCTACAAAAGCTTACTTATATTTTATTACATACCTTCTTGACTTTTCTGACAGGTTCAAAAGTGCACAGCAGTGTCATCAAGTTTCACAGGACAGGGGGAACTAAAGGAGTACATTTGCACCACAGTTTCAATCCTGAATTTTAAGGTCTGGGCATGTAATAATCAACCTAGAAACACATGTTGCTTGTCAAATTACTCACTCTCTCCTAGAGCACCAGTTGTGTGAAAGAAGCTGAGTTGCATTACTAAGTTTTTTTCCCTTGTTTATTAACTGATAGGTGTCTTTCCTTCCAGGAATTTTACTCCATTCTTCCAAGTTTTTGCCTCATGACTTAGTGCTAAATAAAATCAGTATTCTATATTTACCCAGACCTCAGGAAAGTTGGAAGCCTTTTCCCCCCTTCTACAAGCAGACCTACAGTAGAACGCCTGCCTTAGATTCACTTGTTCCATTCATCTAGTTAAAGGAGGAGAAAAAAATGTGAGGGTTACTGTACGGAGAATAAATGCCTGTAGTGTAGTACATCCAGCAGCTTATCTGTAGCCCTCAATGCTTATGTATTGAGCACATCAAGGGTTAGTGTTTCAGTAAGCATCCTGTTCTCAGAGTCTGAGGCAGGAGAAGCACCAGATGAAACAAAAGTCTGATTTTGAATAAAGATGCCCGGATGAGATTGAAGCTACCTGCAGTATGTTCTGAGGCTGCATTCTTTTATTGTTTATTGCCAGCCTTGTTTATACAACAGGGCCCTAGCCCATACTTCTTTAGTTTCAGTTTGTATTCCAGATCCAAACCAATGGATCATGGAAACTTGCTGATAGCCACAAAATGCTGTATATTTCTGTATGATTGCCAGCCTCTTCAGGGGAGATCTCCTTGGGAATAGTGAAGGAAATCTGAGCTTGGAGCCAGCCTGAACCACTGGCAGCTTGGCACCAATTTTTTGGAGAACAGTTTCATGTGTTAGACCATTTAAATGGATATGCTAAGGGAACGAAAAATCTACAGCCTGCCTCACACTGTACAGATCTTTGTGCTCTATCTGTTGGGAAGCCTCTAGCACTGCATTTCAGTATCTCCACATCAGTGCTGTAAAAGACTTGGAAATATAAAGCTTTATTTTACAACAAGGAGATAGGTGCCTGTGGGAAACAACTAATATGTATGAGGATTGGAAATCCTGGGTACTTTTTCAGGAACTCCTGCAGTTCAACCTCTTGTGCCTTCTTTTTCTTTCCTAAAATGGAATTATTGTTTACTTACTTTACGGTGAGTACTTCTATAAAGGTAATTTGGTGTCCTAAAGAAGATTTGTAAAACCGAGTTAGGGACACCAGCATCAACTTCCATGACACAGAAAATGTAATTTGTATTATTTATCTTGGCAAACCAAACCTCAGAGTGAATGTATAAATCCATTTGTCTTTTCACATAGAGAAGACAGGCACTGGAGGCAAAACTCAGCTTGTGACCTCTAGTTTGTCCAGCCATGCTATCACTTCAAGTGTGACATCTCCATTTTATTTCATTGTTTCAGTCAAACATACTCAGGTCCTGTTCCCACGACGGGAAGCTAGCAGAATAGGAGAGGACTAAATATCATCCACTTCTCTCTGTATGCCCCAGGACAGCAGCAAATCTTCCTGCTACCACTGCAGCTTCTAAGCTATGATTTTCTTGGCTGCATTTCCCAGCTTTGCCCTTCCATCACTGACTAATTTCTTTACAGCTTCACATTACAGAATGCTGCACACATACTAAAAAAAAAAGCTCCTAAGATGTCCCTGTGGAAGGATAGTAGGGTGGGCACAGTGTTTGTGACAGGTCTGATCTAGCTTTATCTTCATAAATTTGGATGGTATCCAGTTTAGGCTTGCAGTTTGCTAAGTTTAGACTTAAAGAGACAATGTGTTCCCTTTTGTAGTGTTGGGGTTGTGTTTATTTTTCTTTCTACACATTAAATCATGGAGATTTGGGGTTTTTTGGGGGGTTTTTTTGGTGTTTTTATTTTTCTGGAAGTGATGGTTAGCTAGCTACTATCAAGTCTTCTTAGATGTTATTGAACTGCTAAATATGGATTTATTTTTTGTTTTGGCCTCTCACGCTACTTTTGCTTTCAATTTATTGTCACTTTTCTCCACTTTTTTCAGTATGACGTTTTAACAAATGGTCTGTTCCCTTTGCTCAGCTCACAAAAGCTGTTCTGCCTCTGATTTTATGTTATGTCAGCTTGAGACCAGAATAGGTGAGCCTAACCTCTGAGCACCTGTGTGTTACGTTTTAAAAATATAATGTATTCTTTGCTGGCTTGTGCCAGTTCTGATATCTCTATAGTGAATTGCTTTGTATTTGTTCTCACCAAGCAGAAAATTTTGGAAGAGGGAGGACTTCATACTGCCATGATTCAGAGGTCACATTAACATTACCAAAACAAGACAAAAGAAGGCCCAGGTATTCAATGAAAAATGTGCCTCATGTCTTGAAATGATAGTTAAGCTTCAGACAGTTACGAAACTCATTCATTTTTTTGTGTTTTCTTAATAAATCACAATATAATTTGTGGCAGTTGAGTAAGTAATTAGCAGAAAACTCGATGTGGATGGGAGAAGGTGGAGTGAGCAGCCAAGAGCTAGTCCTGGGAGCTTGGAAGATCTATATGACTCCTCCTGGCATAGGTGCTGGGTACTTGGGTATTTTGGAACATCTCCCTCTGGGTCCCTGATTCATTAACGAACATTAGAGTTAGACCTCTAGATTATTCATCTGCTTGTGGTGGTTTCACTTTGGATGTCTGCCAAATGTCTACTCAGCTGCTCTCTGTCTCCCACTTCTCTACATAACAGGGAAAGAAAATAAGATGGCAAACCTTGTGGGTTGAGATGAGGATAGGAGGATCACTTAATGAGTTAACCATCATGGGCAAAACAGACTCAATTAGGGAAAATTAATTTCATTTACTGCCAATTAAATAGAGGCTTGGGTGGTGACAAAGACAAAACTGAAACATCTTCCCCATCCCTCCTCTTATCTCTTAGGCTTTATCCCAAGCTCAGCTTCACTCCTTCATCTCCAAATCCTCTGCCTTCCCACCTTGAGTGGCACAGGGTGGGTGAGGAATGGAAGGTGTGGCATGGCCATAATAACTTGTCTCCTCTGCTGCTTCCTTCTCATTTTCCCTCACTTCAGCATGCATTCTTTAATGGTCTGCAGTGTAGGTATTTGCTCAGTACAGTTCTTCTCTCATTTACCATAGTTTTACACAGAAGAAGTACAGTAAGGGTCAGTTGAATGCTACTGAGGAGAAATTATTTCAAAACCCACTGAGCTAAGTCCTTGGATGGTGAATATCTGCATTAATATTTGTCACCTTTTGTAGACATACATTCTTTCAAGCCAGCTGGGGATCTGCGGCAACTTTTTTGTCCTTTGAAGAGAAAGGAGAAGCTATTTTCCATATTGTGAATATTGTCACACGTGCATGGTGTTGATTAATTAAAAGAGGTAAGGCTCCTTAGGGAGCTGGGAAAGAGATGTCTCTCCCTGCCTCATGCTTTCTCTCTCCCTCAGGTGGCTTGTTCACCTGAGGATCAAGATTGAGTGATAGGACCAATAGTGTGATACAGAATGCTAGTCAAAGGCAGTCAAAACCCCTACTCTGGTGTGCATCTTTGGAATTCAGAACAGCTGTGAGGCTAGGAAAAGCTGAATATTTGATCATGGCTTATGTATTGGATATGCATTTAAACTCTCACTTCAAGTCAGACCTAACTGCTTGCTGCTAGTCTAAACTGTCAATGACTGAGCATCATTTGCATTTTGGTTTTGTAGATTTTAATTTTATAAGAAACTAAATATGCTAAATGAAACAGCTTTCTGTGCAGTTAGTAGATGAGGAAAAAGCAAAATTAAAACATGACCGTTCCCTCTGACAGTAGAATAGGAAGAAAGAAACACCATGGTTTAAAGCATACAAGCTTTGGGCTAAGCCTCTCATTAGTAGAGAAAACCTCTTTTCTGAAATCTCCTGAATGCTGTTTTTGAAAGGGGGAAAAAAAAGTAGCAAAAAGCACTTTGTCAAATTGCCAGTTTTAAGTGGGAGGGTGATTTAATTTATCTGTTTCTCTGTTTCCCCAAAGTTAGTGTTTCCAACAGGGTCTCCAGACCATGTATAATCTGGTAATGGGTCTAGCACAACCTTCAGTCTCTAAACAGATGTTTATCTGCGCATTATGTGATTCCCTTGTGGTGAGAAGGTCTGTTAATCCCCAAACCCATTAAAGAAATGAAGGGGTTATAAAAATATTTTTAAATAGATGAAACACCTTTCAAGACAAGTTGCTGATAAAGGAAAGCAAAAGCACAATGGGACTGAAATAATTTTTTGGATATTTCATGTTACTTCTTCGGCAGCTGCAATATTTGTATCTTGTTGTAGTGACTATACTATGAGGTATGTACTGAGCAGTAGTATCAAAAGAAACATCTTAGATGCTATAAATAAAGACAGACTAGTTTTTGGGTTACTTTCTTCTATACGATTTTTTTTTTTAATGAAATTGCTTCCTAAAAATAGTAGTGGTTTTGTCATTGATGCAGTCCTGTTAGAAACTGGTAAGTACAAGAAATGAAGGCTGAAAGTCAAATGATGTCCTGCTATTTGAAATTAAGGCCTTACAGAACATGCAAGCATCGATGCTATTTTGTCCACGTGAGTCTCTGATTAGAAAAAAAAAGAAGCCATAGTTCTCTTTCTTTGTAGTTACCTGTTTAATAATAAAGCAGGATATAAAAAAAAGCAGGGTGGGAAAATAATATTAAATAATTACAAAAATAGAGAAACATTACAATAATTAAGTAGCTAGAAAATCACAGACTTCATTACTTCCAGTCTGACAGACCATAAGAAAGGCAGAAGTACATTTTTATGGCAAGAAATATGTCCATAAAATTATACCATAAAGGCACATTCACCAGTCACTGTATTCTCTTGCTTTGTAGGGTTTGTATTGACTTTGCCTTCCATTCAGTGTTGTAGATGTGAGGGTAGCATTAAAGACAGGCAGATAACAATGCATTTACCTGATTGTTAAGTCGTGTTCTTTGTTCAGGCAGGTATACAGCTGAGTATGAAGTAGTGAAACTACAACAAAACCACTCAAAGTGTAAGCTGTCCATTGCATCAGCTTGAAAATAGACCTACATGATAGAATACCTTTGTATTTTACCTTGTTTTCTCTAGTATCTTTATTGCACAGTAATGTTTTGCTTTCCTCTCTCTTTTATTAAAGTCTTAAGCTTTTTTTTTCTTTACTGTTCCTTGTTTCTTTGCTTTTGTGCAGTGATTAATTTTCCTTAATTACAAAATTGTCTAATTTGATAATTAATGCAGCTGACACCTTTCTAAACTGCTGTTCTCATTCTCCAATGCCCCTTTTGCAATTTGTGCCTGGATCTAGCTTTATCACATGGCCAAAACACAGTGGAGTCCTATGACAGGATTGCATTCTGTGATGGGAGTATTCATGTGCCAGGAGATACAACCACGGTTTTCTGGTACATTTCTCATACTTGTCAGTGCTCTCATGTCAGGTAAATGAAATTTGGACACTTCATCACCCTCACACCATTCCCTCCAACAGTATGTATACCCTTGCCATCCTATTCTTCAAGCGTGCTTGTCCCAAACCTTCAGGCTGGTTGAAATGTTCATTATTCACACAAAGGATCAGAAGCATCAGTACCATTATTTGACAAGTGGTGCACAATCCAAAGGCAGAGCAGCACTGGTCATAAAACCCTGTGTTAGAGAAATCAGTGCGCCTCATTAGCAGCATTTAACTTTAAGATTAGACCTTCTCAGCTATTATGTAATCTAGGCTGCTGGTACGTAAAACCCTGTTAATTCTTAATTCTGTTCCCAGCCTTCTTCCGTTTCAGTGCACATCACGTATTAGATGCAGTGCATTCTGCTGCTGCTGCCAAGTCCAACATACTGCCACTTATTTTTTTGCTCCTGCTTTTCTCATTCCCTTTAAGTGCCAGAGTCCCAGTGCCATGAGGCATTTCAGCATATGTTCAAGTGATGAAGTGTTTTTCTGAGTCAGGACCTTTGCATTCAACTCAACCTGTTTGAGTGCAAGTGGCCTTTGAAGTTTGAAAGGCACAAGGAGAGCTCTTCAGTGGCACAGAGAGGACCACTTAATTATTTCATTTATTAGTCTCTTTGGTTCTAATGTAGTTGCTTTTAGATTCTCATTTTTTACTTTCTTTGCCTTGTTGTACCTTCTGCCATTTTGCTTCATGTCAGTCTGTTGTTCTTTCGTTCACCACATCTCTTCCCCAAAGTTGGGAAGCATAATTCTACTTTGTACCTCCAGAAATTTGCTGCACAGTACAATTAGTTTAACTGAGCTGGCAGTTCAGTCCAGACTGACTGTTCCATGACATGCTTCTGGTGCCATCAAACAGGTGACGAAGAATGCCATCTCATGCCATGAGAACTATCTGAGTTCCACTTGTGCTGATGGGATAAAAATATCTGTGCTGGAGTGAATGTTTGCTTAATACAAGACTTTTCTTGTGTTTTGTATGGGAACAGTTGATGCATGCAACTGCTTCAGAAAGAGAAGAATGGAAAATTTAGATAAGTTTGAAATGGGGGCTGCTAATTAGATCCCACTCTCAATCTCAGCCCAGAGCTTGCCCAGAGCTTTGATGACTTAGTGCTGACTCAGAAACATGAGTAGTTTTGATGTCTTTGCGCATTTGTCTTTCTTTATACGTACTGCAGCCTAGCTCTTAATTCAGAACTTTTGCTAGCAATGCTCTCCTGGGTCACTGTGACTGGACTTCTGCTATCACAGGCAGCCCATCACGTGATGGCTTTCATAAATATGCCAAGCTCAATATTCACTCCTTTCAAGCAGCTGACCCCTGCTGCATTAACTAGAAACCTGTTCCAGAGCCATATTCTTCTGATGGTTCCAAATCTTTTATTCCACAAGCTTCCTCTGCAAATACATAAATTCTAGTAATATATCTGCATATGCCATTTTGATAGAAAACTGTGAAACAGCTTATTTGATCCTTTATCAAGTGATGTTTGTTCCAGACTGAGTTGTGGCAGTGTACATGTCTTTGTATGTGTCACAGTGTTCCTCTTTGTTGTATTAGTTAACTCTGTAGGCTCAAGTATATTTCTTGATTCAGGAGTGTAATTCTTGTTTAATCACTGGGGTACACAGTTTGCTTATGCCAAGAGATAGAATTTGGTCTGTTTTCCTGGGGAAACATTTTTCTGTGTTCCCTAACCATTCTGCTAACTGACTTGTCAGCACTTTCCAGCAGTTACACTTATGTATGAAATAACTGTTAGCAACTATGAGGCTTTGGAAAAAAAATTGATCCCATGAGCATATATTGTAATGAAAGCTGTATTAATAAGTGGTTTAGTGGTTGTGAATGCTTGTGATGCTGATCATTTTGCAAGTTATATAACAGCATTCAGTCACTCTCTTCACTGTGTTGCAAAATGGTGTAAAGTTTAGATTAGTAGCAGGTCATAGCATAACAACAGTTCTTAAAGCCTCAAGGAACACTCACAAAATGTTATGTTTACAGATTGTTGTCTCAGAATAGCTCAGATTGTCACTGCATTTCTGTTTTTTGCTACCAGAGATACTTACATGGATATGATGCCTTCTGGCTTGTGGATACTCTTGTTTCAGAGAGCCATGACAAGCCCTGTCAAAGACCATGAACTTACTAGAGCATGCAGTATGGCAAAGGACACCTGAAGGTTGGCTGTGCATTGGTGTTCCCAGTTGTGTTTAACTACTGTCAAATGCGATAATCGCAGCATGAGAGAGCCTTCTGCCAGGCTTCCTCAGGTTTCCAAGAGGAGGGAGCACAGCACTGCTTTTCAAATAGTCAAGCGAATGTCAGAGTTATTACCTTAGGCAAAACTAAAATGGAGGGATAACATTTTAATTGTCTGACAGACAGTGGATTTAGGCTTTTATTCAGCAAAGCACATGAAGTCTGTTGACTTCATTGGGAGCGTGGTATTTAAACCTAAGCATATGTTCAAGTTCATTCCTGAGGTTTCCAAATGAGGCTCTCGGGGAAACTGCTTATAACCTTACCTGCGTGAGAGAGGAAGAGGCATTGGGCTCTGTGCCTAAGGAAGTCAGTGCACTTTGTTTGCTGCATCTCATTAGTATAAAAAGCAAGGTGAAGTGATACCAAAACTGTGAGGAAGGGAACAAGGTGAGGAGGTGTCTCTTCTCCACAGCTCACTATCCCATCTCCTGGGAAAGGGGAGGAAGATGCTGAGTCATTGATCTGGTCTCCCTTGGTGCTTGATAGGGTTTTCCTGTCCCTCATCTGGGCTGCTTAGAGAGATAAGCAAGGATTTCATGCACTTGCAAGGGAAGTTATTGCTGAATCATAGGTAACTGGCTGTTCTCCAGCCCCAAAACACCTCCTGAGGTGGAGGAGGTCAAATCGAGCTCAAAGTTACTTAATGTAGCACATGCGCACGTTTTTATCATTCAGTGACTTCTGCATCCTCAACATAGCTATCTTCAGATAAAGTGACTTCCATCATTTTATGGACCCTGTGAGAGCCACAGCACGCTTTTGTACCTACATTTTAATTTTCAGGGTTTTTTTTGTTTTCTGACTCATAGTCTTTTTCTCCAGAAACATAAAATGATTCATATACCCAAGCACTTAACTCCATTTACATTTGCAAATGGCACTTCATGCATGCTTAATGAGGGTATTCCAAACCACTAAAACCATAATTTGTTTATCCTGCATAACAAGGTTTGAATCCTACAGTGACTTCTGTAAATACTTTCAAGTTCCTTGTGGGTTTTGCAAATGATGACTTTGAGCTAAAATGTCCACTGGCTTAGACTGAGTCTTTGTGGTCTTCTTAAACTCTGACACAGCATCTGGGAAGAAAAAAATGAGAAATTTTTAATTGATGCCATAAATCTGATGAAGAAAAGAATGCAGAAGAGTCTCTTTCATTGCTTTCACAGGGGTTAGAGTTGAATATTACAGTACATTAGAAAAAGGACACAGAAAGAGAAGATGAAAAACTTATTCTTTTTCTTTCACTCTGCTCCAGAATTTCTAAAATTAAAATCTCAGGGTCATATTATTTTTATTGGAAGATATAAGGGAAAAATCCATAGGCTGGATAATTCAAAGACCAGATAGATTTATTCAGATTCAAAATACACTGTACTAGTTAGTACTGCCTTTTTTTAAAGCTATTGCACTGTTACTCAGGCAGTGCATTTAATTTATTATTTTATTTTTTAAAAAGTATAAAATAGCTTATGATGCTGTAGTTTTAATCTCTTAACACAGATTTTTTCTCCCAGATCTTCCAGGAACCATTTAAAATTATTCAAAGACCAAAAAATTCCTACACTTTTTTATTTGTCTAACAGACAAAATTCAAAAAGCAAAAGCAGTAAAATACTCAAGTTTGAGTTGAAATGCAATAAATTATAAATGCATTTTGGGGCCATGGTTTATGTTTTAAGAGTCAGATTTCTGAAAAAAAGTAATTTTTTTTTCCAGGTTCATAAGGTAGTGTTGTTTGCAGGCATCTGTTAATTTTCAGGTAATTTGTTGCTTTGGTTTTATCTATGTTATTTTCACTTTGTTGTTGTGGGAAAGGATTTTTGGTTACAATCTTCCTCTTCTTTATTGCTTGAAATAGCAAAATTGTCTCCTTCTTTCTCCCTCAATCTCCAAGAATTAAAAAAAAAAAAAAAAAAAAAAAAAAAAAAAACCCAACCAAANAGAAAAAGAAGAGTTAATAAGTTTATGTCCCTGGATTAATTTGTATCCCATTTGTGTCAGTGAAGGAGTACATCTGAAACAATACTCTTAGTTAGGAAAAGGCTGTGGATTGCCTGTCATGTGCTTTGCAGGAATTGGAAGAGGCTTGGCTATTCACCATCAGAGCTGTTTTCTACCTGCAGATGTAGTCACTCAGTAACTAACAGGTGCCATGACAAGTGGGTCCCCATGCTCCCTCCCTCATGGTGCCAGTGTCCATACAACATTCCCTTAAAAGAAGCAGGAGAGTTGCTGATCTTTCTGGAAAGCCAAAGCCTCCAATTTGTTTATACTCTTTGGATGCTTTTCCATTGATGTTCTGGATAAAATATGGTTTGCACTGTTGGCATTGCTGTGTTCAGCTGTCTGCTGATGTCTCCCAAGACTACTTATTTCAGAGAGAGGCAATTTGTGAAGAAACATTATCTTCCTGAAAAGAAGTTGCTCTAAATGATTTGATGACCCTTGATGTTATTTTATTTAGAAATTTTAGTCCCATGCAACTTTTAAGGTGATGAAGATATATCCTAGGATACCAGAGGAGGATCTATGATCCTACTTGAGAGAGCATGATGGACTCATGAAAAATGGGTGAATGATCAGGGTGCATTTCAAGGATGAGGGTCTCTATGATGCTCTTACAGTTCAGTTTGCACAAGAACTGCAAGTGGCTTTGTAAGATCTGGTCAGAATCACAGAAACATTCCAGTTGGAAAAGACCCCCCCCAGGATCATCAAGCCTAACCAATATTCCTACTCTACAAAGTTCACCATTACACCATATCCTCAAGTACCACATCCAAATGACTTTTAAACACATCCAGGGTTGGTGATTCAGCCACCTCCCTGGGCAGCCCAATCCAATGCCTGACTACTCTTTCTGTGAAAAAATGTTTCCTAATGTCCAGTCTAAACCTACCCAGTCATAACTTGAGGTCTTTCTCTCTTGTTCTATTGCTGTTTACCTGTGAGAAGAGACTAGCACCAACCTCTCCACAATGCCTTTTCAGGTAGCTGTAGACAGCAATGAGGTCTCCCCTCAGCCTCCTCTTCTTCAAACTAAACAGCCCCAGCTCCCTCAGTTGCTCTTCATAAGATTTGTTCTCCAGGCCCTTCACCAGCTTCATTGTCCTCCTCTGTACTCAGTCCAGCACCTCCATGTCCTTCTTGGAATGAGGTGCCCAAAATTGAACACAATACTAAAGGTGTGGCCTCAGCAGGGCAGAGTGCAAAGGAACAATCACCTCCCTACTCTTGCTGGATGCAGCATTTCTAATACAAGCCATTGGCTTTGCTTGCCACCTTGCCCCACCAGTGGGGCACACTGCTTGCTCATACGGAGTTGTTTGTCTGTTACAACCCTCAGGTCCCTTTCTGCCAGACAGTTCTCCGGCCACACTGCCCCAAGCCTGTAGCATTGCTTGGTCAGTGGCATTAGCTTACTGGCTTCTCCCTCTGCACTATCTGGTCTTAACTCCTCTGAAAGTTCATATTTGGCTTTTGCTGTCTTTGTCAGGACCTGATAGTGGTCTTCTTTGTAGTGACTCACCAAGTATTTATTTAAGGCCTACACTACATATAGGCAGAAATCTTTCAATATTAAAATATGTCTTACTTTGCAGTTTACATATGCTACTAAATTGACATCTAGCTTACTTTTGTCTTCAAAGCTGACCACAAATAACAACAAATGTTTCTGTTGGCCTCATCTTTTCCATAATTGGGAAGGAAATCTTGAGTCAGCAACATGCAATTTTATGCAAACCATGACCTGAATGCAAGATACCAAAGTTTGGGCTTTATCCTCCCTTGGAGCATTTGAAGGCTGAATGCCTAGCCTTCTTTGGGAGCCCCTGAGGGAAACCTAGAAGGTCTGAGGTCAAAACCTAAAGGAGCCACGTTTACATAATACAAACAAGTTTTCTCATTAGCAAACCAAATACTAACATTGCTTTAGAATGATATTCAGTAGCATTTGGCTTCTGAAAGATGACCCTGTCATGGGAAGGATTTGACTGGCAGGGAAATAATGGAGTTTTACCTCCAGTCACTCAGTCACTTAGTTTCAGTTAAGAGATACTCGGTCAGTTGAGTTTGATATGTTTGTGCTGCCACCAGGAAGGGACAGGGCAAGTCTTTTCCAGTGCTACTCTCCTGAGCTATTCAGCCCTGTGCCAGTGAGAACACTTGTGTGAAATGCCTGGAGGATGCCTTGTCTGGGAATCAGGTCCCAGCTCTTAACAGCTATGGAGAGTCATCCTGATGCCTGTTCTCTTTCACCCTGGCACCCCAATGAAACACAGAGGAGAGTGCTACTACTATTTCTGTTGTCCTTTTTGTTATTTTTCAGAAGCTGCAATAAAAGCTGCAATTTTCATGTCTCACTAACCAAAAGCCAGTTAGCCCTATGCGGGATGTTCCTTGGCATTCCTCATGCAGACCTTCATCCTGACTTATACTAGGAACAGTCAACAGGAGTAGGGAAGTGATCATGCCCCTGTACTTGGCACTGATGAGGCTACATCAGTACTGTGTTCTTTTGGGCTTCTCACTGCAATAAGAACATTAAGGTGCTGGAGTGCGTCCAAAGAACAGGAACTAAGCTGGTGAAGGGTCTTGTGAACAAGTCTTATGAGGCACAGCAGAGGAAGCTGGCATTGTTTAGAGGAAAGCAGGCTGAGGGGAGAACTCATTGTTCTCTAAAACAACCTGAAAGGAAGTTGTAGTGAGGTGAGGGTCAGTCTCTTCTCCCTAGTATCAAGTCATAGAACCTGAAAATGTGCCAGGGGAGGTTTAGATTGGATATTAGGGAAAATTATTTACTGAAAGGATAGTCAAGTATTTGAACTGGTTGCCCAGGGAGATGGTGGATTCACTGTCCTTGGAGATGTTAAAAAAACATGTGGACATGTCACTTTGGGACATATTTTAATGGTCATGGTGGTATTAGGTTGACAGTTGCACTCAATGGTATTAAAGGTCTTGTCCGGTCAAAACAATTCAGTGATTCTATGATTCTATGTCAGAATCACATCACACATGGGTGGCTCGGGGGTTTGTTGCAGGTGCAAAGCTGGACAGTTTTGACTGTCCATAGCTTACAGATTGCAGGATCTGACAGGGAAGTTGTCCAGAAGTCACAATAGTGAGTCAGGCTTCTACAGCAAGAGTTTCCTTTTAGGGAATCCTGCAGGATTCTCCTGTGTTGATCTCATGGATAGCATCAAGTCAAGCATTTGCAGAAGCTGGTATAAATAAAAACTGTCAGAAAGACTGTGTTAAGAATTACTAGAAAGAGAATATTCCTGGGATTCCTCTAGGTGTTCTTCTATCCAGTAACCCAGCTGCCAGAAGTGAGATATTAGTGGGGGTTACTAACTTTGTGGTCTTCTTGGAAGCCTACCATATTGTCCTGACCTTTTCTGCTTTGATGCTCAAATTGCTGGAAGTTGGGCAGCAATTTCAGTCTCCTATTGCTGTTGATTCAGAAAGTGTTTCAAAGGGCAGGGTCAGCCAGCAATGCAAACTGCAGCCAAAAAAAAGAATAAAATATCCCAAAATTAAGCAAAGGTTACATTAGGTACAATTGTGCCGTAATTTTCTGCTTAACTCAATGTGAACTTGGGCCTTGGATTTGTGAGCACAATGAATAGCATTTTGGAAACTGGAAACTGCATTACAGCTTCTGTTTCCTTTCCAGGGAAGCATGTGAAGCACAGAGCAAGGGAAGGTCATGACTGAAGGGAACAACACAGGATGTCTGAGAGGGAAAGGTGGGGCGAGAAGATCTGCTGCAAACAAGGACAGAGAAGCAGCAGGAGAGCATGAGGGTGAAAAGTGGTAACTAGAAACCTGGCAGTATCTTAAGCAGAATTCTTGCACATTAAAGGTCAGAAAAAAGAGCTCCTTCTCCATGATTTTTGTATTTCTTTTTGTAATCTCTTGTTTTAATTTAACTATGCATTTTTTGGGGTTCAAACTGCCAGACAGCTAGATTGTTTCAAACCTGCATCTGCATGTGTGCAATTATTAGTATGATGAAAATGCTGGACGGGCCAGAACTGATCAAAGTGTATTTCCTTAGCTATGAGCAGTTAATAACATCACTGTGTGTCAAGTATTGTGCTTGCTATATTGTGGCATACACCTCCCAGACATATTTCATGCATCATTCCCTCTGTGCATAAATTCATTCTGAGCCAGCCCTGCACTGGGTCTTACGCAAGGTGGAATTGATACCATCACTCCTTCCACCTCACTGTCTAGGGCAGCAGGAGGATCTCAGGTCTATTGTACCTAGGCACGGGAAGCAGTTTGGGAACCTGCTAGAGTAAGAGCTTATTTTCTCTACTCTCCTTTTCCAGTGGCAGCTAAGTTGGCCTTCCAAGAGTAGCTTATTTAAAGCACTTTGCAGCACTATGGTCCAAGCAGCACCTCCAGCAGTGTGATGGGGAGTAAAGTGTGTGGTTTGGCATAAAGGAAGTAAGCATAAAATGTCTATGTGTTTCTCAAAAGGCAAATTGCCTGAAAACTGTCTCTGATGATAGCCCAAAACAGAACAAGGTATAATTACATATCCTTTTGTTTTGCAGTTTGCATGACTTTTCTCTCTGGTTTTGCAAGTGTGCTGTAGTTACGCTTTAGTGGCCTAGCAGCCTTTTAACAGTCTTTAGAAGGTACTCTGTTACTCAGGCACCAGCAATACTAAAAGAGAACATAGTATCCTTTAGCCCTTTGTAAGATTATGTAGCTTACCAACGTGGAGCAGTCTCAAAGTAATGACCTGTCCACAAGTAGCTAGGAGAAAGGAGATCAGAATTGGGATGATTACCCTCAATGTTTTCATTGTAGTGTTCCTACTCAGAACATGTTGATGCTTGAGTTAATAATCTTGCAAATATAACAAGGTAGACGGGGAATAGCACAGAGGAAACTATCTGAAAGGAATTAACCATTAACAATGCACCTTAAATAGAACTGACTAGGAGCAAAAGAAGAGAAATACTGGCCAAGTACAGTCTGTACTCAATTTCAGTAGGTAGGTGGGATTTGTTTACAGAAGCAGACAATCATCTTTTTCCTCTCTGCAGTAAAACATGTATTTAAAGGAAGTACTAGTTGGAATTTTGTCTTCAGTACAGCTTGCAAAATAAACTGCCTCAAAGCAAACCTGGTCCATTTGAGTTGCTACTCTGTAAAATAATGATTTAATTTAAAATGAGAGGCAGAAGCTAACTGACTGTTGAACTGATTCCTGAGTTGGATGGCTTTTCAGTCTCCACTACTCTGGTGTCTGCATTTGGGGGCTGTAGAACTGTGTTGAGAAAGGCGCCCTGGCTGATTCACTTGCTCCTCCATCAGCTTTTGCTGTGGAGTTGGCCAGGTACCACAGCCATAAAGTCAAAATGCCCTGGTCAGCAAAGCTAGCCACTTAGAGGATCACTCACTGCATGGATTTGTCCTTATGAAAATAAAGGAACAGTCATGGAATGGCACAAACCACCCAGAATGGGTCTGTCTTCTCCAATGAAAGCAGGAGGAAATGGTACTGCTGCACTTCTGATGTTGGTCCATGTAGTCTGGGGTTTGGCAAATAGCCCAACACCTCTTCCCTGCAATTAATGTCAAGTCTGATTAAGAGTTCAAAGAGTCCTTTTTCAAAAACATTGATTGCTGGATCAGAAGATAGGTGGTCATTGATTTCTTTAAAAAAAAAAAATTAACCTCAGAGAATGAGTTTTTTAAAAAACCCTTATCAGCTTCTTTTTGAATGCCTGAAAGGGGGATGGGGGTGGGGAAGGGCATTTATTAATATTAGCAGTAATATTCCAGAATATATTGCATGCATTATTGTTAAAATTGTTCTAGAGATAACAGTGCCAGCAACTCATAGATACAAAGTTAGCAATAAAGTACCAGAAATTGAGAAGGATGATGAGATGGAAGAGAACAGCTGAACAAAGTGAAGACCGAGAATGGCATGTCTTTCTTGCACTAATATGGTAATGAAATATAGCAAAGGCAGAGTGGAAATACGTTCACCTTCTTCTAACAACTTCTTGCCATACTCAATTTGCTGCAAAATTGATAACATGAGCTATTACAGGATGAAAAGACTTTTATACTAGTATAAAGGCATCTCTGGTGAGGAGCTCTGTCACTTCTGCAGTGACAGTTCTGCTGGGCTTTGGAAAAACTAGGGGCTTAAGTTCACCCATGCTAGCTTTAGCCTGTGTCATCCAGTAGAGGACATGAGTCCAGGCACCATGGCAGGAAATCCAGGGCCTATAAACACTATCTAATGCACACAGGGGAAAAAACAACCCAAACTCTGATAGGAATTGATGGGCTCTGGGCTGACATTACCTCTCAGAAATGAGATTTGGTATTAAAGTAAATAGTGCCATAAAACCGTAGTTCCCAACTGTTTGGCAGTCAAAAAGCAGCAGATCTAATACCATAGGTTATTTAAGAAGAAAATAGAGAAGTACATGCTTCTGCTGCAGCTCTCAGAACTAACAATGGGACGAGAAAAAAGTGTAAGGAAAGGTGGCCAGGGTGATCCAGAGGTATGAAGCAGTCCCTGTACACAGAACAGACAAGCAGGATGTAGCCCCTGCACAATGGGTAAGACTGATGCTGAAGGTCTGTAAAATCACAAGGAAGTGCAGAAGTGGTAGCTGGTGGCTGACTAGCTGACAGGTAGGAAGCTCAAGTGAAATTGAGTGGGCATTCAGTTCAGAATACTTCTTTAGATATGTAATTAAGCTGGGACCTCTTTGGCACATGAGGCTATGTATGCTAAAATTTATGTGAGCACAAGATGAGGCTGTGCAGGTTTGCAGAAAAGAAATTAACTGAGCAATACAGCTGAAAAACAAGCCAACTTGTCTGGGTCAGTAAGTTGCTGAGCTGTGAATCGTTGAAAGAGGACAGGAAGGTTTTCTCCTGGTTTTTTATACTCTTCTAAAGGTGTCTTTTTTACTACTTGCCCTTTGTGGCTTCTTCAGTTTAAGAAAGCCTTTAAAGGTGTTCCAGAGAGAGCAAGGGTTAGAGGAAAACAGGAATAAAAACCAGTCTGCTTCTGAAGGACAACAGATGTAAAAAATGGTTGGGGTATGAAAGTCACAAAGCCCAACTCTAAAGAGTTAGGAGAAAGATGACAACCAGCAGAGTGCCACAGGCACCCACTTCCTTTCGAGGGACCCAGGGAGCAAGGGGTGCTGCTAGGTGTAGATATAAAAGGACATGTAGATAAAAACTGCCTTCCTGGCATCCTGGGAGAAGAATGATGCCAGCAACTGCGGCTGGCATGACACACTGAGGAGATGTAGATGTGGAGGCATGAGTACAAGCATGAGGGGAGGAAGGCAGCCCAAGCTTCAGCAGAAGGGTTTTATGGGGAGACCGAGGCAGCACTGGGATGCAAGGACATGGCTGGAGGTTTCTAGTGCAGCAAGGCTGGGCTGGCAGACATCTGTACCCCTGTGCCTGACCTGGTTTGCCCTATCTCATAACTGGAGTCAGAGCTGTGCATGTCCCCATATTGAGGATACTTCAGAGGCAGGAGGAGGCCAGTGCAGTATCCCTCAGCCACAGTGATGCAAAGAGTTTTTAGGACATATACTTTGCTAAATATCTTTGGGTAGGAAGGAGCAGAGGGAGCAAACTCAGGAGGGACTGTTTCACTGGTGGTGGGATGAAAATATTTTTAATTACAGTCTGTGGGCTCTCTAGAAAAGCTGACAAAGTTTTTTTCTTTGCAGTTTTGTAAGCTCCACAGCATTCCACATGTGAAGGTAGGGCACAACCCAAGAAGAAAAAAAGAGGCAAATGGACTACAAAGTACATGTATACCTGCTTCCCAAATTTTGGCAGTAGCAATGCATTTAAAAGTGTATGCCTATTTAGTAATCATTCTCCCTTCAGGAAGCACTAACTTACTGAGCCATAAAATCTTTAGGCATCCAAGATACATTGTCCTCAAAGTAGAGATGACCAAGGAGCTGGTATTTGTCAAACAACTGGGACAACTGCTTTGCTTGCCTGACTTCCAGAGTAGCAGCCTTCTGGAGGGGGAAGGCACACTAAATGAACTGTATTCCCACTCATTAATACCTGAGGGAGCAGAGCTAATCTTCAGCCTCTCTCCCTTTCTCCAGTCATCTCAACCTTAGCCGTTGCATGCTGGAGCAAGTGCTGGTGACAACTCTGCCACTCGTGTAAAACACACAAATTACCAGTGCCCCCTGGGAGTGGTTTTCTGACTGTAAACACCTTAGCCACAACAGCTGCAAGAGCAGTGAGATCCCTCTCTGGCTCTAGCAATGCCAAGGCCTTGGTGGACCCAGGGAAGGGCCTGATCCTCTGAACAGGGCTCTGCTCAGCCCGAGTTGTTTCACTGTGTATGAGATTTACATTTTTTCAAGCAGGGTATTGCTAAAACCAGCTGGGAAGCTACTTCTTTGAATATCTAATTTTTAAGCTGACAATGTCACTTGACATTTCTATAGCTTTAAAATTACCTTTCCCCCTCTCTGTATTTACTTTTCTGTGTGTGTTTTCCATGGCATTCTTTTTCTCTCTATGATTATTGCATCTGTAAAGGACTTAACATAATTATTTTTCTTCATGCTGTTCCATTTCAAAGCTTTCTCTTTTATTTCAAGCTTCCTAGTTGCTATGTCACTCTAATGTGTAGTTTCTAGGTCTTTTGCTTTAGTGTCCTTTTTCTCTTAGGCACTTTCTTTTGCACAGCTCTGCAGTGATGATAGTGTGAAAAATTGCTATATCCCTCTCTGTCTCCATACAGAACTCTAAAATATCAGTGAGAGAAAGAGACAGAGCAAGTGTTTGGGTTTTTTTGTTTTGTTTTGTTTTGGTTTAGTTTGTTGGGTTTTTTTAAATATCAGGGATATTTACTATAGGATATTTATTTTCAAATATTCCCTAGTTGCATGGAGAGAAGTTTAGCCATTTTATAAAAAGCACATGCTTATTTTTCTTCTTCATACGTTCCAATCATAGCAGAGTCTTTCCACAAAGAGAGCAAGCTCTTTTTTTTGTGCAGTGTGCTACTGCGTTAACATCATCCTGCCAGGATTTAGTTTTGAGAAAGGGATGTTTAGAGGCTGAGCGCTTTACTGGAGGCCTTTGTGAGTGGCAGGGACTGCAGGTCTCTGAAATCAAGATGGGTTTACTCTTTGACTCACCATCAGAAAGTGGTATAGTGTTATATGTATTCTGTTTTAGGTATCTGCAAGAGTACATCTCCTGAAGCCCTCTCAAACAGATAATTTTCAAGTCAAGCACTACATTGCTGAAACAGTTTCACATGCATGGCACTGGGTTTGACTCGAGGCTCACCAAGACCAGTGAGCACTTTTCCTGCTGGTGCTTGCTCACGCTGTAACTGGATTTATGAAATGTCTACATCTTTTGCTCTGTATCTCCAGCTCTCTTTTCATAACCATCCATAGGTGACCTGTGAAAACCTGAATCTACAAGCAACCATGGGTCTAACTGTTTAAACTGCTTTTTGTCCTGGTTTCAGAACCATGAACAAGATTTGGCTTTGCTAGTTTTGTCAGCAAAGCTAAGCTGGCAAGCATTTCATTTGGTGACCTTTCTTGTTTCTGGTTCCTGGCTATACCAGCAGGACCAGTAAACTATACCAGATGAAGACCAGCAAAAGAATACTTTAGCAGATATTCCTTGTTTTGCTCACTGACTTGGCTTCACTAGCCTGGCAGAAGTGTTTCTTACTTGCCAGTATAGTTGTGTTTTGACTTTTTCAATTTGCAATTTGTGCCAGTGGACTTCAGCCCTTTTGGCACTTCAGATGTGGGCAGATATAGAGGGGCTTTTTGCAGATGTATCTCGCGCTGCTGCTTTTTTGCAAAGGCAAGACACTGTAAGACAACACCACCAAAGTGTTACTAAGAAAAGCTATAGGATTGCAAGTGAATCCTTGGATCTCAGCTCTGTCACCCAAAGCAAGCTAGCAGGTGTGTAAGAGCCTGCTTAATATGTCAGGGAAAGTACAAACTCTTGTTGAGGATGGTATTAGTCCTTTTGTCATCTTTTTATCTTTCTTTATGAATACTTAGGTAAGGTTACATGGAATGGTCATTTCAGTTAGTGGAGCAATATTGCATTGGAGCAATTGCTGTTCATGCAGAAGGGGAAAATGGGCTTTGGGTGTGAGGCTAGGGTCTCTCATAGGCACTGGCATATGAATACTGCACTCCATTGCTCAGGGCAGGTGAACAAATAGCATCTGGCTGACCACTCTGGAACGGATGGAACACCTTTGGCTTTGGAGACAGCTGACACAAACACCATTTAAAATGTGTTTAAAATAAACCTTCTTAATGTAGAACTTCTAACTTAGTACTGGGGAGGTGACATGCTGTTTGTTACCTACTTCTGTCAGACTTTAGGATGGAGGTTTGGTTTTCCTCAGGATGCAGCTGGTTAGAAGTACAAAACTCTGTTGCAGCTTCTGGGATTTGAGCAGATCATCTAGACAGTGTACCTGGGATTCAGGAGCTGGGCAGCAGTGGACCATGTACAAAGCAGAAACACAATGCAGGATCCAAGGCCAGTGTGTGGTTCTACTTCTTTCACTTGGGAGAGAGATTATTTAATTCTGCATATCAGAGTTTCCTACTACTCAATTTTGCAGTGCTCCCAGCGAAGGGCACAGCCATTCATCCACTAAGTGGATGCAGCAAAAGCAGCAGTGATTCACTGTTGTTATAATAGAGGCACCATGAACTATGCCTGAGTTTTTAATTGTGATATTGTAAGAAAGCTTTCTGGAATGAAGAGAGTATTGTGTTAAATTGTCTCTTGAAACTGTTTTCTCATATGGCAGGTTTTTTCAGGGTAGTGGTAGTGTTCCCAGAGAGACCAGGATGAGAAAACTGGAGGTCTCTTGATCACATCTCTCAAGCATCAGACTTTCTTTTTGTTAGATGCAAACATATTGGGGATAAAGAGGGAATGGAGGGGTGCTTCTTAGTTACTCATAGCGGTTAATAACAAAGCACTTGATCACAACCGTGTTTTAAGCCACTGGTTTTATGGCCAGGTGTTCTCTGCCGTGAGTTAGGGTTTTGTAAATTAGGCCTCTATATAGTCTGAAAAATACTAACGTGTTTACTCTTCCTGCACACTCTGTTCATTGCTACCTAACAGCGGAGAGCAATTTAGCTCCCTGGCAGTATATTTTGGTAAGACAGCAAATTGTCTGTGTTTACTTAGGCTACACAGTTCAGTAGTTGTACTGCAAATCTTGGTCAACTTTCTGAATATCTGTGGTCTGAAATAAAGTGCTTAAATTCATATTTGGGTTCCTAAATAGAAGGTCTGATTTTTCAGTACATCCTGACTCTTTATGACTTTTTGGAAGCCAAAAGGCTGTCAGCATTTTGAAAATCAGGCTTCCCATGCTTGTATGGGGAAGCTAAATTATGGCTTAGAGTTCTTTAAATACTTGTAGTATTGCAGTGCCTATTTTACTCTCTACGTTGCAGTAACTCCTAGTGGAGCTGATTCACATTGACAAACTATCAATTTGGATTGATTAAAATGTCCAGTAAAAAAAGTTACCAGCAAGGTTGCTATTTGAAATCTTTCCTGGAAGATGAAGAGATGCACAAGGTAAGAATATTTCCGACTAGCCACTCTTGGTCATTTTTTTTCATAAAAGGGTAGTCTATAAATACCATCTTTCTTATAACATCTGCTTCACTGCCTGTTCCTGATGACAAACCTGAGTGAACTAGGGTTCATTAGAAAGGCTGATTTTGCCCTCAGTATTGTTGGTAGTTCTGCAGTGCTTCTTGGAGAGGTTTTTCTCCCATGTGTCAGTGTAATAAGGCTTTCTTTCCTTTCTCTATATAATTTCAAGGAAAGTCTGATTCATTACTTCAGGGGCTGAGCTAAATTCTTTCCTCTGGACTGTCTTAAAAGAAATCTTTTAAGCCTCAAATACTTGTGTTGGCTGCAGCTGCAGATGTCTGAAAGAGTGGGCATTCTCTTTGCTTCTTGCTGCTCATCCACAAGAAGAGGAAGTTCTCCTTAATCTGTGGGCTCAGAAGCACAGCAGAAGGACTTCTTGACCTGAGATAAAACAATGACAAAAACTATTTCTGTAGAAGCACAGCATGAAGGTGCTTTGGGATGCTTCTGGAATATATTACTGGGGATAAGTTACTCTTTATTTTCAACAAAGAATCACACCAATGCCTTTAGGAACAGAAAAAAAAAAAAAAAGAAAAAAAGAAAAAGAAGTCTTCTGTGATGAGGGGGAAGGGAAGAATATATTCTTGGTAATATTTAAGAGTTTTTAGATTCAGGTGGCTCTGGAATTTAATATACATTAAATCAGCAGAGTGGTCTGGTATTGACTGCAAAGGTAACATTGAAAGAGTTTCTCATTTTGGTCTTTGAGATCTTTCATTTCTTCTGTTCATATACCCTGATGGACCAAAGTTTGCAGCATTTTCAGTAGTAATGAGGTACTCTTTTTCTTGAACAGAGGTCCCTCCTGAGAGGAGAGTTCTATTTTATAAACATTATTTGGCTGAGGCTGACTGCATGTTTCCATTTCCTTTGCAGAGGCACGGCGATAGCTGGAATTGTTTTTGGTATAGTATTTATAATGGGAGTGATTGCTGGGCTTGCCATCTGTATCTGCATGTGCATGAAGAACAACCGTGGGACTCGAGTAGGGGTCATCAGAACTACACACATTAACGCTATCAGCACATACCCAGGTAAGGAAGTGAAATGACACTCCCACAAGAGTGCGTATGACTGTGATAGGAGTGTATCTTTGGATAATTATGGCTCCACAGGAAAGAGGGGATGTGAATACAGCAGGAGGCCATTCTCAGTCTGAGGGGAAACAGCATGATGCCCCACTGAGAAACTCGAGACAGCTCAGCATGCACAGTGTTCATCACTGCAGCACTCTGCCTGGGCTAATTTATTCAGCTGCTCAGTGGAGTAATGAGATCTGGACAGGTGCCATATTCACACAGCTGTATGGCTTGTGGTGCCCACAGCAGCATGTTGACACCTCACTCAGAACAGTGCTGCATTGTTATGGATAGACCTTCTCCCTCTGCCAGAGGCTCTCTGGCAATGGATCAGTTGTTTTGTATTCTGGTTCTTGTATTTGCTCTTGTTCACATGCAGTCATCTCACGTTCATTGTCTGATATAATGGGGGCCCAGCATACCACAGAGGGGAAAACCTGAACAATAAGGTCTATGGATCACAGTGCAAAGGCTTCAAGTTGTGCCATGTGGAGTCTAATACAGCCTGAGCTGGCTGGTACTTAGCCAGAGCTCACAAGCCCTGCTGAATGCTGCACGATCCCAGATAACTTCTACAAAGGCATATGGATGCCTTTGCAGGGTGTTTTCTGCTCTGCATCCCAGGAGGCACTGCTGACTGGCATGCAGTGCTGAGTCTGAGCTAGCTCTGCATCCACCTGGCACCATGCCTGAACAGATAGGAACTTGAAGCACAGTGCAGAGATACCTGTTATGCATTGATCAAAGTTAGCTGAGTGTTGGACCTGCTTGTCTTTGGATTAACATTGTTTTGGTGTAATGGTTTTTTAGGTGCAGAGCAGTACCAGAGGAAGCACAGAGCTTAAGTCAGATCTGACACACAGCTAATAAGCTGTCACAGGCTCTGAGGCACCCCTGGGGAAAGTAGGGCCCCCTCATGGGTCTGTTTCATGGCAGCTGTGCCTATGCTGAGTTCGGTTTGTGCATAGCCACTTTCTGCACCACAATAGCCAAGTCATGCCAGTCTAGGATTGGGGTACAGGAGTACTGAAGGTGTATCTGCACAGGGCCACCTGTCATCTGCATGTCTGGACTTCCCACCACATATAAGTGGCCTCATTGTTGAAGAGCAAAGCTGCCCCTGAAAACAGCCTGAGGGTGGTTATGCAATGTAGCTCTGCCTTTGCTTCAGTGACGTTGTTAATTACAAATCCAGGAGCAATTGCCTTGGGATAATTTAAGACCTCACTGTCTTAAAAAGCAGTCTCATGGATGAATTCCCTTCATCCCACTCGTAGACATCCTCTGCCTTTATGCTCCATCCTATTGCAAAGGTTCCTGCAAACCCCAGGTGTTTTGTGTATACTTATAGGCAAGTGATACAGTATTTATTGTGTATTTCTTTATCACATTTACTGTTCTCAGTGTCTGTTTTCTCCCTCATGCTCTTACTTTCCAATTAAACTAAAACCATCTATAAGCATCCTTGTGGTTGCAACATTGGTTTTGCATAGGTAGATGAGTAATGAAAGAAACCTACAGTATTTTCAACCATGAACTGCTGAAGAGCAACTCCAGAATCTAATAACCACTGTAAGCTGTAAAACTGAGCAAAATGAAGATTCCAGGGCTGTAGCTTTTCTCTCCCCAACTCTGCTCCAGCAGTGACTCACCCCTATCTCTCCACCTCCATGCAGTTTGACTCTGCATGCTCCTGGTGCAAACATTAGTTTAAACAGTTCTTCCTCTCAGCAGCAGCAGTTTTTGGAGGATGGGGGAAATCTAAAATTATTTCTGTGTTTCCCACTGTCATGAACAATTCTGGAGTAATGACTGACCTGGCTTTGTCAGCAGGGTTTGTGACCAACACTCCCTGCTGCCCTTACCTGTTTAGGACAGGAGCAGCAAGAGAGGGAATGCTCTTCCTTTTGCCTCAGCCACAGCAACAGTTGGGGTCTCAGAAATCAGGGAGAGGATAGGAAAGCATCCGTGGTGACATAAACAGAGACATGAGCAGACTCTGGACCTTAAAATATGTAGAGACTACTCAAATGGGGTCTTCTTACAGAGCCTTTGGTTCTTACTGTGCTGTCTTTCTGCAGCATTTCCTGTCTTTTTGATTGCTGAATTAATCCTTCTTCTCTCCAGTTAGGAGAAGTAATTGCAAAAATATTTTCAGCTGTTTGTGAATATTTTTATTGTTTCCTAAGTGTCTGACCCAGTTTACAGATGCTGGCCTCTTCTTAGATATCTCCATTGGGGTGAACAAGGCAAAGCTTTGGTCTTACTCAGTCCAAGCCCTGGGAAGATCCTGTGAAGATGTCTGGTATTTGCCTTGGTGAGGTGTGATGATGCTGCGTTTGGCATGACATGGCATGTCACACATCTCCTGGGGATCCAGAAGGTGTCTGAGAGGTCTGTAGACATAAGTCTGTGTTGCTGCTGAAGGCAGTGGAATGGAATTGATCAAGTGAAAACCCAGTCTGCCTCCCTTGGAAAAGGTTTCTCTCTGCCACATCACCCTGGTATCATCTGCCATACAGCCACTGTTAGCAGCACAAGAAGTTGGTGGCACACAGCTACAATGTGAAGGAAAGGGCAATAAGCAAGGACTTGCACTGACATAAAATGATTGTGTGATGACTTCTGGTGGTCTAGCAGTTACCTGCCCCCTCGCCTTTTGAAATAAACCCCGGCTAGAACTCAGAACACTGGAAGTTGATAAATGAAGCTTTATATTTACAGCAATGCACAATATACAAGCAGATATTTACAATGTATAACAGATATTTACAGATATATACAGTGAAAAGGTAATACAGAAACACCACAACCCTCTCCGAGACCAAAATCCCCAAGAGGGGTAACCAACCACCCCTACCACCTTTCCCTCCTTCCCCAATCTTATCTTACCACCTGTTGATGCTGCAGATAGGTGGAGGTAGATCAGTCAGGGGGATTAGCAGTAGGAAAGAAGTTAGTAGAATTATTAAGAATCAGCTACAAAAGGCAGAGACAAAGGAACCATGAAAGAGGAGAGCAACCGCAGCCCCAGACGGTCTGAAACTGTCTGACTTATCTATATTTGGGTTTTACAAGTCTTAAAACAATTATTTTTTCTTTCTCATTAAAGCTGTGAGTGAAGTGACATACTGTGTTTTCCTTTCTCAGCCAATAGTCTAATTTCTCACTCAAATTCTCCAATTAGTTCAAACCAGCGCATGACTGAAAAAAAAAATGTGAGCACATTGACAGGAAATTTTACATATGGAAGTCTGTAAGTCAACTAGAAAACACTTTGGGGCCTGCCTCTGCAAAAAATGTATTTAACTGTTTCTTCTTTCTTCTCACATTTCAGTGGCCCCACCACCATACAGTTATGAATACGAAATGGAATATCCAGCTGACCTACCTCCACCTTATACTCCTACCCCACAGACTTCCATACAGTATCCCCCACCCCCTCCATACCCTGGATATTCAGGGAAATAATTACATGGCTTCACATGGATATTAACTGCCTGTTCAAACAGCCAACACCATTGGGACAGATATTATTGTCTCAGGGACAGAGAGCTCCCCATGATGGGGTCAGCATCAACACATATGGCCAAGTATTGAAGTAACCTGGAAGGGTTGACATGGCTCAGGACAAAGAAGAACACTGTTTACTCCAGACCATCATGTTTCACAAACAAAATGTGACCAAAGAAACAGTTCCTGGAAGTTAGTGCCTGATGGATAGTGCTTAGCACCAGTGCCAAGCTTCAGCTGTAGCCGGTTACAGCACGTGTGAGTCAGAGTCTTCCCACGTAAGAAGGTGCAAATGCTGCACATGGTTCAACAAGCTTGTTTCAGAAACACAAGAAGCATCTGCTGAGGCTGGACTCTGGTGTAGAACTCCAGCTGCTGCCTTCAAGTATGTGTTACACCTCTTCTTGAAACAAGGAGAATAAAGAAGAACGAGGAAGACTGAAGCTGTTTTCAGTTTGTACTTCAGGCTGATGATAACCAACAATCAGCTGCACATACTGGTCTGATAAGCTGTTGGAGTTATTCAGTAGCAAAAAAAAAAGATGGATATTTTTGTCCAAGTGCAGGTTGTTTTAAGTGCCTGTTTTTAAACAATTTAAGAGTATTTTGTGGGCTAAAATATAAATGTAAAGAGCATTTTTGTATGTGAAATGCACTAATTTATAGCTGATGTACTTTTACCTGGACTTAAATACTGTATACATTGGAAATATGCTACAATGCCTTTTTTATCACTAAATAACTTAAATATTTTTTTTTCAATATTGAATCAGGAAAACTCACAAGTGGGAGAAGAAACACAAACAAAATATTAAAACACCACAGACTTATCTTCAGTTGGTTTGTATAAAGACTTTAAACAAGAAAAATCCTGTTGTTTACCAGTAGTAATGATCATCAGCCTAACCAAAGAGATAAGCACAGAGACTGTGAACATCAGATTACTTTTGAATGTTACCTGGAGCATTTTAAAACCAGAAGTCACCAAATAATACTTCATGCATTTGTCACTATACAAAATACAGACCTTTATGGTTTAAAATGTTTGATTTACTTATGGGGCTAACTGTAATTCAGCAACGGATACATGACTTCAGAACAGAGTATCCCTTTACCTAAAGCACCATCATTCAATGGTAAGAGTAGTATTCTCACTTTTACATGCAAAGCACAATGGCAGTGGTTCTCTTCAGGAATGTAAAAGTGCTGAATGTCCTGAGTCTGAGCATTCTCCTTTGGAGAATGCTAGAGCCAAAGTAGAGGAAGGTGACAAAAATGAGGCATCTAGAGTTCAGGACAGCTGTGGTCCATTTCAGAGGGAGAGACCATAGGTTACTGATGATTCCCAGTGATCAGTAAGCTCTTGTCTTCTTTTCAGGTGCATCAGTGAGTGTATTAATGAATAAAAAGGCAACTTGCTAGAGATGGCACCATGTCCCAGGGATGTCAACTGACAACCACTCATCACCGTCTAAAATCTGATATTTTTGGCATTCAGTCTTGATGGAGAAAGGAACTCAAGAAACCAAGCCTTTCAGCTTTGGCCACAAAAGTTATTCAGAGGCTTTCTTGTAAACATGACCTTCTTGACTGTTCTTGCTCAGATCTTGTAGTTGTTTGCAGTCTGACTGAGTTTATCTTCTTGAAATTCCACTTGAAAATGCAGATGACCCCTGACCCCACCAGTGTAAGCTCAGAAAATCTGTATTGTGGCAAACTGAGCTTTGAGTCACAGGCCCATTAGCTACCTAGGCATTTTTAACCCAGTCAAAGGAAAACTGAGCAGTGTTACAGGTTTTGATTGCTGCTGGTACCCTCAAGTCTTCTCCAAGGAAGGAAAGTTATATTCTCATTCCTCTTCTGCTGTCCAGAGGTGACAGATGCTGAACAAGGTTTTCTTTAAAATTACTTTGACTCTGGACTATGTCCTGCAACCTTTCAGCTGGTTGCCTGACCTCTCAGGAGATAGGTGTTCCTCAGCTGAAATCCTCCCATGAAGTGCAACCTTCTGCATGCAGTGTTTTGGCAGTCTTTATTCAACCCCATCTGCTGGTGTATTGATGTGCCTGCCAGCATGGTGTCCAGCATGTAGAACAGAACAAGCATAGTTTTCTCTACAGGAAATCCTGTTTCTGCCACATCATCCTATGTCAGTACCTCAGCACTTTCCAGTTGATCATGCCAGATGATACTTGTGTGCCAAAAAATTACCTATAGATAAAGAGCATTGTCATTTTTCCCATTCTTGTATTTAATTTCTTTGTGCTGAATGTGCAGACACACAAATCAAAGAGCAGTTTGTATTTGATGAATCCAGTCTTATGAAATATACAAGTATCCTATAGATCATAAATCTTCACTCAGAGAAAAAAATTCTCCAGCTGTGACATTCGTCAGAACAAATTACAAAGCAAACTTCTTAAATGAGAAGGCATTTCTGGAAAATAAAAGTCTTTGATTGCACAGTCCTCTGTTTTTCAGCTTTGTGATTATGTGTTGCTTCTGATGACAACTGCACAAAGGTCATAGTAACCAGAGTATCTACGATGTACACATAACTTCTTCCAGGAGAAAATTATGGAAATAGGAAATGGAAAAATTCATAATGATAGAGAGCAATTTGTTTGCCATGAAAAAAACCACTAATGAAGATGTTGATTTTAGTATGCTATTTAATGTTCTGCAGATCCATATATATTGGACCACAGCAGACCATTATTTGAATCTCAAAGGACACCACATCTCTTGTCCTTGCTAAGGGAAGGTGTTGCCCTTCCAGCAAACCAGACTCAGAGTACCCTCTTTTCAGAAAGAGGTGATGATTGCATTGGAAAGAAGTAAAACTGAGAGAACCAGAGAGAGGGGGGAGTCTGGAAAGATTTGTAAGAGTAAAAGAATAGAGCAAAGAAGTTGCTGCATAAACAAATTGAAGCATTTGCTAATAATAAAGTTACATTAGTTGAGTTTATTTGGAAAAGTTGAAGTGTTCTTATGCCTGAAGTGTTATTTTGTGTGAAAACACGTAATTTCTTCAGTACCTCCACATTCAACATTCCTGCAGTGCAGATACTGCTGGCCAGTAGTCAGTGACTGTTTCACATGAATAGCCTGCAGATGAGTGGGTTAGTACAAAGAGTTTTTACTTAGTCATGCTGGCACATTTCAGTCTGATGCCCTACATCATTTCGTAAAGTAAGGGGATAAAAAGAAGACAATCTAACCTATGGCTAAGAAAGACCAAATGATCTTTTGCTTTTTCTTTACTTGGCAGTGGACATTATCACTGATTTGGTTGGTGACTGTAGCATTGCCTTAGGCAGTTCACATACTTTGACCAAATGCTTCTGATCTTGTGGTCTGGATTGCTCTGCCTTTAGTTTATGATTTCTAGGCTCAGTGCAGAGAGAAGGTCACCATGTCAGAAGTATAGACCTGATCCCATGAGCCTTTCTCCTTGGTTTCCTAGTTTAGCACATTAGATGGTTGCTTGGTTGAACAATTGCTGTTACGGATTGGAAGCAGCAGGAGTTGCAGGTGCTTACCAGGGCACATATGCTTGCATATGCTCTGGTGTCAGTCCAATTTTATGGAGAAAAAAAATTATGTGTGATGTCTTAGTTGATCATGTACCTGGGATCTGTCAAGTCATGATTCACTTCTTTAACTTAATGTAATCAGGCACTTCTTTAACTATTTTTTTTTTCCTCCCAGAAAGACCTGCTTCAAAACCAGCTATCTCCCTGACAGCCTACTGTGCCTAGAGTATATACCAAACAGCAGGAGAAACCTATTTAAGAGCTAATGACCCATTTGGGAGACTTTACAAATTAGGTAATAATCAGTCGGAGGAGTTAAAAGGCCAAGGCAAAACCAAGGGAAGTTAATATGCTAGGCTGCCATTACCTAAATGGCACACTCCAATGGAAGGATCATTACTGCTATTATAAGCCTTTTTTAATTAATGAAAAATGTAACAATTTGCTTTTTTAGTGTTGGTAACTTTGAAAAATGCAATTTCACCAGTGTACAGGACCAGATTCTCGATAGTGCCACAATGAAAGGATTAGATTGCTCCATAGAGCAGCTGGATCAATATTAAGTGTTCTTGGTATAGTAGAAATAGAGTCTTTCAGTTTAAAGGAAATGTTTTCAAGACTCTTTGTGAAATCACAATGATGTTTTTTGGATGTAATGGCATCATTTATAAAGCACTGATGGCTGTCTATTAGCATAGTGAAAGCTGGGCATTTCTGTATTTGCTTTCATCCTAGAGGCTCTCCAGATACTTTAGTAACTGGAGAAATAATATTTTAGTCACCTTGAATAAAATGCAGCAAGTGTTTAACAGCAGACAGTAATATTATGTAACGCGCTGAGGCAGAAATTGCACAAAAGAATTAAGGGAAATTGAATATATTCCTTTAGGTTTCCTAAAACAGCATTGCTTGGATGAAACACTTTGAGAAGATAATGATCAGGTCCTTTTATCAGGTGGCCCTTATTACTGCTTTCCAGTAGGTGACCACCAGTCCAGTGGTGGTTTTAATATTAACAGCAGTATCTGAGATCAAAAAGCATAGCCTAGACTGCAGTGCACGCACTGTAAAAATCATCCCTCCCCCTGTCATGGTTTTGAGTGCAGCTGAAAGAGATGAACAAACAGAGGACTGAAGACAAGAGAGATGGTGGTCCCTCACTTTGCTAAAGGGAAAGAGAAATGGAGAAAACCAAAATGGCCAGAACTTTGTATGACCTACAGAGAACAGCTCACTGGTGCTCCTTCTAGTGACTCTCAGGGTAGGGAGAGTGAAAGCAATGAGCATAGATTGTGCTGAAGAGCTGCCATGCAATCGAAACAGCCCAGAGAAGGATCCAGGGAGCTCCAGCTCAGGGAACATGTAACTCAAGGTGCTGGAGGTGATAAAACTCAAGGTGCTGGAGGTGATAAGTAGATCATAAATGTTTGTCTATCCATTTTGCTTTATTAGATGGTCAATATTTACACAGCACTGGGAATGGAAAATGTTAATTATTTTTGTTGTCCTATGCACCGTTAGTATTTTTCATCCTTAGCAGAGATCAGGAAATGGTGGGGTTTGGATGTCTTTGCTACCATAGTGATGACTAAGAATGGACTAAAGCCAACAGAAATAAGAGGAAAGCCAAAGAGTTAGGTGTTTCTGAAGAAAGTGGGGGGTTTGTGAGCCTAGCATATGGAGCTGGTTCCTTCATGGAGGTGAGCTGGCCCGCCACCAGCAAAGGCAGCTGATTTTAAACAGCTGAAGCCTGCAGGAGGGAGACTGAAGTGAGAACTGTGTAACTCTGGTTTTCCCGGGGCCTGAAACTTCTCCTGACCCCTCTGCTCACTCACAGGAAGCCCACTTGGGGAAGAGTTCAAGGCAGTCCTGTCTTTTACATTAGTGCCAAGACAATCATAGAATCATAGAACGGTCTAGGTTGGAAGAGACCTCAAAGATCATCCAGTTCTAACCCCCCGCCACAGGCAGGGACACCTCCCACTAGATCAGGTCGCTCAAGACCTCATCCATCCTGGCCTTGAACACATCCAGGGAGGGAGCAGACACAACCTCCCTGGGCAACCTGTTCCAGTGCCTCACCACCCTCACTGTGAAGAATTTCTTCCTAACATCCCGTTCAAATCTCCCCTCCGCCAATTTGAACCCATTCCTCCTTTTTCTGTCATTACAAGACCTTGTGAACAGCCCCTCCCCAGCCCTCCTGTAGGCCCCCCTCAGATACTGGTAGGCTGCTATAAGGTCTCCCCGAAGCCTTCTCCTCTCCAGGCTGAAAAGCCCCAACTCTCTCAGCCTGTCCTCATAGCAGAGGTGTTCCAGCCCTCTGGTCATCTTTGTGGCCCTCTTCTGGACTCTCTCCAACAGTTCCATGTCCTTCTTGTGCTGGGGGCTCCAGAACTGCACACAGTACTCCAGGTGGGGTCTGACAAGAGCAGAGTAAAGGGGGAGAATCACCTCCCTTGCCCTGCTGGTAATGCCTCTCTTAATGCAGCCCAGGACACGGTTGGCTGTCTGAGCCGCGTGTGCACACTGCAGGCTCATGTTGAGCTTCTTATCCACCCAGACCCCCAGGTCCTTCTCCTCAGGGCTGCTCTCAGCCATTCGCCACCCAGCCTGCATTTGTGCTTGGGATTGTGCCAACCCAGGTGCAGGACCTTACACTTTGCCTTGTTAAATTTCATGAGGTTAGCCTGGGCTCACCTCTCCAGCCTGTCCAGGTCCCTCTGGATGGATCCCTGCCCTCCAGCAAGTCAACTGTGCCACACAGCTTGGTGTCATCTGCAAACTTGCTGAGGGTGCACTTGATTCCTCTGTCCATGTCACTGACAAAGATGTTAAACAGCACTGGTCCCAGCACTGACCCCTGAGGGACGCCACTTGTCACTGGTCTCCAGGTGGACATTGTGCCCTTGATCGCCACTCTCTGTGTGCGACCATCCAGCCCATAGCCTTCACAACACAGCTATGATGTGTTCATTTTCATGAACATGGGCAAAACTGTTTTTTCTTGGCCAGCAAGCAATCCCCAAATTTCTCTCAATAGGTCCCATGTTGTATTGATGGGAAGTCCTCTGTTACAGGAACTGATAAAAAAGGCTGGTACTGTCACTTGTCAGTTTATCCAAATTGTCCCATCTTTTTTTATATTACAGACTATTTACTGATCTCACAGCCATTAGTTCATGTGCTCACTCAAGACCACTCAGGGCTGTGTCCTTATTTTACTTCTGCTTGCCAAAGAGCTTTTCTGAAGAACGCTGACCACAAGAAAACATTTTCCAAGCAGACTCCTTTCCCTGCCACCCTGCATCACCACTGCCAGGAGCTGCCAGAGAAAGCTGGGCTCTGCGGGAACCACCCCTGTCTTGTTTTAAACATCACCTCCTCTGCAGGAGAGGAGGGCCAGCTGTTCAGCAGCTATCCTGAGATCACCCTCAGCCCAAGCTTTGCTTGTGATGAAATTCAACTGTTTCCCCCCTCCCCCACCCCTCTCTCTCTTTCCAAAAAGACAAATGTTTTTGTCTTTTTTTTAAAAAAAGAGGAAAATAGAAAAAAGTCTTACCCACATTTGCTTTCTGATTTAGCTCACCTCTGAGCTGTGTCTTTTTCCGTGTGTATTGCCAGCTATCTCAATGTTTCTGTTTTTCTTCACTGTAAGATGGAGGTAAGGATGTGTTATGGGCAGCTTTGCAACTGCAAATCCCAAATGTTCCCTGGGGCTGCCCTTTGCATCTGGACCTTTATGAACAATCACCCAACTGGAAATTTTTTTTACCCTTCTTGTTGGAGTATAATCATAGAATGACATAGGTTGGAAGGGACCTCTGAAAGTTATCTAGTCCAACCCCCCCTGCAGTGAGAAGGGACACCCTCAGCTAGATCAGGTTGCCCTGTACTCTGTTAAGCCTCACCTTGAATATCTCCAGGGATGGGACCTCAGCCACTTCCATGAGAAACCTGTTCCAGTTCTCAACCACCTCACTGTAAAGAAGTTTTTCCTAACATCCAATCTGAATCTCTAATTAATGTCTAGATATCTAATATCCCTTGGTCTTACAGCAGCAGTAAATGATTGGTGACTGGGCTGTGCTTAATTAAAATGTTATCTGTGGCTGGGAATCCAGTGAAATCATGTAGCAGACTCAAACTCTTCCATTATATCTTGAAGCCTTGATAACTTGGCAACTACAGATTGTGTAGATTATACAGCAGCATATGTAGAACATACACCTAGAATAAACTTGCATCCTTGCAGCTAGACCTTGTCCAAGGCAGAGTATCATAGCAGTGAAACACTCTGTAACACACTTGGCCTTTTTGATGCCAGCTTACCTGCTGTTGATTAACAGCTAAGTCAAGGTTGCTTCTGTACTTACTACCTCACAACAAGAATTTATGTAATAATCTGCCATTGTCAGTTGCCATTATCATTATTTCTTTGTTTAAAAAACAAGATCAAATTATTCTGGGCGCTCATCGAAGAAGTACTGTGGTAGTGCAGCCTCCACTGCTATGCCTTGAGATTTTGGAATGAAAACAAATACATACATTCTGCATTGCTGTTCTTCATTTGGTGGTGCTCTTCCTCTGATGTGGAGGGTGAGAACCTGATTCAGAACTGGAAAATCAGCTGATACATGTGTGCGAACATAATGATGAACCTGGAGATAAACCATCGCAGCTGGGTAGTGGATTTGGACTCCTTACCAACAAACTGTGAACCTCTGTTTAAGAGGTCTGCCACAGCTACATTATCACTGTATATCTATTTTAATCATCTACAAGAGGCTATAGTGAGGTGCAAATAGTCCCTTATATATCAGAGACACTGACAGAGCAAAACAAAGTTTCCACCAGCTCCACTGTATTGTACAATCAAACAAGGACAGTTTAGTAAGCCTTCCCAGCTGGGGAGGGCTCCCTTTCCCCAGCCTGAGTCCTCACACCCCACTCCACAATCAGCTGCTCTGTACTGTACAGCTTTTCTTTTGTGGCACCCACAGAATGACAAAATGAGTGGAGAACACAACACTAAGTCAGCTCAGCAAGAGTCAATAGTTACTTTGATTGGAAGATTTAATAAAATTCACATTTTGTTTGGGCTGCTGATGTTTATTGCTGATTATAATTTCTGGTCAGCTTCTGTGAGTGAAACTGAGGACAAGCTGTGACTAGCGATGTGGTGTGGAGAGGGGATGCTGTGTGTTTTAAGGATTGGAGTGCTGCAGAAAGGTAAGATTGACCTGATAAGAAACCTGGGCAAAGTCACAACACAAACATGCAGGTTCGCTGGTGTTTATCATTAAAGTGAGAAGAGCAGTATACTGGTGCCCTTTCTTTTCCATACCTGTCACATTTTTTAAGAAAATACATCAGCAGCCCAACATAAGTTGCTTCTCTAGTCACTGAGTGCATCAAAGTTCTTTTTTAAACCCAGCCTACTCAGTGCTAAGCTTGGATAATGAGCCTTCTGACAGTAACAAGGATAACAAAAGGGACCGATTCAGATCTTAGATCTTGGCCTTGGGAAGTTAGGGAAAACTAGTTGGAGGTCGAGCCTCACTGAACTTTTCAAACACTTCTTCATCCCTGGATAACAGACTTGCATGGCTCATGATAGACAAGGTACCTTATGAGAGTTTCCATAAATGAGACAGGACAGCAATGGTCAGATGTCTGTGATGGAAGAACAATTCTGGTTTAGGCAGAGCAAGTGTGCCCTGTTTCCTGTGCTCTGCTACCTGTGCTCTGCCCAACCTTGCCCCCTTGTAGAGCCTGGGGACAAGGCAAACAGAAGGAATGGACACAGATCTGAGCATCTGCATCCAGCCCTGGGAACTTTCAAGCAATTATATGGCCAACTATGCAGTCTCTAGATTGTTAATTTTTGAGGCAACATGGTTAGTTTGTTTGAGTTGTCCATATGGGGATGCCTACCCAAGAGTTGAGGATACCTTGTTTGACTTCCCATCTTCCTTCCTGTATGAACAATACCTTGCTATGAAAGGCCAGTTCCAGTGGATCTAAGAGCTAAACAAAATTATCAATCTTCCCTGGGCTTCACCTAAATACTGCCTCACTTTAGATCCACTTTAGATCCACTCTAGTCCTGCCAGGGCTCAAGGGCTAGAAAATAACAGCTAAGGATTTCTGCTAAAGGGAAATTCTCATGCTGGGCAGTGGGAGTGCCTTTGGTGCTGCTATTTTAAAATATATATAATGCAATGTGTAGTGTAGAAATACCTCATTTATGTTGGTTACAAAAAGGAAGCAATAACAGGAGGTAGGGGAAATTCTCAAGTGCAGATAAATCTTTCTGTTCTTCATATCTTGGAAGGTAAGAAGCTACAGATAAAGATCTTCAGCAATTTTCAGTCTGCTCTTGCCTATATATTTCCCAAGTGGCTGTCAAGTATTATTTCTTCCTGGTTTTGTCAGCTTCTATTGCCTGGTACATGATATATATTTTAATTGACAACCATTCCAATCACAGTGGAAATGGTATTTTATAGCCAGTGTGGATGGAAGTCATAACTTGAGGATGTGTCAGTTACTTGTTCGAAATATGAATAATTGATACTGAAGACAGTAGCTTTTCACAGTCTCTATTTATTAGAGACAATACAATCATAAAATAGCTTTTAGTTTGTTGAGTTGGTGGTTTTTTGTTGGGTTTTTTTTTGTGTTTACATATAATTTGCTAATCTGTAATTCAAGATGGAAATTACTCAGCATCTAGTTAGGATCTGAGTGAAGATTTGAACTTACAAATGTAATTGGGCATGACAAAATATTCAGGTTTGCCCATGTAAATACTGAATACAAGCTTGGCAAAGTGTTTTGCTAGTGTCATTCATTGAAATGTGCTGGCAAGACTTCAGGTTAGGCCTGCGTGGCAACGCTGAAGTGTAATTTTCACATGTTCTACACCTGGAAGAGCACCAGAAAGGACACAATAGTTAGACCCACAGTGGGGAGGTACAGAGAATCCCAAGAGACTGCACCACACTCCCAAGATCACTGCTATGAGCCACTTGCCCCAGTGACTTTGCTGCTGCCATTACTCTTGTTACTGGTAAATTTGAGTTGAGTTGAGTAAAATCTGATCTTGCCAAAGGCAGCATGAAAACAGGGTGCAGCAGGAGAGGTGATGCCTTTTAAAGGAACCTTTTGGTCTGAGCATCCATTCTTATGGAAGAAGAAGCTTCCATGGTGCGTTTGGCTTCACTGGTGATGAACATGTTTTTTGATACCTATGTGGTATTTCCAGGATAGGCTAAGGCTCACCATTGGCTCTGTCACTGATAGTGAGATTTATTTTTGTCAAGGGCTATAGTGTGATACAGAGACTTAACTGTCTAAATCTTTTGCTGTGACTGTGTCAACATCAGTTCTTGTGATGACTGCAGGCCACCAAACCTGTCCTAAGCCCCTTGGTGGAAGGAAGCATTGTTACCTTTGTGCACACTTCAGGGATGTTGTCAAGACCAGAAGGAATTTAAACCATCTAAGTGGATTGAGAGGAATCCCTTTTTCAAATTTTGTACCTGAAATTATAGGTTATACAACAGAGACCCTACAAGAAGGTTCTCTTTTGATAAACGAAGGGTGAATACTAGTTGGATAGGACAAATTAATTTATCCTGAAATGAGCAGCTGGCCTGTGGCTTTGGGAGAAGAAGGCATTTTTAATCCCCTTTGTTTTCCAGTAATTGTTGGATGCTGAATAAAGACCTGGAGACAAAAGCAACATTATGACTGCAATACAGGAAACCTTTCCACCTACTCTGGGTTGGTAGCCTGCTTGGGCTAAAATGATCTTGTGTTCAAGTTTTCATGGTTTTTTTTTTTGTGTTCCATGTGTCTTCCTTATCCACCCAGAGGGATTTTCTTGGCAGATTATGAAGACTCCGGAGTTTTGCAACAGATGCACTGAACCCACTCTGCAAGAGTCACAAGCTGAAAGGCTGTTGCCTGCCACACAGGCCTGATGCATCTGGGAAGGGACAGAGAGGTCTTCAGCTCAGATGGTGCCAATTGCCTTTTCCTTATGGTAAATTAATTTTATCTTTGAATGAGATTTACTGCATTTTTGCTGAGCTTTCCAGAAAATTCAGATTTATTGCTCATGCATTCATATTCCTGTCCAGGAAATCTCCAGCCTTTAAAGTTTGGAGGGAGGGTGGGTGAGGGGGGAGAGGAGCAGGGGGTAAAAAAGATACTTTACCACAGCCTAAACTAATAACCAGTCCTAATTATATTATTGCAAAATCAAATGGAAATAAAAATAAGAGTTGCTTGATTTAATACTGGCAGCAACTTTCCTCAGCCACACACTGCAAACAACTGACATCACTCACCCACACAATTTTTCAGTGAAATAATTAGCTAGCTAACAAGTAAGAAAAAAGAGGAAAATAAAAAAGGCAAATACCCATCTTTCACTTAGGGAAGATACATTCTGTCCAGTATCTCATCTAAGCTGAAGAGCTCCTTTCCCACTCAAACCTGAACAGAAGCTGCAAGTTCAGTTTTTGTGCACCAAGCAGGATGGATCCTGACAGTTGCCCTGTTGCAACAATGCACAGAATCTCACTCTCAGACAGTGCTCATGGCCACTGCATTTGGTGGGGACCCTGTGCAGTGACAGAGGCAAGGGGAGTTGGTGGAGCTGATCTGCCCTGCCATCACATAGCCATGGAGTAGACTGGGTGCCCCCACCAGTCCTTCCCCTTGGACTGCCTCTATCCCTGGTGGCTGGCATCTCATATCCAGCTGGGATATGCCAGTTTCTTCACGTAACATTGCCATAAATGTAAGCCTAATGAGACCGAATTCAGCAGGTAGCTTGGCAAATTATCTTTTTATGATTGAAAAATATTTTCACACGTCACTTCACCCTCCCTTTCCTCAGCTGCTGTTGAGCAGAACTATGAGTATGAGGAGAACTATGAATAAATGTCCCTTGACCCCGACTCTTCTGATCTGTCATTTCTCCTCTCAGCAAGGTGAGATGCTTTGAGCTCTTTATTTCTCTTTTCTGAGAGAGGACAGTGAATGCACTGACAGGTAAAATCCCAAAACAAGATAGCTGAATCTTCCACAGATATGGTCCTTCATTGTGTCACATCAAAGCAAGCACAAGAAGATAGCCAAAAAGCCCTCACAAACAGACTTAGTTTAGAGAGACCTATGCTCATTTGCTGTCACCAGGCAGTCTTTTTAAGAGTGCCCAAGTCCAAATCATGGCAATCCTCAGAAGAAATTATAACCAGCATATTTGATCCAGAAATGACCCCTCCACTGCTGCAGAGCAGGGACCACTGGTCTGTGATTTCAGGGAGCATCCATCATATGGCATTCAATTGTCCATGCCCATGAATACCTTCTTTCTGACTTCGTGCTTTATCTTGATCTGAAATATCCCTATTTTATTGGAATAACTGCTTTAGTAACTGAGATCATTTCCTCCTTTTCTCAATTTCCCAGCATATAATCAGGATTTTTATTGTCATCAGGGTGCCTCATTTGGTTACATTGCACTGTTCTTCCTGAGTGAGAGTAACTAACTTAAAAAAAAAAAAAAAAAAAAAAAGTTCATATCCATTTTTTTAAAAGAATGAATACATTCTTTTCAGGTGGCATTTCCCAAAGGACAAGAGACAAACAGATGCAGTTAGTTTCTATGTTCTATGAAACTTTGAAAAAAACACCTGGGCCTAATATGAGTTCTTAACAGAAACCCTGTGACATAAATGGACATGGCCAATCCTTGTCCACCACAAGGGCACAGAAGAGATGCCTTCTGCAGGGCAGAGAACAGACAGTGTACAGCCTACCCACCAGCTCCAAGTAAAAAGCCTAGTGCATTTATTTTAGTCATCCTTTTAGGATGGATGGTTAAATCTGTGACTTGAAAAAAAAAACATCTCTAAAGTTTAGAGGATGTAGAGTTTCTCTATCCTTGACCCTGTTCTCATCACGAAATAATAGCAGTGCATTTCAGGATCTCTGCAGAGCTCAGCAAAGCAAAGAGGTTTTTCAGCTGACAAAAAGGAGAGGCATTTTCATGAATGCCACATAGGTGTAACCTCACATAACCTCATTATTTTCAGGAGATAGCATTTCAGACCCAACATTTTTCGTTTCTTCTTCCTTCTTTCACTTTTTTTAAAATTTGATTTTTACTATAGATTCCCCACAGGGATTCTAAGATAGGAAAGATTTTTACAAGCAAACTTCTCATGACAGCCTTCCTTGACTAGCCATGTGTAGGCAAGAGTTTTTGGTGTGGTACTCATCTCCCCAACCCTAAAACATCATAGGTCTGAGGCCAACATTTCTGCAGCCTCCAACCCAGCTGGCCTTTACAACTGGCGCTGCCTGCCTGCTTGTGCTTGTGCTCGCCATCCAACACCCCCACCCTTCAAGAGCAGCCTCCCACCACTCCATTGCTGAGCCAGTGCTCCAATACTAGCAGTCCTTCAGGTGCTTCAGCATACATGGAATCTGTCTCAGCAATGTGGACTCTCTGAGGATTTCTGACCTGTTCCTGTCATGGGTTACAGCAGATCCTTCCCCAAAGGAAGGATGCTTATTACAAACCTGCCCCTGAGAGAATAAATGCACTACACCTCAGAGTTTGGAATGTCAAAAAAATGAAATTGTATTTTTTACATTTTAAACTAAATATAACTGTACAAACAGACTAAAATATTACAGAATATGGAGTAGATGAGGATGGGGACAGGCAGCAGCAAAGCAGCAGCTGAAACAGCAGCCGGGGAAGATAGAAGCAGGTACAGCAAAAGCAGCAGAGGCAGCAAAAGGGGAGATAGGAGCTGTGCTTCCAGACATAAAGTTTTGGTGCCCCAATGAAATTATATTAACTTATTCATTGTTGCAATTTTATGGCCTATCCCTGGAATATTCACCTCTTCACTCAGAGACTCCAGTACTTTTCTTATTTTCTCTGCTCCTACTTTTTTTTTTTTTTTTTAAATGTCTGAGCTGGAAATCTAGCTCAAACAGCCACAGTTCCTCACTGTCCCCAGTGTGCTAGTGAAGAGTGTTAAGTCAAGGTTGAGGCATTCAAAGGCATGGGTAACTACTGGGTTAGTGATTTCAGGAGGAGCTTGGGAAGACAGGTGCAGACTGGCATGCTGTGACATTATGGACATTATTCATTTTCTTTCCACCTTGGCAGGAAGAAGAGCTTCCTTCTGAGGCAGCCAGCTTCCAGAGCCCAGGGCCTTCACAAACCTTGTTTCCATTAGGGATGAAATGTGTATCCATCAATTAAAGAACTGGCTCATGAAAGGCAGAGCAGGAGAAGGGCCCAGCCCCACTGGCTTGTGCTGCCTTGGGGGTGCTGCTCTGTAAAGGGCCCTGTACTGGGGTGCAGAGGGAGAATAGCTAAGTCCACCATCATCAGCAGAAATACTCTCACTGCAACATGTAAAGCGTGTACCTTGGTCTTTTGTGTATGGGAACCTGTGGTTGTGACATTGCTTTCTTGATGGCAATCTTATTTTACATCAATTATTTAAAATGTATCGTTCTTCCAGCAAAGTCCTTTCTCTTCTGTGTGCCATTCCTCATAGTTCCAAAGCCCTTGTGGTAAGGAGATATTTGTTACACGTACATTGCATGCTGATGTGAAGCCTAATTTCTCCACAGCACAGAGAAGAGGTGGAATAGTTAATATCCTCTTGCTCTGAGAAGGGCTGCAGAATAATAACATGGGAAGCTGAAATAATCATTCTGCCATCAGTTGTTCTCCCTTGGGCCTGCCTACAAGAAGTCATCTGAAGAACTGTTAGAGGCAGGCATGGATGAAGATTGCCTGCTAATTTTACTCTCTGTAACATAATCTGTTTATTCAGAAGAAGCACTCTATCTTCTCTGCTGTGATTCAGAAGAATCTTAATCTGACATGATTTCTTTCATTCTCTCTCCCTAGTAATTAATACTGCTGCATGAAATCTGAGGCTTACTCTTTATTGCAAGCAATATATTATGAAGTGGTTCTTCTTGCTGAAGAAAACATAATCTATTCTTTATTATTAACTCTCTAAATCTGCTTTGCTTTTATAATAATAGCATTGTCTTCTGAGATGGTAGTTAAGTGTCTACATTTTTGGGTTTTATTGAAAAAGAAAACTTGATTAAAATGGGAGCAGGAATAGTCTAGAAAAAAAAAAAAAAACCAACTCATGTTCATATAATTATTTAAATACAGCCTTTGTTTGAGTTTCAGCTTCTCAAAGGTTGACAACCCTATTTCTGAGATACCCAAGGGACAATGGCTCTGGTTTATTTTGCAGAATGGCTGGGTTTCCTTTTCTATTTATTGTGCTCCAGTTAAGTTTGGCCTGAGTTTCCAGGACCTGGGTAAGAAATAAATGAGATTCCCTGTAGTGGGTAGTGAACTTTTCCTCCTTGCCCTCAGTTTATCAGACCAGCTCAGACAGCTTGGAAGTAAGATAAAGCTGTATTTTACAGCAAAGCTAAATTTACAAAGCGTATATACACAATGCATTTTCATGTACTTACAGTTATATACAATTTAGAAATAATGCAGAAATCCAATCTCCCTCTCCCCAGACAAAAAAAAGCCCAGAAGGGGCCAATACCTCCTTCTCTCTCCCCAGACAGAAAAACAACCAGCAAGGCTTACATGTTATCTGGTCAGTCAAGGTTAGTGGAAGGGATTAGAGCAGAGTGAAGGAGCAGCGAACAGATCCAGTGCCCAAGAGCCAAGAAGAATGAATTGTGTATACATTGGCTTTTTACGCTTCTTAGCACACCAGTGAATGACATAGTCTTTATAATTATTATTATTATTATTTTACAACCAATCCCCTGCTCATTCAGTTTCTGTACCAATTTCTCTTATTAGAATATTCCAATAAGCCTTAACCACCAAACTCCCCCAGGGAAAAACTCAGTTGAGCTTGTAACCTAAGCAAACCCATCGCCATCAAGCTTGATTCATGGGTCAGTTCCCTGGGCCAGATTAAGTCTCTGTCACAGTAAGTTGTACCCCATCAACTTGAGATTGGTACAGTCAGATTGCTCCTCAAAAAACTTTTTTTTTTTCTCCCAACACTTTGACATGCATAACTGCACAAACAATTATTCTTCTGCATTTTCAGTATGTTCTGCCTAAGTGTGGGATGGCTGCAGAGCCATGAATGCTATGAACAATCCTCTTGTTAAAAGATTTCCCATAGTGGGTGTGCTGGTTTAAACTAATTGGAGAATTTGAGTGAGAAATTAGGCTATTGGCTGAGAGAGGAAAACACAGTACATCACTTCACCCAGAGCTTTACTGAGAAAGAAAAAAAATTGTTTTAAAAAAGTGTAACCAAAATATAGATAGGGCAGATGGTTTCAGACCACTCTGGCTGTAGCTGCTCTTTGCATGGTCTCCTTTGTCTCTGCCTTGGTAGCTAATTCTCAGTAATACTACTAACTTATTTCCTACTCCTAACCCCCCTGGCTGATCTACCTCTGCCTATCTTCAGCATCAACAGGTGTTGAGATAAGATTGGGGAAGGAGGGAGAGGTGTTAGGGGTGGTTGGTTACCCCTCTTGGGGATTTTGATCTCTGGGAGGGCTGTGGTGTTTCTGTATTACCTTTTCACTGTATATATCTGTTATACCTTGTAAATATCTGCTTGTATATTGTGCAAAGCTGTAAATATAAAGCTTCATTTATCAATTTCCAGTGTTCTGAGTCCTAGCCGGGGTTTATACCAAAAGGTGGGGGGACAGGTAACTGCAAAACCACCACAGTGGGCCTCTCTTAGTGTGAGAAAAGCAGGCCTTGGTAGCACTGTTTCTGCAGCGCCAACTGGCTGAGGAAGAAAGGAAAACATCGTGGGCAAAGCAGCACATGCATGTCAGAAGAAAAGGGCACATGGACAGATAAGAATTACTGATGAGAAATAGAATAGCGCAAACTGGGAGAGACTTGGGCTATATAATCTGTGCTGATTTTACAATAAGCTGAACAATACTCGGACCACATTGGTCATTTGTATTGCTTCCTTGCTCCTTTGTGACACCTAAGCATCATGGTGGCAACATGTAACACTTAATATTTCAGCCAATCTAGGAATAAATTAGTGTTCAGGACTCTAAAAAAGGGTAAAGACAGGTGGTTTAGCAATAAATGGTACAGCTCTGCAGGCCTTTTGGGAGAATCACTTGGAGGGTAATGAGAGATAGCCTTGTTTTGCTTTATCTTAAGGGTTCTACTGAGGCTTTTTTCCACCCTCCTTCCCTTACTTTTATATCATTATTTTAATTTTCTTATTAATTTTCCTTCAGAACCAAAGCACTCTGCATAAATGATGGCAAGACAAATAATAAAATCATATTTCAGTGGGATATACACTTTAATGAGTTGAATATTGTTCTTTAACTGTGTATAAGCACTGCAAATGGTTTGCCACATGACTGTGTTGGCTTAAATCACCTGAGGAGTCTGACAAAACAGGCAGAAAGGGAAGAAAAAGGCCACTAGATTCTGGTTCACTCTCCCTTTGAACCTGCAGGAACTCATTCCTTGATAGCCCATCCAGAGAACAGAAACTGGGAAGACTATGAAGGTTTACTCAACAGAGTTTATCAGACAGTGGTGTGTCACCTGATGATGAGCTTCTAAATGTAAAACAGCAGTTCAAGTAAGACATGGTTCATTCTCAAGTCCATTCTCTGTTTACCAGAATGAGTTGATCCTGCATTTCAAAACCATTTCTTGAGTTATATCACACTGTACAGGGATTACTGTAAGGAAGATCAGGACATGTGTGAACTCAAGCAGATCTGTTTGATCAGCACAGTTAAAACACACCACACTTCTGACAAGAGCACAGCTGAAGTGGTAACAAATGTGAGGTTGCTCCAGAAGCAGATCTCAGCAGTTTGCTGGAGGAGAGAGATCACTGTGAATCAGCACTGCAACAGTGGAGTTACACCTATGGCCATGCCACATGGGTCACTGGTCTATGCAGGTTGCCATATCTCCTGTGGAACCTCATTTCCAAGATAAATCTTCTCAACAAGAAATCTGAAATTTGTGTAAGCCAGGTAGAACTGGTAGAGCCAGCTGAAGTCTTAGAAAATATGAAGGAATATTCATGCATGTGATAGGTTAGGAACTTCCACCACCACCACTATTGAAATTTATTAGACTGTCTCAGATGACTTGGAAGTAAGATGAAGCTATATTTACGGCAAAGCAAAATTTACAAGCCTATATACACAATATATTTACAAGTGTTTACAATCCAAACACCCTCCCAGACAAAGAAAACTGCCCAAATTGGGTAGAGAGGGTAGCTTTGAGCCTGTTCTGGTTTGAACCAGTTGGAGAATTTTAATGAGAAATTAGGTTATAGGCTGAGAAAGGAAAACATTGATTCTGCTTCACTCATAAGTTACTGAAAAATTTATACAAGTTAGAACCCAAACAAAGATAAGACAGACTGTTTTGTGCCGTGCTAGCTGCTGCATCTCTCCTTTCTTAGCTGGATCTGTGTAACTTCACTACTTTCCTGCTGCTAATCCCCCTGGCCAATCTACCCTCACTTATCAGGCATGTAAGACAGATAGTGAGATAAGACTGGGAAGTGAGGGGAAGGTGGCAAGGTGGTTGGAAATCCCTCTTAGGGATTCTGATCTCTGGGAGGGGTGTGGTGTTTCCATACTACCTTTTTTACTGTATATATCTGTAAATAGCTGCTATATGTTGTAAATATCTGGTTGTATATTGTGCAAAGCTGTAAATACAAAGCTTCATTTCCTTAACTTCCAGATGACTGAGTCTTGCCTGGGTAATTTCACAGTGGGGCGGGGTGGGGGTGGGACACACACACTCCCAAACCTCAGCCAAAAACCTTGCCCTGACTTTGTTGTTCTCTTTTGGTGAGAAAAATGGGTTGCAGTAAGCACAGCTTTTCATACTACGGTTTCCTACATGTGTGCCATTCTTTGGACTTGTAATAAAATATTGAAGAGACAAAGGAAACTTGGCAAGCTGTCATACAGCAGTCTAATGTCACACGGTTTCTCTGAAAGAAAGATGTTCTGAAACAGATGATATAATGTACTTAACTTAGGAAAAAAAAACAACTAAGCATTCACTGGACAAATAGTCTCATAATATTTTATCATCAGGATGAGAAAATCAGTACTTCTAAAACATCTGACTGTGACAGTGGCGGTTGAAGGTCCATATTAAGATTAAACCAGCTTTTTACAATGGAATTTTGAGTTTTCAGGGGCCGCTATTTTTCTGTTTCTCTCCAACCAAATTAGGCTCAAATCAGTGGGAAGCCAGCTCGCAGATATCTCTTGAGCAGTGTATTCCTTTTAAGCAGTGATAAGCAAGAGTTTTCTGAGGATGTCCTAGCTTTTGGTGAAAGGCCACCTTTTCTTCTCCCTCCTATTATGATTTTCAAAAGAATCTCCAATAAAAGTGTGCCGAAAGAATGACAAATTATTATATGTCTTAGTAAAAATAAAGGGTTTCTGTCTGCGTTTCCCAGAAAAAGGGATAAACTTGGTGCTTTCCTAGAAGCTTTTGATTATTACCCATCCATGTATCCGTGACCTCCCCCATTTGCCTTCAACTGAAGATTGTTGAGACTGAAAGAATGAATAAATAAGGACAGATTTTTTTTAAAAGACGTTTACAACTACTTGGAAAACTTGAATTGACTGTGGGCAATTAAAGAGGCAGGAATTATAAATTATGTAGATTTTATAATTTCCAAAACCCCACCCGCAATCTGTGTACAAACTAATTTAAATCTGGGTTTTAATTCATTTGGAAAAATCTTCACGTGGATGCTTTTCAGGTAATTTAGGAAAATCAAAAAATTGGAAAGGTTTGGGCATAAAACAGCTTTGCCCTACTTAAAAACAAAAGGCAGTCTCTTTTGCGGCAGTGTCCGGAGTTGCGAATTATGATCCAGCAGTGGATCAGCATCATACAGAGTCCAGTGCCTGACAAAGTCCAAAATGACTATAGATACAGCTTGCATGAAACCAAGATTGTGAAGCAACACAAGGGAAAGCTGAAGTGCTTCGTGGTGTTCCCACGAGCAACAGCAGTTTACCATAGAGGCAGGACCCTGCAGCAGGAAGCCAGGATGCAATGGTGCAAAAGTGGGGACCATGCGCTTTCTCATCACCAGGCTCCTCAAGGTCCAGATCAAAGTCCCACTCAAGGTTCCTGCAAGGTCTGACTCAAGGTCCAACTAGACAATGTGTCCAGCTGCCATATATATATGCTGGGGCAACTTGTTCCTTCCCTGTTCAAGCCCACGGGGGTGGGAGAAGGAACTTCACACCTACTTCTCATTCCAAACCTCCAGTGACAGAGGTGGGGAGGGAGGAAAAACGTTTCTCACCCCATTCAAACCTCCAGTGGGGCAGGGACTTGGGTGTGCCCTGCTACAAGCAGCCCTTAGAACACTGTGGCAGGAAATTTCAGTCCATTCCATCTAACTGGTCTTAATTATTCACACAGCTTAATTAGGGAGTTAAAAACTCCAGGACCTTTATTCTCAGTAAAACATAGGTTAAATTTACGCAAAACTTCCTACCTTGGGGTTCAACAAATTTGTGTTCTTGCTACTTTTATGCCTTTTCTCAGAACTGGTTTCCTTCAAAAGATTAAAAAATAAAATGTGCTTCCTGACTTCTGCAGTCAGGGACCAGTCTCTGACCTGCACAACCACTTACAGCTAAGCTGATGTCCCTCCAGCTAAATGCCTTGTAAGTACAAATCTTCACTGTGCTTTTCCATGCTAAAGGCTACCTTTCAGGTAACACTAGGGAGGGAACCAACTTCCTCCTCTTTTGAGATCCTCACTAACCTGAATGTCAGTGAATGGCTTATCTGAACGTCTATGCTGTGTGAAAATTAAACCACTAAAAACTGAATGGGACAATGCTTACACTGGAGTTACTTTGGCAACTTTTTAATGACTATAAGATCCATCTCTTGTGTTTGCAACCATGAGGATGGAGAGACAGTGGTTGTGCTGGTTCAAAGCTGATTGGAATATTTTAATGAGGGAGGTTAGATCATTGGCTGTGAGAAGGAAATAATAGTGATGTGTATATCACTCATTTGTTCTGCTGAGGAACATAAATATTCAAAGTATAAGATAAGGCTCTCCTCACTTCTTTCTCTTTGGTCTGTGTGTCTGGTTGCATCTTGCCTTAACTCCTTTGCATGAAACCTATGTAATCCTGTCGTGGGATATCAATTTAATTAGTGTTGATACCCGCGGAGGTGGATCCTGGAGTCCCCCAGGTTCTTTGGATACGCAGTTGGCAGGAATAAATGCACGAGTTGCTTAAAACGCCAGATAAACAGTTTAACAGTCAGAACTCAGGGAACAGAGAGCTTACACACAAAACAGACCCCAGCCACGCCTATAAAACCCGCGGGGCGCGAGGGGGAACAATGCTTCTTCCCGAGAGAAGGGGAAAGAAAGAAGGACCGACTTATCCCGGATAGGAAGAGAAGGAGAGAGAAGGGATGTAGCCTTGCCACTTCTCTATAAGCTGCGGTGCCAGCTGCTGCTGCCTTTGCTGCTGCACGTGGCTGGAGCTTCTCACAGCACGATGGGGAAGACAGAGAAGAACCCCTAACGGTCGCTGGACCCTGCCTAAATACCCCTAAGGGTGCGTGAAACTGACCAATAGGCATTCAGCATTCACTGACTGACCAATTGGTTCAAAATAGTCCCAGGCATACATGCAGCCTGAGGTCTCCCTAGGTCCTGGGGCCACGTGGTGTGCCCCCACCTCCTCAACCCCTTCCAGACCTTGTGACAGAAGGGGGAGAGAGGGGACTCCAGGAGCCGATCCAACTCCGGGCATTAATTACGCCCATACCAGGACAAACCCAATCTAATAATTTTTTTCCTCTAACCTCCTTGTCGACTGTTGACACCTCAGATCTCCACAGTTTTATCGCATGAGCATAGGGAGATTGATCTGGTTATTTCTGAGATTGGGGGGTGAGGGAGGGAAAGGAAGGGGGGATGGTCAAGAGTCCTCCTGGGCAGTCTGGCTGTTTGGGAGGAATTTTGAATTTCTGTATTACTTTTAACTTCTATATAATTGTAAATATCAGTATAAATATTGTGTATATATACTTGCATATTTGTGCATGCTGTAAATATAGCTTCATTCCTTAACTTCCAGCCAGCTGAGTTAGTCTGGTTAATCTAGTGGGGGGTGGGGAACTCCCAAACCATGACACTGGAACAGGTATTCCCAAGGAGGTGGTGGAAGCCCCATCCCTGGAGGCCTTTAAGGTGAGGTTGGATGGGGCTCTGAGCAACCTGATCTAATGTGAGGTGTCCTTGCCCATGGCAGGGGTTTTGGAACTAGATAATGTTTGAGGTCCCTTCCAGCCCTGGCAATTCTATGGTTCTATGATTAATTAAGACCAGTGGTGCCAATGAAAGTGACTATACTTAATAATGATCCTCCTGGATTTTTCTGATTATCAGACCTGAAAGTCTTTAATTTTTCTTTACGTTACAGAAATTTCATGTCTAAACTCTCTGAAACTACATCAAGCTCAGCCCTCTACTGCAACTTGTCAGTGTTTTCATGAAGAGAAGGCTGCTTCCTTGGGAAAACAACGGCAGCCACTCTACAGAAAGGTAGGCAGTCACCAAGATCCTAGGCCATTCTAAACCAGAGACAAGAGACAGGTCTCAGATTTATCTCTGTGGATCCAAAGAACATGGGTCTTGTTAGAGCAACTCAGGAACATTGTCTCTGACAGCCTTCAATCCCTACATGATGCCTCTAATAGAGTGGATGTACTCTGTGAGTTATTTTCTCATAAATCAAATCTAAATTTTAGCTTCTTATACACTATCACTTAAACTGTCATCTGAAGAGAATAGAGTGTTTGTGTGATTTCTGTTCTGCTCTATAAATTAAAGCAAGACAAAACTCAGGTTCCCATAGTCAAAGTGACAGACAGCATTTGTAGTACTCAGCAATAAGAAAAACTTTGCTTTCTCATTTTCTGCCATCTTCTCTGATTCAGTAAATTCCATTTTGAGGGTAATCATATTAAGTAGCTTAACTTACTATAGGCATGATGGCAGGCAAGCACACATAAGACTAATACCCTAATTATTCTCAGGGAGACAATCCATTGTGTCAGCTACTGATCAAAGTATCCATTTATATTTGCAATGCTGTATAAAAAATTACTTCATTTCATCATCTAATTTCTTTTAGCTATAAATGATTATGTGATAAACAGATCATTGTAAATATCCCTCTGTTTCTCAGCTTAGTTAATAAGGGATGTAAAAAATCTGAGAAACTATGACCCAAAATGGTTCCTTCAACTGTGTGAGAGAGAGGTTACAGGATATTTTTTTACTGAATTTCCAAAGCGACATATAAAGAAGGAATATTGTTGGAAGTGACCCTGCTGTTCTCTGTCCTCCCTAAGGTTGTACTCCATCACAGGTATTTTTATATTCTTGCTTTATACTCTAAGCCTTGTTTTAAACACACAGCCCAAGGAACCAAGAGCTCTTATGGCAAGCCTTTGTTTGGCATTCTCTCTCTAAGATAAATAGCTGGGATTCTTCTCTGAGTAAGATTTCACAGCTATAGCAGAAGGCAGCATCCTCTTCATGGGACGCTGCAGAACTGATTGATGTTTTGAAAGTTAAAAAGACAACATTTCTGTGGATTTAAGGTCAAAGTAGTGTAAAACAACACAGGCTCTTTCTTAGCTATGTCTTCATTAAATAAAACTCTAAACCTGTACAGCACTTCTTTGGTATAACAGTGTCATTGGTTTAGCCAATTGAATTGGTGGATGAGTGTTCAATACCATGGTGATGTCATGCCAGCTTCAACTGCTCCTGTATGGAAAAAGAAACATGCAAGGAAAGCAGTTTATTTGTCAAAGGATGAGGATGAATCAGCATCATCACGAGAACAAGAAGAAGAGCCAGAGGTGGTCATTCAGTCTTTATCCATGGCCTTGAAACTTGGTTTATTGGACTGTATGGATCCAATGTGTTACAGGTTGCAAGAAATTAAGGGTTACTTGATATAACTATAAAGAAAATTGTCCTGAGACTAGAGAGAGATCCAAGGGGCTGGGCAGTTTGTCCTAGGATATTGTCATTTGTTATTCTATTTTGATTTCCTGTATATCTTTATTTAAGAGAGCACACAGTTAATTCTCTCTCTCTTCTCTCTCTGCCTCAGGAAGAGTGCATGCCCTATCTTTATGGCTTGTGGGGCAGATGGATTTCTCTTGGCCTTGGCTGGCACGGAATTTTGAGCAATGCCACAAGGCCTGTAGAAGTCCATGTTAGGCTTCTAGTGGTGGGGGAGCATTTCGGACTGTTTTTGGGTTTGCTGAGGCTGAGGGGAGTGGAGGTTTTCTGGAAGGCTCTGTGTAAGAGGGAAGAGTTGGTATGTGTTGATCAGAAGTTACAACAGGCTGATAATCACTAAGGTTACTGAGAAAGAAGATCCAGGGGAAACAGGGCTTGCAAGTATGCACATGAGCAGTAGGGAAAGATGGTATGTAACAGATTCTGGAATAAAGGAGGGGCTTCTGGGATGTCCTGGCCATACATCACAGAACTCTGAACCCATCTATACCGAGATCCTAGGTGGCTGGGTTGCAGTGGCACCAGTTAAGACCACCATGATGGTACAGTTCTTGGTGCGGATGCCTACCTTGAGAAGGTGGGTGCTGGCCAGCCCTACAATCTATGCAGCTTAGAATTTTGCTGGTCAGTTGGATAGTATAACCTGCTCTTTGATCAACAGAATTACTCATCATTCCTTGTCACATGCCTTTCTTTCTATGATTTTAGTACCTGAGCTTTAAGTATTGTGGTTTCCAGTATACCTTTCTCCTTATGGTATTAGTGTTTAAGCTATAATAAAGTGTTGGAATTGTACCCAGATAGGGGTACCCATATGTGAGTGCATTCCCTGGCCCCCAAAGAACTCACTGGAACACTCTGGAAGGGTTTTGGCCTGGTGGACGCAGATGAAGAGTTGAGCCTGACTTGTGAATGTATTCCTTTTACCTGAATACCTTTTGTATATACTTGCAAATAGAATTTCCATTTAAACCTGCAGTCAATGTGGAGCATTTATTGTTTTACTCCTTGGGAAGAGGTAAAATACATTTTCTGTCCTCTTGCCCTGGGCAGCTCGTGGCTAAAAACTTGGAAAGAATGGCTTGGCAAGTTGAACCCACTAAAGTGTAAAGCTTTAGTTAGATACACAAGCACAGTCTACTCTGACATCATCTAACTATGAGGGGTGGAACTCACCAATATTTTTGGTGTGGTAGGGAAATCTCAACAGCTGGATGCATTGTAAGCTGAGAACCAGAATGAAAGCCACAGTTTGCTTTCACTTGGAGGGGTGGAAGGAGCCATTGGAGTTGACTGTCCCAGGGGTGGAAACACAGCCTCACAGTTTGGATTGATCCAGACTCTACTGGAACAGGGTGGAGCTCCAGAGCATCTGCAGTAAGAAGCCTGCGGTAAAAAATAAGAATGGACAGTGAATGATGTATGATGTGCATTGTTTCATCTTAATTGCTGCTGGGCATGGCACAAGTGGTATAGAATAAGGAATGGAGAATGTCGTGGGTTTAGCCAAACAAATTTGCAGGTGCCAGCTTCAAAATGAAAGTGCTGAATGGAGCAAAGTATCATGGGGCTTGAAGTTCAAATTGTAACATGAGAGGCTTCCTGTCTGCAGTTGCTGCTTTTGGTTTCTGGGTTTGAGTCTTGGGCTTTCTGCTGGGATGGCTGCAGGCTTGAGAGGGTGGGGGAGTAACTTTTTGGCTGGGTTCTGCTGCTGCTTTTGCTGTGCTTTTCTGGTAAATAGGCTGAGGTAAATTGTACATTGTGTTATTTCCAGTGAACTCCTTATATCAACCACAGGGCTTCTGAGGGGAGGGCTTGTTTGTGGGATCAGGCTGTCTTAAATCAGTGCAAATAGTATTTGCCCTGCCAAATCCCAATGTCAGGAAGAAAAAGTTTGCTCAGAACAGCTCATATGAAAATCTTCTGTGGGCTGTGGTTAGCATCTTCACATATAGCAAGACTCGAACATTCTTGGGATTATTAATGTTAAACAGGAGAAGCAACTGTAGAAAAACTCATGAAAATATTTTAAACAGCACAAAGTGTTCTTGAGATGCTAGCATTTCTAGAAAACGTTGAAGAGGAACATGCATCTTTCTTAAGCTCAATCACAGATTTAATTAAAAACTTCATTTGCTGTATCTCAGGTGACATCTCTGAGCACAGGCAGTATCTTTTTCTCCAGCTCTCCTTCAGGTGTAGCCAGCACTGAATGTCTGAATATGGTGCAGATTTTGAGTAGCAACCAGCTGAGTAAAGAATCTCCTGTTTCTTCAGCATAAAGCTTTCTACCTTTTGCACAATGAATCCTCATCTTTCTCAGCAAAATCTCACTGCTCTATTTCCAGATGCTCCCTCGCTCCTGTTGTGGATGCCTGGCTCTTGTGTGGAGCAAATCTGCAAGCACTGGGGCTCCATGTCAGCAGTTTGCGTCCTCTTAATCTCTGCAGCTTTTCCTTTAGTATGTGGGCCAGTGGGACACCAACCCTCACACCAGCCCAAAAGAACAATTGCTAGATACAGCTAAGGGAGTTAGTATGGATTAGAGAGCCCATCAACAGCCTGTCCACAGCCAGGCTGCACGGGGAAGCCAGGGCTCAAGGTACTTGGTGGGTTCAGGGTGCTAGATGGCTCCTGGCTCCCAGGCAGCAGTCATGGATAGGATTAATTTACTAGTGCACCTGCTTCCTACACATATTGGCACTGCCATATACAAATGCCATATAATTTGGGCCTGTGGCAGGTCCTTTCTCCAGTAGATACATGCACTGAGCAGACAAGAATTTTTGTTACTTTTCTACATAAAATTTGAGGCTTATGCACCCAGGGGTGCATGATAATAAAAATATAATTTCATAATTGGTAACAGAATAGTTGGTTCCTGCCTTTTGTTCAGGCCACTGTCAATTTGCCATCTGGGATGGGGGGTTTATAAACCAATGAAATGGCCTTTGTGCAGGTTGCAGGTCAAACCAATGCCATCAAAGTAAACAAGAAAACAAATAAAAGCTTCATCTGTCATGTTGCCTAAACTGTATTGATGGGAAGGGAAACCAGATCATAGAAGTGATTATGTGTATCAGATATCTGGCAGCCTATGCTGCCATTGTTCTCTGAGTTAAATACTTCCCTGGAAAGATAACAATACTGTCTATTAAAAAAAAAAAAATCATTTGAAAAAGAGGTATGCCCTGCTTTCTGAGAGAATGGGCTTTTTTAAACTTGGGTTTTTCCCCGTTCTTTTTTTCTTCTTCTTCTTCTTCTTCCTGCTATCCTTAAGGTAGACAAAACTGAAATCTACTGACCTTCATAATAATCACAAGTATTAGCACATCTCTTAAAATATCCCTTGTTTAGGCACTGAACTCCTGAGGGAAAAATGCAGCCCTTACAGGACAGCTGTTAGATAGCTGTTAAGTTAGATGAATCACCTGCTGAAATCGCCTTGTTCTCTTCATTGCCTGCAGATGGATTCTAGATAAAATGTCTAGTCTAAACACCTGGTGTGGGAGTCAGGTGCTTAAATATCAGTCCTCAGGATAGTCCAGGTTTTTTAGGTTCTTTGGGAGAGCAGTCTGGAGTTGGCAGAGATGACCTTGTACTGGTATCTACATATCTTCTGAAGCAGCAGGTAGGTTAGGCTGTGGGTACACAAATGATGCTGTATGTCTGTGGCTTTGTTGTTGCTTTCTACCTCAAATGCCATAGTTACTGGGGGAAGTATTTGCCTGGTTTCTCTCTGTGTGCTTGTATTGGGTGTGGCTGAGCTGGAGTTAGTTCTCCCTGGAGCATGTTTTGTAGTGCTGTGTTTTGCAGTGCTGTAACTGGGTGTCAATAACACACCACTGTTTTGCCCACTATTGAGCCAAGCATTAAGGCTGTGCTTTTCCAAAACTTTGCTCCCACCAGCAGGCTGATGGATCGGCAAGATCTTGGGTCAGCCAGGCCAGCTGACCCAAACTGATCACAGGGGTATTCCAAAGGGGTATTCCATGCTGTATGACATCAGCTCAGATTTAAAATGAGTGAAAGAAGGAAGTATGGGGATGTTTGTTGCTGGTGTCTTTCCTCCAGAGGAACTGCTAGATGTATTGAAGCCCTGTTTCTCAGGAATTGACCAAACATTGCCTGCTAAAGGGAAGTAGAAGATAACATCTTAGTTTGCTCTTGCATGCAGCCTTTGTTTTTGCTTTTTGTCCTATTATTATATTATTATCATGTCTTCTATCTTGACTCATGGGCTTTTGGTTCTATTTGCCCTTTCCCCTGCCCATCTAAGAAAGCGAGTGATAGAGCAGCTTTCGCAGACATCTAGCTCCCAGCTATGTGCCAGCTGAAATGGCAGGATTGGGGTGGGTGCAAAGGTATCTGTAAATTGTGGTCATTCTTCGCCACCATTGTGATTGCAAGATCTCCAGTCTAGTAAAGTTCTTGAGCTTCCAGTTCCTGTTAAAGAAACAAAAAATCATTTTAAAATCTGACCTTTTGCTGGAGCAGTGACACTAGCAGTATCCTGCTGATCAACACTTTCTGGAATTCCTTAACCCTATACACTCTGGGTGTGGTATCCATTAAGACCTCTTATTTACACACCAGTATAGCAAGTCATTCATTTAGCATAGACCTCTAATTGCTTGTCAGGTTTTGTTTTCTGTTAAGTAACAACATCTTTTTGCTTTAGTGCCACAGAAGCAAGACCTGCTTTGTGTGAAGGTATGTATTTATATGCATGTGTCTCTGTATATGGGTGTGTAGAAATTCTGCAGGGAGGGGAAGACATAGAAAGAATTCCCCATCACAGTAATTAAAAAGGACAGAAAAATCCCTACATCTGGGAACTGAATCACTTGTCAACACATTGCTCAGCATGTAAGACCCAGAAGGTAATGTGAAGTCTACTCCCTGCCCAGGATGCAAGGGGAGAAAAAGCCTAACAAATGCAAAAAGTAAGAGTTTTGTTGTTGTCAGTAACATTTTCTATAAGTTCTTTTTCGTGGTACTGCATTTCTGATGGAAATAATGCTGGTGATTAAAATGAGAGCAAACAAAACCAGAGAGAGGGATAACTGCAGAACAAATCCAATGGGATCTCACAAAACACATTGGGAAGATGTATGCTGTGAAAGTCTTTCTCCATCTCCTTTCTTAATTCTTCAGCTTCCTAATATTGTCCTTGAATATCCTTAATACACTCACTCTTTTTTTTTCTTTTTTTGTAAGTATATATGTACCATGTGGCAAAACAACAACCTCCACAAAGCTGCAGTGCTGTACCCTGTTGCAGACAGCTTCACAGGCTGTGACTGGAAGCTGTGCACCTAAATAGGGACAAATCCTCAGCCATCATAGAATGTATCAGGTTGGAAGGGACCCTCAAAAGTCATCTTGTCCAACCCAACTGCAGTGAACGGGAACATCACTAAAGACATCAGGTTGCTCAGGGTAACATCAGGTTTGACTGAATGTCTCCAGGGATGGTGCCTCCACCACATCTCTGGATAACCTGTTCCAGTGTTTCACTATTTTCATTGTGAAGAACTTTCTAATGTTCAAAACTTCTGCCTTATAGATCTCTGAAGTGCTGGGTAATTCAGCTCGCTGTCTGATAATCATATTTTGTTTGATGTAACTTCTTAATTATACCATGAGCATGTGAGGAAACTGCTCATCTCTTTGGAGTGTGAAGATTAAAATTAAAACCATCTCAGTTTTGTGCTGTCATGTGGATGTCAGCTCAACAAACTAATATGGAGCAGACAACTCTCAGCTGAGATGTCAGAAAAGGCAGTCATTTCAGCAGCTGGAAAGGCTGCGATTGACTTTATTGCAGAAGGAAGTGTTTGCTTAGTCTGTGTCTGTGGGTAACAATGAATCTATTTAAACAAACTCCGGATTCATTTCCTGGCACTTCACATTTCTTGAGTGCCTAATTTCTCCATAGTAAATGGAAATGTTGTCTGGTTTTCAAGGAGCAAATGTGAACAGGTCTCCAAAGATTTTTTTTGTTTGTTTGTTTTAAATGTTGTGTTTGCTAACAGTAGCTGTGAGGGAACTCTTGCCTCTTCCATTTATTGTTCTTCTAATCAGCCAGGAGCTGCTGTAAGCATTTTGAATCTGCCATGTTTCATAAATCCAGTTATTGTGTGACTGCTGCTTTGGTGTTCCTGGTGTGTATTATATTAAGAGGAACATCCATTTTGGAGCTTTAATCCTTCAGCCTTATCATTCTGAAGGCAATGGCATGCTAATTCAAGTAGGAAAGGAGTGGAGAATAATTTGATTCACCTGCTCTATTGAGGTAACAGCACTGTTCCACAATGATGCTTACCCATGAGTAAGAAAGAAAAGGGAAATACGAGAACTGTCAGTGTATTTTGGGGCATAGCTTGGAAGGCAAATAAGGCATACCCATACCATCTGCATTCCACAGGATTGATTTGATTCATGTTTACTGGTTAGTCATTTGACTTTTATTTCTTGTAAGAATGAGATGTAATTATAAGGTCTCTGGCATTAGAAATGTCAGGTGCTCTTGATATATTTGACTTATAACTGACCAGTCTTATTACTGCTAAAACACCTCAAAAGAACTAGACAGTACTTGCTACAGGTACTTGCTACACTTACTTGCTAAGTAAGTGTAAGACTAAATGTGGTCCTGGGCAGCCTGATCTAGTTGGAGGTGTCCTTACTTGCTGCAGGGTGGCTGGACAAGATGGCCCTTGAGGGTCCCTTCCAAGCCAATGCAATCTTCCCTCTGATTCTAGACAAACATCTGTTTGGCCTGAGAGTTCTTCTGAATGACTACTGGAATACATGAGTTGGATGTAGTTTGGGTTGTTAAAAGAGGACTCTTCCACAGAAGCGAAATTCATATTGAATTTTCTCTACTGGTCAGGGATGAGTGGCTATTCCTGAAAGTGTGTGAGCTGCCTATTTAATTACTGTCAAAGTGCTGCCAGCACCTCAAAGTGCAGAAGTGCAAGGTCACAATCCTGTGGACTATGGAGGGGACAACCTGACCCACTAGAGCTCTGAGTCATCCCTGCTGCTTACTGGAGAAGCAACAAAAAGTACAAGTTGGGTTTTCCTCTCTCAGCCAATAGTCTAATTTCTCACTCAAATTCTCCAATTAGTTCAAACCAGCACAGTCCTGCAGGAGTTCTCCTTCGACTGTCTCTTTGGCACCAGCCCTGGCTACCAGCCATGTCCCACAATGGGTGGGGATTGCAGGAGGAAAGCGAAATGGGTGATCCCTTACCTGGCTTATTGAACTTCTGTGAGATACTCTCTAAGGTGTCTCTCCTGCTTTTTATTCCTTTTTGGATCACCTGATGGAAAGTGTTTCCATGGAGAAGGACCTTGGAGTGCATTAAGAAGTGTGTCCATCAGGTCTAGGGGGATTCTCCTTTGCCTTTACTATGCCTAGTTGAGACCACATCTGCAGCATTTTATCCAATTTCGGGCTTCCCAGTTCAAGAGTGACAGGGAAACACTAGAGTCCAATAGTGGGCTACAAAGATGCTGAAGGGACTTGAACAGATGAGGAAAGGCTGAGAAACCTGGGGTTGTTCAGCTTGGAGAAAAGACCAAGAGAGGATCTTATTAATGTTTAAAAATATCTGAAAGATGGGTGCCAAGAAGGGGCCAGTCTCTGTTCAGTGTTGACTAGTGATAGGAGAAGGAGCAGCAGACACAAACTGAAACACAGGGAGTTCCACCTCAGCACAAGGAAAGATTTCTTTACTGTGAGGCTGATGGAGCACTGGAACAGGCTGCCCAGAGAAGTTGTGGAATCTCTTTCTCTGGAGACATTCAAAACCCACCTGGATGTGTTCTGCATAGCCTGCCCTAGGTGATCCTGCTCTGGCCTGGGAGTAGGACTTGGTCTCCAGAGGACCTTTATAATTCTGTAATTCTATTTCTGGTTAAAAGTGGCTTTTCTTTCTATGCCCCTGGGTTTCACATTTCAATGTTTCAGCCCTTGATGATGACTTATGTGGGCACTAAATAGTCAGTGAAAGACTGGATTAGTCCAAATGTATTTCTTTCTAATCACAAATCATCTTGAAGTGGAATCTGGTGCACAGATCATTAACCAGCTTTAATCAAATGAGGCCCAGTCCAGCCCCTTAATTGCTGGGGGGATGTCTCTTGTACATAATGTGGTTCAACCCCAGCTAGCAACTAAACCCTATCCAAGTGCTTGCTCACTACTTGCAGAGGGATGGGAGAGAGATTTGGAAGACTGAAAGTGACAGAATTTGTGGGCTGAGATAAAGCCAGTTCAGTCGGCAGAGCAGAAGCTGTGCACACAAGCAGAACAAGACAAGGAATTCATTCATCACTTCCCGCTGGCAGGCAGGCTTTTGGTCATCTCCAGGAAAGCAGTCCTCAATCACATGTAGTGGTTACTTGGAAATGCAAATACCATCATCCCAAGTGTCTTTTCCTTCCTCTCTCTTCCATCAGTTTTATATGCTGAGCAGAATGTCATATGCTATGGAATATCCCTTTGGACAGTTTGGGTCAGTGGTCACAACCATGTCTCCTCCCAACTTGTGCACCCCCAGCCTTCTTACTGATGGGGTAGTGTGAGAAGCAGAGAAAGCCTTGACCCTGTGCAGCAATAACTGCTCAGCAATAATGAAAACATCTCTGTGCTTTCAGCATGAATCCAAAACATAGCCCCATGCTAGCTACTATGAAGAAAACTGACCACATCTCAGCCAGAACCTTCACGGCACAGAAACATAAAATGCTTAAGTATAGACTTGTAACATTTGTATGCCAGAATATTATGTGACTTAATGAAAGAGGCAAAGAAACTACTGCAATACTTCAATAAATGGGAATAAACTCTAAGTACTGCCTATACACAGTGATGATAATCATGGATAGATTAAAAAATACATGCATTGTGAATTGCAAGTCTAACAAAAACTGAAGAGTCTTCTGTGTACATGGAGAGGAAATCTGTTCTTCTCTAAAAACGAATTTCCAGATTTACATTTTGATTGAACAAATGTATAGCATCACAAGTTTAGGGGGGACCAGGCTGTGTGTGTGTGAATGTGTGGGTGGCTCTTTTCCCAGACACTGGTTGAAGAACTCTTGTCACATGATTGTAGTTCTCACGGTGCATTAAAAGGATGGTTCTGAGAAGACTTTCTAAATGCAAAGCTGCTATGATGTATTGATCAAATGTACTTCCTGATGTGCTGTCTTTGAAGCAGAAGCAGTATGCTGCTCTGAGGAACTTCACTAGGAAATATTTTGAGCCATTTTCTCTATGTAGAGAAACAGAACCTGATAAGACTTAAACTTCTATTCCAAGTATATGCTTCAACGTAGACATGGCACTGTAGAAAGATTCCCTGATTTTATTTTTTTTTTCCCTCCCTCTCCATCCATCAAGACTTTGAATCTGAACTTAAAGTTTACCTATTTGGTGCAAGTGAGGCTTTGGAAAAAGAAGAAATACTGGAGTAAGCTGGAAGCACCATTAAATATTGGAGAAAACTTGGAATTGCAAATGGCTGGAGGAAAGACCAATGCTTTAGTAGGACCGGTTATTAAAGAAAATGTCAAGTTACCTTTGAAATAAGAAATTAGTCAATCATCTTAGAGGCTGGGTCCTGTAGAAGCAAATTAAAAACCGAAGTTTAGATAATGTGAGTCCATCTCAGAGGAGAGAGATGTTTCAGCTGACTGTCATTTTCCCTAGAACATAAGTCAGCAGTGTGCTTAGGTGGCCAAGAAGGCCGACAGCATCCTGTCCTGTATCAGGAATAGTGTGGCCAGCAGGGGAAGGGTGGGGATTGTGCCCATATACTCGGCACTTGTGAACCTTCACCTTGAATATTGAGTTCAATTTTGGGCTCTTCACTACAAGAAGGACATTAAGGTACTGGAGTGTGCCCAGTGGAAGGCAATAAAGTTGGTGAAGCGTCTAGAAAACAAGTCTTATAAATAACAGCTAAAGGAACGTGAATTATTTAGTCTGGAGGAGAGAAGGCTCTGATGAGTCCTTACTACTCTCTACAACTACCTGAAAGGAGGTTGTAGTGAGGCAGATGTTGGTCTCTTCTCTCTAGCATCAGGTGCTAGGATGAGAGGAAATGGCTTGAAGTTGTGCCAGGGAGGTTTAGCTTGGATATGAGGAAAATTTTCTTCACTGGAAGAATGGTCACACACTGGAATTAGTCACATGGGAGTTAGTGGAGTCACTATCCCTGGAGATGTTTGAGAAACATATGGACATGGCATTTAAGACATGGTTTAACAACTGTGGGGGTATTAGGTCAATGGTTGAACTCCATGATCTTGCAGATCTTTTCCAACCAAAACAGTTCTATGATTCTATGATAAAAGTTTGCCTTTGAATATTCCCAATACCAAGCTTTGGCAGCACTGTAGTTGTATCTCCTTAACCTTGATGTAACTCTTCACACAGGAATAAATGCTACTGTTTATTTGCTGCCAAGCTTCCAGTTACTGGAAAGGATGTGGTGATGTTTGCAGTTCTAACATCTGGAGCCTGAGCTGAAGTATTTGGCAAATGGGGCAGAAATCAAGCATGGCATATGCAGTGCTTATTTTCTTACACTATTGAGTCATTACCCCAGCCTTCAACTGATTCTAGAGGCTGCCTTCAGGAATGATAGAAGATGGTTTATTAATGGCTGGTTTGCTTTATCTTTTGTTATGTGTACCTCAGTGTTGCACCAAATGTACTTCTATTTCTGGTTAATCCTCTTGGGACAGTCTTACTGTATGCAAAATTTTGCTTCTGTCTCTCTGGGACTATGACCTTTTCTGATTTTATTTTGATCACCCTTTTTTTTCATGAGAGGTGACAGTAGGAGGAGATTTTGTGACTTTGATGTGTTAATACCTTTTTAATTAGAGGCAGATTAAAAATAATGTAGATAAGGTGCTACAGCAGTGCTCTGCTGTTCACCTGCAAGCCTTGTTCCCCGAGCGAAATGGGGGTTGGGAAGAGATGAAGGAGCACAGAGGGGGTTTTCTCCTTTTCCTCATGGACAGATCACTGAGAAGAGTCCAGTGTGCAGTGAAGTCTAACACCACATGGTGAACACCAGGTGCAAGTAGGGTGTGCATTCAAACCTAGAGCTCAGCAGATGCTGCTAGTCCCTTCAAAGTGGACATAGTTCCATTCAGTGGGGCTGGTACATTGATGGTTTGGGGGTTGGGTATACGTGTGTAAATGGATTTAACACTGATTTGAGACATTCTTCTGAGATGTGAAATTATCTTCTCCCCACTGCTGACCTGGTGTTGCATGGTATCCCACATGGACTGCGTGGATGATGTTAATTGGTGTTCTGTGAGAGTCAAACACTGAATAGCTCAGCAGGTCCTGGAAAGAGACAAAAACATAATTTAAAGCTAGAATAACTAGCTTGTTCATAATTGCCAGTTTGACTTCACAAAGTGTATTGGTCAATCCCTGCTTTTTTTTTTTTTTTTTTTTTTTTTAATTCAAGGTGTGTTTTGGCCTCTTTACAACTCAGTGGAATTATCACATCTGCTTATACTGTTCCATTTTAAGTTTCTCTCACACCATGTAGATGAGAAATGTAACCTGAAATTAAAGCCAGCTTATGTACTAGAATGTATTCCTTTGCCAAGAAGCAAAATTGATTTTGTGGTAAACTTTACAAGCAGGAAGTCTCATGATAGGGCAATGAACCTGGGGAAGGTTCTAGAGGACAAGTGTTTTTGAGGGAAATGAGATTATTTGGTCTGGAGAAAAGGAGGCTGAGCGGAATCTTCATTGCTCTCTACAAATACCTAAAAGGAGGTTGGAGTGAGGAGGTCTCTGCTTCCTAGCATCAAGTGACAGAACAAGAGGAAATGGCATGAAATTGTGCCAGGGAAGGTTTACATTGGCTATTAGGGGGCGAGGGGGAAATTACTGAAAAGTTAATGAGGCATTGGAGTAGGTTCCTGAGGGAGATGATGGAGTCACTGTCCCTGGAGGTATTTTTTTTTTAAGTGGCTATTTGGAATGTGGCTTAATGGCCATGGTGGTGTTAGGTTGTCAGTTGAACTCCATGATCTTAGGTATCTTTTCCAAATTAAATAATTTGATTTTATGATAACAGGAGCTGAATCTACTGTCACCCTAGACCTGGAGACATCAGTGTCTTGTTAGAGAATGAAAAGGCTATGACAGGCAAACCTCAGAAGGTAAAAGCACAACCGTATATGAAGGTCTATTTTAAAGGCAGGGAAAGGCACAGAGCTGATGGTTTTAAGAACCATTCCAGCTTTTAGCAATTTTTGCCCCACATCCAAATTATTTTCTCTTTGTGCATCCAAGTACTTCCAAATGGAAATGCAGGATTGCTGGTAGCAACCTGTAAAGCTTCTCAGTGCCTCTCTTTCATGGGCCACTTGAAATTTGGTCGTACATATTTGCTGCTGTCCCTTTGACTAATATTGGGAGGAGCAGCTCCAGCAAAGTAGGCATATACAACTGCGAATTGACTTTAAAGTGGTTGTCAGACACCTAGAAAACACCTTGAAACCCACAGTTTCTGTTTAATGGAAACATAAAGCCAACTCTGAGAAACCCTGAAGGCGTACAGAGTTCCAAATGTACCTGATGCAGCTATCCCATTGAGATACAAACCCACTGTGTTCAGAGCCAGGCCTGTCATCAAACTCACAGCAGAGCTCAGTGTTTCTGTGCTATAATTCAGAAGGTTTCGTCCTTCTGAAGGAATATTTGTGTGATTGCAGAGATGGGAACCTCTTACCTTCATTGTAAGATGTTATAAATAGCTCCCTAGAAAAATGAACCTTTGCTACATCCAGAAATCTAATAAATGTAATCTTTTAGTCCTTTTGACACAGCATGACTTCAGCCACTGATTAGATCTGTGCCCTGCATATGCATGCACAGAATGCAGTGACAGAGATGAATATGCTTTCTCAACTGAAATAACAGAAAATTTTCTTAATGCTAAATTCTTTATTTCAAGCATATGGTGCAATAAGCTTTTATTTGGTTTACCTTAATTGTTAAAGCAAACAGACATAAAATGCATGCCAATATTTTGCCTTTCTTTATTTCTTTTCTTTTTTTTTTTTTTTTTTTAAGTCTCTTGAAACATTAATCTTCCCACTGACCATGTCTGCAGCTGTCTTTCTGAGCTCAGCAGGAAGGTGAGATGCCTGCTGAAGGCCTTATGGGACCCAAAACTTGGTGTTTTGAAAATGTTAGCTTTACCGAGGGCTTTCTCTCATGAATTCTTAGTGCAAGTAAAATGGTCCTTGGGGGGAAAAAAGAGAAACGCTGAAGGGCTGGAAAATTACAAAATCATAATCCAGCATTTCTAGTAGTGCCCATAAAACTGAAGAGGTAAGAAAGACTATAAAACAATACCTAAAAGAAGCATTTAATTGCTGTGTTCACCATTCTCACATACTTGTTAAAATCAAAGGATGTTTTTCCCAAGCACCATAATGCAAAGCAAAGCTAAAAAGGCCAGTCTTGCAGCAGTTGGTGTGATTTTTATATGCCATTTTGCACCTAAAGTATTGCACAGAAAACCTACTTTATATATTGAAGAAAGTGTTTTGATTTTAGCATTTCTGATTCATTGATGCCTCCTTCCTAAGGAGCAGAGGTTTCAACCTATTATGCTGTTAAAACAAAATTAATAATCCACTTTGATTCAGACTGAGGGTGAGTGTATAGCCTTGTCACTGGTCTAAGTGAATTGGTTTCACATCCTGCTTTAACTTAATCCATAGCAGCTTTTCCCCGTAGCCTCAGATACCAGCCGTTTCTAGAAGTAATTAGGCAAGGTTTCTTTCATTTTGGGAAGGCATTGTACTTAATGGTCTGAAAATTATTCCTTCAGATGTGTACATTCAGCCTCCCAAAAGAGTATGTTAAGGGATGTAATGTAGCCATGATAGTGTTTGTTTCTCTTGGTGTAACTGTTAACTCTTCAGAAGCTGCAAAGAAAAATTCCTACCTAGATGGAATTAGGGTTGACAGAAAGTGAGTACAGTTGCTAGGTGCTTTTAAGGGAGGAAAAATTCATGTTAACATATTTTCAGCTTGCATGAACTACCACTCATGCATGCCTTCTGCTCTGTGACCAGTGCATAGCTTTTAAAAAGCAGTTTAGTTTCTCAGCGCGGTTATTATGTGGGGATAGTAGACAGCTCAAAGTGAGCAAAACTAAGAGACTTAATGTTCCTGGAAATCTGTACCAGTCAGCCATCAAAAGGATGATTTCTAGATTTGTAATTCTGTACCTGAAGAGGAACCTGAGCTTTTGTGAGTGCTTTTCAAGGATTTTGTGGCACTTCAGTACAATATACTTTCATTCTGGCCGGTGGAGTGTTCCTACTTGTGTGTTGCTTTCATAGGACAGCCCTGTGTTAACACATCTGAGTATGGCTGTTTCGTTGCCCTTGTCTATACTAATGAGAGTATGAAGTGAAGTGAAACCTTGGCTGTCCAAAAAAACTCCCCCTCAATTCTGAAACTTTCTCTGGCTCACTGGAGTCAGATGTTTCAGACACACATGCTCTAGTTAATCCAGCTATGTGCAGTAGGAGTGAGGGGCAGAGGGCTTCATAAGTGTTGTAAGTAGCATTAATAATTACATAATCTTGTTTTACTCTGCTGTAAATCAATATGGAATCAATATTCTTCTGTGAAAAATGCTCAGCCTATGTGGTGTTTCTGACCCTGTTATAGCCAAGGAAACATTGACTTTTATTCTAATTCTGTCATTTCTCCCATGCCTAAGGAACATTTAAAAACTGAAGAATGGTATAGATGGTGTAACTTTGACAGAAAACTTGATGCAGTAGCAGACTTCACTCAAATTTTGAGACACAGCTGTTTCTTGCAAGAGAGAGCTCTTTGGAGCTGTTGGAAGGTCTGCCTAAATAAAATCCAAAGTCCCATGGATTTTTGAGGAATGCTACTTTTTGCTGATAAACAAAATCGTTTCAACACGTGGTAGAACAGAAAAAAAAATGAGGACAGAATCATGAATGCTTCAGAGAAGGAATCTGTTCAGGTGTTGGAGTGAAGGCTGAGATGGAGAGCATGAAGAGGTCACCTAGAACAGAAGTGTATTATAGCAGTGTGTGATCTCTACTCTGTTTATATAAGATATTCTTCTTTTACTTGTAAATTGCACCACTTGTTCTGAAAGACAAGTATGTGGGCAATGTCCCTGAAGTGCAGTCAGGAATACTTAGAAGCTTCAGACATTCCCTTGCCCTTACAGAACCTTGACTTCTCCTAACACCCAGAGGTCTGTGAACTGATAGGAATAATCTTGTTGGTCAGTCTCCAGCTAAAATATTGAGATCCTTCCTAGCTGTCTCGTGCTTCTTAGGTGGATCTGCTGCTAGGCCATCAGTGTGTTCATAGGAGATTTTAGAGGTGATGTGCTCAGAGCTTCACTGTAACACTCAAAAATGCTGCCACAAAGACAAATATAATGTGAGGCCAGAAGAATGCTGAGCTTGTCAAATTCAGGGGAAGGTGGACTCTGAATTGTTGGAGGCAGAGCTCCTGGCTGCTGAGATATATATTGCTGATGGGAACTTTGTCACAAACTCCATCTGTCCTTCCTGGGAAATGCTCAGGTTGCACTTGGCCTGGGATATCCCTCTGAGATGCTGCTAGCTGTTAATGCCTGATTTGCCAGCACCCTGCAGCAACCACAGTTAATCCATTGCTTGAGGCTGGGATCAGTGGAGCCCACAAATGCAGAGAACTTGCATGATAAGCCTCTCTATGTTGGCTTTGTGAGCTTAGTTTGTGGTGGTTGGGGATTTTTTTTGTTGTTTGTTTTTTTTTTAATCTCCTGAGATAGCAGCTGATCTTTGACAGATGTGTCCTGGAAATGAAAGTATGATTAAGGAGACAGGATGTAGCCAGAGATGATAAAGGGCTTTATTTACTTCTCAGTGGGTCTTATTTAATGAATATTTTAATCTTCTTTTGTAATAGATGTATAAAAATAGAGAGAACCAGCTTACCTCCAGCCTGCAACTTTAAAAGTGCTGCAAGAACTGATATTTTTTTTCAGTGCTTTCCCTTGCTACTCTCCAGTTTCTGGTGCATCATTCACATCTCTCAGACTAAAATTTGGAGCAAAATTTCTAGGCTAAGTTGGTGATCATATTTCCTTAAGTGCCCCTTGCTAATGAAAGGTAATTGCAGAGTTAGAAGGGTTTCACTGATAATCACTTAAACCCTTTTTCAGTCAGTTGGTATTCTGCAGGCTCATTCTCATGAGGCTGGGGAGAGCCAACTGGAATGGAAATGCTAGACTTTTCACAAAGTTTTGCCTTGTTTCATTTTTCTTCTTCCTATTTTTCTTTTTCTTGGTTTTTTTTTTTTTTTTCTCTGAAAACATTTTACCCTAATCCCAGAGCAGAAAACCTCACTTGATGCAGAGGGAAGGTAATTTATGTTGAACCTTTGATGTTCAGTAATCAGATCATTGATACTGGATGATGGGATTATGTGCCAAGGGTATTTTCAACTTGGAGAAAGAACATTTCAACTGATGAATATCCTTTTCTTCCTTCAGCTAACACTTTTTGCCATAGAAATGAATTCCAGTATATCTGACTGCACAAAGGAACTAGGACTGTTCCACAACTATTTCACTCAATTATTTAAGATACCTAAGAAGCTTTTTATTCAGAGTTTACTCAAATAAACCAAAGAAGTGAAAAGCTATGATGTTTGTACATATTCTTGGCTTAACATGAGTGGCTTTGAGAGATTTGTTTGTAATTTCCCAATTTTTATTGAAACTACTGCTTTAGTAATTTTCAAATAAAAATAAAATAGTAGCACTAATTAAAAAAAAAAAATAAAAAAAAAAAAGGAAAGAAAGATTAAAAGGGTGTGTTCTCTTACTGCAATAAGACCTAACACATGTTTTGAACTTTTGGAAAATAGTTAGGAAAAAAATTTATTTTGCAACTCTCCATTGTAACACCAAGCTGCTAAGGTTATTATTGGGATCAGTGTTTCTGGGACAGCAGAGTGGTGACACTGGCCTTAAGGGAATTGTGTTGGTTTAAGCTAATTGGAGAATTTGAGTGAGAAATTAGACTATTGGCTGAGAGAGAGTTAAACACACAGTGTCACTTCACCAAGTTTGACTGAGAAAGAAAAAAATTGTTTTAAGAAGTGTTCTCAAAACATCCAGATTAGCCAGTCTGCCTGGGTCTGTGCTGGCTCCGGCAGCTTTCTCCTTTGTCTCTCAGTCTTGGTGGCTGAATTCAGAGTAAAATCACTAAACCTACTAACCTTTTCTCCCACCATTAATCTCTCTGATCTTCAGCTTATCTGCAGCATCAAGAGGTGGTGAGATAAGGCTAGGGAAGGGGGGAAAGGTGGTAGGGGGGTTTGGTTATCCTCTCTTGGGGATTTTTGATCTCCGGGAGGGGTGTGGTGTGTGCATTACCTTTTTACTGTATATATCTGTAAATATTTGTTATATCTTGTAAATATTTGCTTGTATATTTGCATTGCTGTAAATATAAAGCTTCATTTATCAACTTCCAGTGTTTTTTTCTGAGTCTTAGCCGGGGTTTACAAAAGGTGGGGGGGCAGGTAACTGCTTGACCCACTACAGGAGTGTTTGACATCAAAGCCCAGCTATGAAGACATGGTACAGTTTGCCTTGAAATGAAAAACTCACACATATGAAATAAGTGAAATTCATTAAATTGTTCTTCCTCTTTTTTTTTTCCCCTCATAAAGCATAAGCACTACATCTATATATTAAATTAAACAATAATTTTAAAAAAACTCAAAAACAAACAAACAAAAACCCCAACTTGCTTGCTTCCATGAATTCAAGTGAACTCTTTTTCATTTAAAAAATTCTATTCAGTGCTTGCAGACCTCCATCTGCAGGTTCTTGTTATTCAGTGCTTTAAACTTCAGCTGTGAAGGTTAGCTGGGATTGATCTCAAAAAATCATCCTTGTTTCCCGACTGACCAGACAATGCCATTTTGTTTCCTTTGCCAGCTGCATGAGTAGCCAATTCCTGTAATCACAATGAGGGTGCTGCTGTGTTTCTGTTGGGGAGAGTGTCAGCTGCTTGAGAGTTGATTTAAATTCAAAATCTTTCCCTTTGAACTCTCACAGGTCTTGTTTCTGTACAGGTTAGGCTAATTTAGGACTTTGTACCTCAGGTATAAATTTAAAATATAAGGAGAGGGCCTCATCACATTAAGATAAATGTCTTGGTACAAGTGCATGAGTGCCTGGAGAAAATGCTGACTCTTTTAGAGAGCTGCTGTGAGATTTTGGCAGAAGGCCTGGGCTGAGTGGTCCTCACCAGAGCCAAAGCCCTTGCCCTGCTAAGAAGCTCTTGCTGCTCAAGATTGGCTTTGTTGGGGGTTTTTGTTTCGTTTTTTAGCAAGCATTACAGGCAATTTATCCATAACACAACTATGCACTCTGCACTGCTTAGAAGAGATAAGTTTGGAGGAAAGAAATGGCAGAAAATCACCTATATGCAGATTGCCAATCTTGTCTAATTTCTCAAGAATTGAACTCCAGGAAAAGTTGGGAAACTTTCACAGAATTACAGAATTATCAGGGTTGTAAGGGACCTAAGAGATCATCTAGTTCCAAACCCCACCCCTGACATGGGCAGGGACACTTTCTACTAGATCAGGCTGCCCAGAACCAGATCCAGCCTGACCTTAAAAATTTCCCAGGTTTGGGCTTCCACCTCATCCCTGGGCAACCTGTTCCAGAGTCTCACCACCCTCATGGTGAAGAACTTCTTCCTACCATCCAGTCTGAATCTACCCACTTCTAGCTTTGTTCCATTCCCCCTAGTCACCCCCTACCTGACATCCTAAAAAGTCCCTTCCAAGCTTTCTTGTAGGCCCCCTTCAGATACTGGAAAGCCACGAACAGGTCACCTTGGAGCCTTCTCCTCTCCAGATTGAACAGCCTCAACTCTCTCAGCCTGTCCTACTAGGAGAGGTGCTCCAGTCCTCTGATCATCCTCATGGCCCTTCTCTGGACATGTTCCAGCATGTCCATATCTTTCTTGTAATAGGAGCTCCAGAAGTGGATGCAGTACTCCAGGTGGGGTCTCATGAGAGCAGTGTGGAGGGGGAGAATAATCTCTCCGGACCTGCTGGCCACATTTCTCTTGTTGCAGCCCAGGATCTGGTTTGTGTTCTGGGCTGCGAGTGTGCACTGGTGGCTCATATTGAGCTTTTCATACACCACCACCCCAAGTCCTTTTCTTCAGGGCTGCTCTCAAGCCAGTCACTGTCCAGCCTGTAAGTGTGCCTGAGATTGCACCTACTCAGGTGCAGGACTCTGCACTTGGTCTTGTTGAACATCATGAGGCTGGCACGGACCCACCTTTGCAGCCTATTCAGGTTCCTCTGGATGGATCCCTCCCCTCCAGCATGTCAGCTGCACCACTCGGCTTGGTGTTGTCAGCAAACTTGCTGAGGGTGCACTCAATGCCACTGTCCCTGTCACTGATGGTGTTAAACAAGACTGGCCCCAGTACTTATCTCTGAGGGATTCCACTTGTCATTGGCCTCCACCTGGACATGGACCCATTGACAGCCATTCTCTGGGTGCAGCTATCAAGCCAATTCTTTATCCACTGAGGGCTCCATCCATCAAACCCATACTTTACCAGCTTGGAGATCAGGATGTTGTGTGGGACAGTGTTAAAGGCTCTTCTCAGATCCAGATAAATGACATCAGCTGCTCTTGCCTTGTCTACTAATGTTGCGACCTTGTCATAGAAGGTTGCTGGGTTTGTCAGGCATGATTTGCCCTTAGTGAAGCTCTGTTGCTTGTACCCAACCACCTCTTTGTTATTCTTTTGCCTCAGCAGCGGCTCCAGAAGGGTCTGGTCCAGGCACAGAGGTGAGACTGGCCTATAGTTCTGTGGATCATCTTTCTTTCCCTTTTGGAAAGTGGGGGTTACGTTTCCCCTTTTCCAGTCAATGGGGGCTTCCATGGACTGCCACAGCTTTTGGAATATACTAGAGAGTGGTTCAGTGACCTCATCTGCCAGTTCTCCCAGTACCCATGGGTGTATCACCTTGGGCCCCATGCACTTGTACACTCTCAGGCTCTTCAGATGGTCACAAACCTGATCTTTACTTACAATGGACAGTACTTACTTCCAGCCTCTGCCATTATCTTCTGTGATTTCAGGGATGTGGCTGGAGCCCTTGCCAGTGAAGACTGAGGTAAAGAAGTTGTTGAGAACCTCAGATATCCCCAATACTGAGATTACACTGCCTAGATTAAATGCACCTTCACTCATTTGTTCTTACACAGTGCGGTGAGGTGAAGACAGTATTGAGTGCATGGATTTACTGCTACAGCACAGTCATGAGTCTGCAGCTTCAGAAGCTCCCAGACATGAATGTGATCCTCCATCTCAGGATACCAAGTGCTGAAGTCACAACAGTGTAACAAAGACTTTGAAAGCACAGCTTCCATTGCCATGTTTATACTCTGTAACTTAATATCTTATTTCTATCTTATAAAAACTGTCTGTTTTGCTTCCAAAACTTTAATTTAAATGCTGAAAAATGGACACTATGCTCTTCTTATAGGCAAAGCACAACACAATATATTTTAACCATCTGCAAGCTTTGAGTACTTTTGTTTAGCACAGAAAATAGTTGTCTCAACTTCAGCTCATCTTGGTGATCTTTGCTAGTATTTCTGCAAGTTCAGAGAAACTGTTTTGTGAGGCATGATGTACCTTAACACTACCAAGATTGTTTGCAAGTGTATTTCAGATTGATGTGGTTTTTAAGTCTTTATTGTGATTTTGTTACTGGCTTAGGCTACATTGATAGCCTCCTGTTCTTTTTAAGGAAGCACTCAATGGAATTGAAGCCAATAAAAATAAGTATTGCGCATCAGACATTCTCATAAAACCACCCTAAATTTGTTCTCCCTGCTAATCAAACAAAGAAGTGTCTCAGTTACTTCCTCCTAATGCCTTTCTTGTGGGCTTTGCCTGTCTTATTGTGCCCTCAGACAGAACAGACATGGATTGTCTAGATTTATACCGAGCTGTATTGATTTGCAAAGCAGTGGCCCATCCATATTTGAACTGCCATTGGAAAAATTGCTGTATCTGATAGAATAGTGTCAGTGTTATGCACTGGTGAGAAATTGAGAGCCGTGTGAGCAAAGCCTTACAAACTTGTAATAAATAGTCACAGCTCCCAGTTTTGTTAATATTGTTAGAGGTTGCTGACCTCCTGTATAGTTACCAGCTCTTCAGCTGAGGAAGCTGGGCATGCACATCAGCATAGCTGAGGTCAAACGGTAGTCTTACACTGATGCAGCCTCACCGGCTTAACTAGGTATGACTGTGAACAATGTGTGGCCAGCTGGATCATAGGATGACTTAGAAGATAGGCCAGGCCTGTTCTTTCAGCAGATAATTGTAGACCTCTCTCTTAGGAAGGTGCTTGTGGGTTATAAACAGAACAGAGGGAGAAATCTCTGTGTGGCCACAATTCAGGGGCATGGCATCCACAGGAGGACTGAACTCAAATGCACAGATGTATTCTGTTCTGATCTTTAGACTGCCTTTGAAGACTCTGAATTGCATGCAAGAAAGCTTCTATTGGGTCAGCAGATGATGCATCTAGCCTCACTTCTTGGAGTCGGTGCAGACCTGAAGCAGTTTGTGTGAAGGTTTTTTGAACACATCAGGTCACTCTGCAGCAGAGAAAGCTCAGAGGCTTCACTAGCAATTCATCCTTCCCTGTAGGAAGAAAAAGTGGAAACTTATAAGGGCATTGCAAGCAGTGACAAGCACCTGTGTCACTTGCCATTGCAACATGACATAGTCCCTAGTCACAAGGCAGAGCTGTCTTCTCTTGGCAGATTTGGTGCTTAGCTCTGGACCCTAGTCTGGATGATAAGTCCCTAAGATGTGTGTGTGTGAACGTAGATGCTGAGTTTGATCAGTGATAGCTTATTGGTTTTATTATAATTATGAAGAGGCAATATAGTCCAGTAGCCTGTTAGAGATTTCTGCTCCTATACCTGGGATAATGGAATGACTTGCAAAATAATTCAGAATTATGAGCTGCATATTAGAGTGCAGTAAAACTGCTGCTGGGTTAGAGTAAAAAAAACCCAGAATGATGAAAAGCAAATCTCTTTATACAGAAGCTACAGGTCTGGAATAAAATAAGCAAAGTCTGCATGTGAAAATTTGTTTGGAACACTGTGCTGTTCTTACACTTTGCTTGGGTTCTCAGCTTAAGATTTCAAAGCTAAATATGCCAGAGCAATTGTAAAAGGCATGCTGTGTTTTGTATCATCATTTATGGTTGCGGATTTCCTTCCACCTCTAAACTGCAATTAAATGTTCCTATCATCCTGTAAATTGGCCTTTCTCTTTTGAACGTCACATTTGCAACTCTGTGTTCGTATAATCCTGTAATTATGTAACTATTTTCATTTCAGCACTGATTCAGCAATGTACTTAAGCATATGAATAATCTCTTTGAACCCAGTGGGACTTCTCACATGCTTAAAATTAGGCATGGCTTAATTACGTTGCTAAATCAGCAGCTATAGTGGTGTACAGGAACGGGGATAAAGGAGGTGGCTTGCATCTGCTCTGTAAACACAGTTATTTAACTGGACACTTTTAAATTCTAATTCCACCTCCCTGTTTTACGTGTTTTCAGCTGAATCATAGTACTGGAGAGATCGTGTGTGAGGTATTCATACTGGATCATGCCTTTTCAAACTGTATTTTCCCTACAGGCAAAGCAGCTTTAAGAGGCTTAAAGCCCTCCTTTGCTCTGTGTGCTCTCTTGTAGTTGACTGCACTTCCAGGCATAGAATCATAGAATGGCTTAGGTTGGAAGAGACCTCAAAGATCATCCTGTTCCACCCCCCCGCCACAGGCAGGGACACCTTCCATTAGATCAGGATGCTCAAGACCTCATCCAGCCTGGCCTTGAACACATCCAGGAAGGGAGCAGCCACAACCTCCCCAGGCAACCTGTTCCAGTATCTCATCACCCTCACTGTGAAGAGCTTTCTCGTAACATCCCGTTTAAATCTCCCCTCTGCCAGTTTAAACCCATTCCCCCTCGTCCTGTCATTACAAGACCTTGTGAACAGCCCCTCCCCAGCCTTCCTCTAGGCCCCCTTCAGATACTGGAAGGTTGCTATAAGGTCTCCTGGAAGCCTTCTCCAGGCTGAGAAGTCCCAACTCTCTCAGCCTGTCCTCATAGCAGAGGTGCTCCAGCCCTCTGATCATTTTCGTGGCCCTCCTCTGGACTCTCTCCAACAGTTCCATGTCCTTCTTGTGCTGGGGGCTCCAGATCTGTACACAATACTCCAGGTGGGGTCTGACGAGAGCTGAGTAAAGGGGTAGAATCACCTCCCTTGCCCTGCTGGTAATGCTTCTCTTAATGCAGCCCAGGACACAGTTGCTGTCTGGGCCAGGTGTGCACACTGTAGGCTCATGTTGAGCTTCTCATCCACCCAGACTCCTAGGTCCTTTTCCCAGGGCTGCTCTCCAGCCACTCACCACCCAGCCTGTATCCCATTACCACTGATTGCAGATCAGTCCCACAGAGGGATACTTTTCTTGTAAGAAGTGGATTGCTGTGCTTATCAGGATTACAACACAGTTTCCTGTTGCATAGGTATATCTGAGATGGTGATAAACCTTAATCGATGAGCAGGAACTAGTACTGGAGATGGGAGGACTTGAGACAGCCTCAGTCCACCACACTGTTGAAGGAAATGTATGTATATATCTACATCCTGAGAAAATTCTATTGTAATCTTTCATCCTAAAATTTTATATTGTCTAGGACCTACAACATCAACAGTTCAAGCCAAAACACGTGCACTTCCCTTGTGTGAGCTAGGAAACTTGAAGTATAGCCACCGAGCTGGAAGTACAGCTCTACTATGTTCAGAAAAAAATAGGACAGCATGAAGCATTCTTGAAGAAAGTGGGAACTCAAAAGAATGAAATGAAGCGTTGCAGGCTGCCTTTTGAAACACAATATGAAAGTCTGTATCAAGTATCTCCAGTTTGTACTTTAGGAAACAGAGGCAAACAGGTGTAGTTCTTCAGAGTTAAGTGAAAATGGCTGAATTCTCTGAAGCTGAACATTGTGATAATTTTAGAGAACTTTTCATACTGGCATAATGTCTCATCCTAGTGCAGAAGAGCTTTCACAGAGCAATTGTCTTACCCTGAGTCAAAACAGGATTGGTAGATTTGTTGTCTTTGATACTTAAACAATTATTATTTTACTAAAATATCCTCACTACAACTGAAGAGGTAAGGTCAGGATTCTATCCCAAATTCAGAATTTAATCTTATTGCACAAAGAACACACACACACAAAAGAAGTGACAAAATATGCTTACAGACTATACTAGAGGTGCAGAATCCATGTAACAGCCATTAAAGGACCTGTTTGCATCTTAATATTCACTCATGGAGATGGGCTTACCCAGAGCTGTGAATAATGAGAGACTGCCCAGAAAAATATTTGTGGAACAAGGTGGCAGTCTGTAGGGAGCCTGGATCTTAATTACAAAAGCAGAGCACAGCCCCATGAAAAAAAGAGGACGAAAAGAGTGGAGGAGAGATACTTGTACTCCTTGGCTAGCAGATATATTTGGATGTGTTCACAGAATGAATGGGAATAGACCCCTTATGAGGAACAAAGGCTTGAGGAAGGATCAAACAAGAAGGGATTTGATTTATTTCTTCCACAGATTAAGTTGTGAAAAACAGATCAGTCTGTAAAGAAAAGACCTAATTACTGATTTATAGTTGAAGTTCTGTTTCATGCAGGCTTTTATGGCAGTGCTCTGGTGGTGGTAACACTGCTGCTAGCAAAATGGCTAATGCCCTAGAAGCAATTGCTGAAATAATTTGCTTACAGATCTCAGTCCATAGCTTCACTAAATATTTCCTTTTTTTGCAACAAACCCCTACCACCTCCTTGAACCTTTAACATTTATTTACAGATATGCTTGGATAAAGAAGCACATCTCATTTCATCCAGGAAGGTGTGTTTTTTGCCTTAATTTCTCTAGCTTCAGCTATCAGACATCATAAAAGTCAGTTAAGCAGGTCTTTTTGTATCTCATTCCACCAAAAAAGATCACTGTGGTACTGTATAGTACATAGAAGAACTGTTTTACATTCTGATGCTCTAACAGCAGTCACTTCTGACTCCAGAAGCTAGGCAACTATGGTACAATCCAACAGCATCCATATAAGTGTGGTGGTTTGGCAGTTATCTGCTGCCGCCCCCCC
>VWZI01001459.1:154338-177742 GCA_013396835.1 Psilopogon haemacephalus
CCCCCCAAACTTTTAAAATAACCTAGTCTAGGACTCAGTCGGCTGGAAGTTAAGGAATGAAGCTTTATATTTACAGCTTTGCACAATATACAAGCAGATATTTACAATATGTAACAGATACATATAGATATATACAGTAAAAAGGTAATACAGAAACACCACATCCCTCCCAGAGATCAGAGTCCCTAAGAGGGGTTTTCAACCACCCTACCACCTTCCCACTCCCCAATCTTATCTCACCATCTGTCTTTTGAAGCAGATAGGTGAAGGTAGATCAGTCAGGGGGATTAGCAGCAGGAAAGAAGTTAGTGAAATTATCCAGATAGAGCTAAGAGAAGCAAGGAGAGAGAGCCATGCAGGAGCAGCCATGGCCCAAAGCAGTCTGTCTTATCTCTGTTTGGGTTACAACTCTTAAACAATTTTTTATTCTTTCTCAGTAAAGCTGTGATTGAAGTAGCATCATCTGTGTTTTCCTTCCTCAGCCTATAGTCTAATTTCTCATTCAAATCCTCCAATTCGTTCAAGCTAGCACAATAAGAAAAAGTAGCAATGTTTAGCACTTCAGAATGTGATTTAGCTACCTAAAAGCTATTCTATGAACTGAAATTTTGGATTATAAAGCTCCCATTCCTATTTACACATGCAGACTAGACGTTAATACTGTTTTGCATAAAAACATGAATTTTGCAAGTGAGAGGAGGGGAACACAACTTTTAAAATATTTCTTTTATCTTTATTCTGTTGTCAAGCACTGAGACTGCATTGTCCACACGATTTTGAAATTTGCACAGTGAATTTCTATGTGCTTGGTGTCACTGGAGTAATGGTATGTGCTGACTTCTCACATGCCGTGATAGAAACAGCTAGGTACCCTAGCTGGATCAAAAAACTATGCTGCTTCTTGGTCTCTGCTCTGTCTACATGTAATCTAAAAGGAAATGAGGATAAGGGCATCTCATAAAATTCTGCTTCCTCAGGGCTCTGGAGTCCACTTGTGGCTCCTTGTCTTCCTCTGTTTAGAATCCCAAGTCTAATATCTGCCTTTAACAGTAGTGTTCTTTGTTTCCTAGTAAGAATACATCAAGGATTGATTTATCTTTTAAAATACTACTTTTTAAAAAAAAAAATTGTTTTGTGTATTCTGTTGCAAGGTTCAGCTGCCAGCTGGGGGAAGTCTTTGGCAATGTTCACTGGAACATTTTCTGTGAGATGACTGTTTTGAACATATGAGGACTTAAATTGCTTGCTTGCTCAGATCTCTTACGGTTCCAGCAAAAGGAATAGAGATTACGACGTCTTGTTCCTATGTTACCTTTTTCATGGAGTCTCCTGGGTGAAAAGGGCCCCCTGGAGCTCTCTGGTTCCACCTCCTGCCCAAAGAAGGACCGGCTCATGTCAGGCTGCCCCACATTTCCACATGCAAGTCTTGAAAATCCCCATGGATGGAAGTTTCTTTTTCTTTCTTGTCCTGTGGGTGACAGCCATTATCCTGACCACACCATTCTCTTGAAGCAAACAGGCCAGCGAGGCCCTAGCTAAATGGGATTTCTGATATTTTAATAAAGCAGGGTGGTAGTGGCTTCTGTCTTTTCTACCTGTGTTGGTTTGAGCTAATTGGAGAATTTGAGTGAGAAATTAGACTATTGGCTGAGAGAGAGTTAAACACAGTGTGTCACTTCACCAAGTTTCACTGAGAAAGGAAAAAACAAGTTGTTTTAAGAGATGTTCTCAAAACATCCAGATAGCCAGTCTGCTTGGGTCTGTCTCTGGCATGATCTCTCCTTTGTCTCTCTGCCTTTGAGCTAATTCAGAGTAATTCAGAGTAAAATTACTAAAATTACTAATTCCTTCCTGCCACTAATATCTCTGTCTGATCTTCAGCTTATCTGCAGCATCATCAGGTGGTGAGATAAGGCTGGGGAAAGAGGGAAAGGTGGTAGGGGGGAGTTTGGTTACCCTCTCTTGGGGATTTTGGTCTCCGGGAAGGGTGTGGTGTGTATTACCTTTTTTACTGTATATTTCTGTAAATATCTGTTATATCTTGTAAATATTTACTTGTATATTTGCATTGCTGTAAATATAAAGCTTCATTTATTAACTTCCAGTGTTCCTGAGTTTTAGCTGGGGTTTATAAAAGGCGGGGGGGGCAGGTAACTGCTTAACCCACTACTCTACCAAGCTTTAAACCACTACTGCAGTGTCTTAACACATCCAGATCTGCTAGGGGTTGTCAGGTGCCTTTTGAGTGTCTGCTGGAGTATGGATTTCAGGATGTACAAGTGAGAATTGACTTTAGAGTTGTTTTAATGGCAGTAGATTAAATACCTTCTAGTGATATTTAACTGTGTGTTTTTATTTACAAACATTTATTTCAAACGCAGTTCTCTGGAACGCACTTCTCCCTTGTCAATTATCTTCTCCCGTTTCAGTTCCTTGACATTCTCAAAACATCCTTCAAAGATTGTGCTCAAGTTACATTGTTGGCAAAACACTTTATCAAAATTAAAGGACAAAAGGTTCATTAATATTGATGAACAATGAAGCATAGGACGTTGCCCTTAGATAAACCAGCCATAAACATTAATGCAAGTGACCATTTAGTGTAAACATGAGTATGATGTTCTAATCTATTTTCTGTTTCCTTCTGTTTGCTAATTCATTGATGTATTAAATTGCTTAACTGGAAAAAAAGACTTTGCAAATAGCAATTTCATTTGTTACACACTTAAATGTTTAATATTAATAGTTTAGGAATCAAGGAGTAGAAGTCTGTTGGAATGATGCTACCACCTGTGCAACATCATTTTCCTAACTTGTCCTTACCTTGTCAAGATTTGGATTGGCACAGGGCTCATGGCAATCTCTGACTTCTGTGTACTCTGTGAAGGACAGGGATGAAACAGCTCAGAAGAGCCTCCTACCTACCATGTGTCCTATCATCTATGTGAGCAACCAGTGTATTGAAGGAAGAAGGGAAATACTCAGGCCCCAATGTATGCTCTTGCACCAGCCAATAGGTTGAAACATAATGGATTTTAAGAATTGCATACATCAGAATCTGTTTGTTCTGTCAAAGTGTTTGCTGTGCAAAGTACTGAAGTTTTATGCTTGGTACAGCTGCTGTAATCCTGCTACTATTGCTCTGATTTGTCACTGCTTAGTAAGAAATTACTCATAGTTGTGATGAGCATCATACAATGATGAGTCATATAACAACTTTTTAATGCAATATCTTTCCAGTATTCATGAAGCTGTTTGGTTTTGATTTAAGAAAGAAAAGCAAGTCTGAGTGGCTGCTCAGCTCCTGCCTCTTCCACTTTGCTTTCACTTAATTTTCCTATGACCTAAGTTTTCAGATGTTGGATATAGAATTATTATGATGTAGCTCATGATCACATTACTGAAATGATTCATGATGAATTATAACCTCTTACAATAGGAGGGTGTTTTTCAACTGACAAGCTTCAGTGCAGCTGGACTCCATTTTACTTTGCTCATGGAATGTACTGGGAGTGGATGAGCTGCTGGACAAAAGCTCATCAAGGACACAGGATTTATGAAGTGTAAGTGACTAGGTATCATGACCAGCTCTCAGAGTTAATCTTCCTGTTCATTCAACACATAAGAAGGAAAAAGCTTTTCCCATTCTTAAACTTTGCTTGGGACAGCCTTTTTTCACTTTTTGTTAAAGAAAGAGACAACTAAATTTTTCTTATTTCTGTTTAATTATCACTCCAGAATGTGACTCGATTGATCTTAATAAAATTGTATCAGTAATTCATTCAATCCTGTCAATTTTAAAAGCAGTAGGCTGTTTTCTTATTTTCTTCTACATGTACTTGTTTCTTTAAATTTTTTTTTTCATCACAACTTATAAGGTGGTAGCAATCTTCTCTTGTACTGTGAATATATGGATATTTATCTTCGCAGGCTTGAGGATCATTCATTTACCACATCCTAATAATGGCCCTGATTACCAGCAGGCCTTGGTTATAATCCATAGGAAGTACATTGTTTGCAGCCTTCTCAGTAAGAATATCCTTAAATTTCACAGTGTTATTCATCAGTACTAAATTTTACCTTTTTTATTTTCCCTATGTTTTACCTCTTTAGAATTCCTTGGCCCTGCTCTGTGGCCAGTATGGCTTGCTTCAAGACATCTGAAACCTGGTTAAACCTATTTTAACCATTAAAGCCCCAAAATGCCTTAAAATCTTTTGTGAAAATACTTTCCAGGGGTGTGCTGGTTTGAACTAATAGGAGGATTTGAATGAGAAGTTAGACTATAGGCTGAGAAAGGAAAACACTGATGATGCTACTTCACTCACAGCTTTATTGAGAAAGAAAAAAAGTTTAAGAGTTGTAACCCAAACATAGATAAGACAGACCACTTTGGGCCGTGGCTGCTCCTGCATGGCTCTCTCTCCCTGCTTTTCTTAGCTGGATCTGGATAATTTCACTAACTTCTTTCCTGCTGCTAATCCCCCTGGCTGATCTACCTTCGCCTATCTGCTTCATAAGACAGATGGTGAGATAAGATTGGAAAGGAGGAAAGGTGGTAGGGTGGTTGAAAACCCCTCTTAGGGATTCTGATCTCTGGGAGGGATGTGGTGTTTCTGTATTACCTTTTTACTATATATATATCTATATACATTTTTTTATATATTGTAAATATCTGCTTGTATATTGTGCAAAACTGGAAATATAAAGCTTCATTTATTAACTTCCAGCTGACTGAGTCCTAGCCTGCGTTATTTCAAAGTGTGTGTGGGGGTGGGGAACTGCTGAACCACCACAAGGGGTTAAATTAATCTTTGGAAGTGTTGGAAGGCAGGTCGGATGAGGCTTTGAGCAACCTGCTCTTGTGGAGGGTGTCCCCACCTATGACAGGGTTGCTGAAACTAGATGATCTTCACAGGTCTCTTCCAATCCATACCATTGTATGAAAAGGGTTAATTTCATACTGCCTACAAGAGAAAGGGATGACTTAGTCATTTATATGAAAGCACTGATATATGAAATTAAGAAAAATGTGACTGTTGACTTCAGTTCTTATGTACTTTCTGATTTCCAACCTAAAAAAACCCCAAAAACTTCTGCAAAATTTACTTTTCTACTTAAAATGTTGTTTTAATTAATTGAAGCCAGCCTTTACAGTATTATGACTGCTGCTCAGGTCTTGCAGGTTAACTTTCTATTTGCTGTGAGCACTCCACTAATGTTCAAAACTTCTGCCTTGTTGCATAGCCACAGGGATTTGGGTTTTCAGGCTAGTGTGGTGGTTTAAGCAGTTACCTGCCCCCCCACCTTTTGAAATAACCCTGGCTAGAACTCAGAACACTGGAAGTTGATAAATGAAGCTTTATATTTACAGCAATGCACAATATACAAGCAGATATGTACAAGGTATAACAATATTTACAGATATATACAGTGAAAAAGTAATACAGAAACACCACAGTCCTCTCAGAGATCAAAATCCCCAAGAGGGGTAACCTACCACCCCTACCACCTTTCCCCCTTCCCCAATCTTATCTCACCACCTGTTGATGCTGCAGATAAGCAGAGGTAGATCGGCCAGGGGAATTAGTAGTAGGAAAGAAGTTAGTAGAATTATTAAGAATCAGCTACAAAAGGCAGAGACAAAGGAACAATGCAAGAGAAGCAGCCACAGCCCAGAGCAGCCTGAAACCATCTGCATTATCTATGTTTGGGTTACACTTTTAAAACAATTTTTTTTTTTTTTTTTTAGTAAAGCTTTTGGTGGAGTGGCATACTGTGTTTTCCTCTCTCAGCCAATAGTCTAATTTCTCACTCAAATTCTCCAATTAATTCAAACCAACACAGCTAGGTATGCCATACATTTTCCATGAAAAATAATGGAAGATGTGTGTCTTCTCTAGAAAACCTTAGCCAGGATATTTATTTCACAGACTTACTTGGCAAAACATTCACAGCATGTAATCATTTGACATGCTCCATAGACAAGAGGTAAGTGCTGTTACATACAGGTGTGTTGTAATATTGATGGGCAGATATTACTGGTAGTGTGATGTGTACTTAAATATGCACCCTAAGAGCAGGAAGCAGGGAATGGTGGATTTAGAAAGATAGTTTCAATGACATCTTTACTGCTCTATTAAAATTCAGAGATTCAGAGAATGGTTTAGGTTGGATGGGACCTTAAAGATCATCTAGTTCAAATCCCTCTGCCAGGGATTAGAAGAGGCTGATCAAGGTCTCATCTACCATGGCATCTGTGACCTCCCTGGGCAATCTGCTCCAGTGTCTCACCACTATCACTGTAGACAATGTCTTCCTAATATCTAATCTAAATATATCCTCCTCAAGCTTCAGTGTATTCCCTCTCATCGTATTGCTACTAGCCCTAGTAAAAAGTCCCTTCCTGGCTTTCTTGCAGGCCGCTTTCATGCACTGGAAGGCTGTTGTAAGATCTCCCCAGAGCATGCTTTTGTACAGGCTGAACAGCCCCAGCTCTCTCAGCCAGTCCTCACAGGGGAGGTGTTCCAGCCCTATCATCATCTTTGTGGCCCTCCTCTAGACCTGCTCCAGCAGTTCAATGTCCCTCTCATGTTGGGGGCACTGGAACCAGATGCAGTACTCTATAGGTGAGGTCTCAGAAGAGCAGAGTGGAGGGGGAGGATCACCTCTATGGTCCTGCTGGTCATGCTTCTTTTGATGCATCCCAGGATTTAGTTTGCATTTTGTGCTGCAAGCACACATTTTGGTCTTATGTTGAGTTTTTCATCAACTGACACCTTCAAGTCCTTCTCTTCGAGACCATTCTCGAGCCACTCCTCGCCCAGCCTATGTTTGTGCTTGGCCTTGTTCAGCTTCACAAGGTTGCCTTGGGCCCAATTCTCAAACCTGTCCAAGTCCCTCTGGATGGCATCCCTTTCTTCCAGCATGTCAACTGGACCACACAGCTTGGGTTACCTTGGCCTCAGTGCTCTGGGTGTCTATTGCACATCCCCCAAGACACACCAGATACACTTCAACAAAGTGGCTCTAGGTCACCATTCCTGTGCAAAGTCCCTACAATTACCTCCAGTCAGATTCCTCTGCCCTCTGCTCCTGCTTTTGGATTCACTCTTTCCCCTTAGCCTTGCAGCCCTATGGCAAAGGCCCCCTGGGACCTGGCTGTACCCTGCTACCCACCCACCACAAAACTTCCTGCCCTTTCTCTTCACCTCTGAGCTGCAGGGGAGATAAGCAACGCTCAGGGCCTCGCTGTGGTGTGTGTTGTGTGCTGGAGACCACCTGTCCTAAACAGCTAGGATCTGTACGAAAAGGCAGATCCTCAGTCCTTAAAACCTGAGGCAGACTGGAGAGCTGGGCACAGAGGAACCAAATGAGGTTCAACGAGGACGAGTGTGGAGTCCTGCACCTGGGGAGGAATAATAAACTGAACCAGTACAGGCTGGGAGGTGATCTGCTGGAGAGCAGCTCCATGGAGAGGGACCTGGGAGTGCTGGTGAATAACAAGTTAACCATGGGACAGCAATGTGCCCTTGAGGCCAAGAAAGCCAATGGGATCCTGGGGTGTATTAACAAGACTGTGTCCAGCAGATCAAGGGAAGTTCTCCTCCCCTCTACTGTGCCCTGATAAGACCTCATCTTGAGTACTGTGTTCAGTTTTGGGCTACCCAGTTTAAGAGGGACTGGGATGTGCTGGAGAAGGTCCAACAGAGAGCTGTGAGGATGATTAGGAGACTGGAGCACCGCCTGATGAGGAGAGGCTGAGGGATGTGGGGCTTTTAGTCTGGAGAAGACTAAGAGGCGATTTAATAAATGGGCTCAGTGTCAGGAGGGAGAGTACAGGCTCTTCTCACTTCCTCCCTGTGATAGGACAAGGAGCAATGGATGGAAGCTGCAGCACAGGAAGTTCCAGTGAACACAAAGGGGACCTTCTTTAGCTGTAAGGGTACACAGCACTGGAACAGGCTCCCCAGAGAGATTGTGGAGTCTCCTTCTCTGGAGACTTTCAAGGCCCATCTGGATGTATTCCTCTGTGACCTGAGCTAGATTATGGTCCTGCTCTGGCAGGGGGTTTGGACTCTATCTCTTTGGGTCCCTTCAAACCCCTGTGATCTTGGCCTCCAAGCAGAGACTTGTGTCTTGAGGAGAGCCTGCTCCTGCCTTTGCCCAGATTGTGACCCCCAGATGTTGGCTCTTGGGCTATTTAAAGCCTGGTATCCCACCAGGATGGGGGTCTGAAGGGCTATCAGGCAGGACCTGGAATGCTGTGGATGTACTTCTCCCTCCAATTGTAGCAGAGCCCTGCAGTCCTGAGCTATGCTGCTACTGAAGGTCTTGATGTCCTTCATCTCCACCCACACAGGACATCCACCCCTGCCAGTGTCACACTGGGGGATGGAAGGGAGACCCAGACTGCAAGGGAAAAGCCTATTAATTGCCACATCTGTTTTCTGCTGCTCCCAGATGGCAATCAGGAATAAGGTGGGGCAGGTAGGAGTGTCCTGGAGAGAGATGTTCAGAAATGGAGAAGGTGGATCTGCCCAACAGCCCTGCAGGCAGCATTTGCCTTTTCTGTGCAGACTCTTTCTAGAAAGGCTGTGCTGAGCTCCTTGGGGAAACTCCTGTATGAATCATTCTCTCAGTGAAAATGTCACGAACTCCCCTACAAGTGTACAGCTCACGTGAGAGAGGCTGAGTTTTGTGACATTAGCCCTTACACTCCCTGCTCCCCCTCCCCTCCAAGGCAGAGGATTGCCATTTCTCTGACGTGCACAGATTTGTGCTGTATCTTTACCCTGCCAGGAGTCTTAGCCTGGATAAATCAGCCCATTGGCACTGACCAGGAGGCTGGCTGCTTCACAGCCACTGTGTCTGCTTTTTTTAACGTTTATTTTAGCTAGTAGTTGTGAATACAAACTGAGGCATATGCTACATCTGCTATCTCCTGATACTTAACCTGATCTGTAGCAGGCAGGACACTTAGTATTTTTGGTCATGCATACCATGACCAACAAGTAGGCCCCTCTTGGCACACTGCTTTCCAGGAAATCATAGATGCTGAATGTTTTCCAGTGAAAGGATAAATCTGGCCAAATACCTAGGGTTTGTTATCCACAATGAACAGTGCATTGCAGCTAAATCAAAATAGTTTGCTCAGGGTGAGTGCGAGAAGGGAGGGCTAGAAATGGAAAACAAAGGAACTACATTTGTAGACTTGAGGGAAATAGTAGTGTTGCCTTTCTCTCTAGTGCCTCAGATTTCACTCCGAGCACTCTAATCTGCGTCTGGGTAATGCAGAGGCAGTGTTAGCGTCCCTAGCCATCTAGGAATTCAGAGTCAAGTGGCATGTTTTGAATAAAATCATATGTACTGTGTAGTATTTTCATCCCTGTAGAGCAAAGATCTGGAGATCTTAAATTTCATCTGAATTATATGTGCATGAAACTTACTGCTTCTCTCATTTTCCAACTGAAAATAGACCTAGCTTTTGCACATCTCTGTTACGGACCAAACAGAAGAGAGAGATGTTCCTAGAAAGGCCTTAGATGCTCAGACCCTTTAAATATATGGTTTTACAATACCAGACTCTCAGATTTGCCTTCTTCATATAGAGGCTTATGAAGTACCTAATCTGAAAGGGATAGCATAGAGAGATGAAGTTCTTGGAGTATGACCTTATTAGGGCTTCTGTATATGTTCCCTTCAGAGGAAATCTTGTCTTTATTTTTCAAATTCCAGTTATAAAAACAGAGCCACTGAATTATGATAAAAATTAATGACTTCAGAATATTACTGACACTCAAACAAAAGCCTAAGCCAAAATTAGGAGTAAAAATTCTGCCATTCCATTTCAACACAGCATAAAATGTTCCTGTTCACTTAAATGGTTATAATCCTTGCAGGTGCTCCCTCTTCCTAGGTGTTGTGCCTTTGAATGGATTGTGGGCAATTAATGAGGAAGGAATTATGAGTTGTGTAGTTTTGTAGTTTCCAAAAGCCCCACCCGCAATCTATGTACAAACTAGTTTAAATTTGGGTTCTAATTAGTTTGGAAAAATCTTTAGAAGGATGCTTTTCAGGCAATTTGGAAAAATGAGGAAAATTTTGAAAGATTCGGGCATGAAACAGCTTTGCCCTACTTAAATACGAAAAGCAGTGCAGAGCCTTAGGGAACGTCTGTGCTACTCACAGCAGTGGAGTAGGAATTCCAAGGTTGTCCCTTGGCTCTTTCGCAGCAGTGTCTGGAGTTGCGAATTACAATCCAGCAGTGGATCGACATACAGAGTCCAATGCCCACCAAAGTCCAAAATTACTGTAGATACGGCTTTCACAAAGCCAAGATCATGAAGCAACGCAGGGGAAAGTCGGGGTGCTTCATGGTGTTCCCAGGAACGATGGCAGTTTACCACAGAGGCAGATCCCTGCAGCAGGAAGCCAGGATGCAATGGTGCAAAAGAAGGGACCGTGCGCTTTCTTGTCACTGTTCTTCCAAATGCTCCTCAAGGTCTGGCTCAAAGTCCCTCTCAAGGTCTGACTAGACAATGTGTCCAGTTGCCATATATATATATACTGGTCAATTTGTTCCTTCCCTGTTTAAGCCCACGGGGCAGGGTGGGAGAAGGAACTTCACACCTACTTCTCTCCACATTCCAAACCTGACAGAGGTGGGAGAGGAAAACCATTTCGCATCCCCATTCAAACCTCCCCTGGGGCAGGGACTTCGGTGTGCCCTGCCACAGCCTTACCACTTCTCTAACCTAAATCTAAAGCTTCAGAGAGCAGGTGGCAGCAGTAGACCAAATGCTAAGTGTTTCTAAATATACACGTGCAAATGTGCTAGGTCTGAACCAGATGAAAATCCAAAACATCGAGGGAGGAAATACTGCTTTTCACATGGATTTCTTTTCTCCTTTGGGATCATTCTAACAAATTATTTTCAGTTCAGGTGGAAAAAAAAAAAATCTATCTGCCCTTCATTCCGGTTTGTTTTAATGTCTCCATTAGCTGCCACTGGGAAAGTGGCAGATAGCAAGGGCCTAGTGAGGATTAGGAAGCAGAGGACGAGAAAAATGCTGATTTTTCACAAATACTACAATTGCATCCCTAACCCTGTGCATGTATGGTTGGCTTAGAAGGTGCACTAGAGGGAAAATAAATCAATAAAAGTTGTTTACAGAGGTTTGAAATTAAAGAATGAAATGCTAATAAAAAGCAGATCTTGTCCTCTCATTTTTTCACTAACCAAACTTCTGTGGAAATTTGCATGACATTTTTTTTCATCTTGCAATAAATGCTTGGGGGTTTGGATGTTGATTTTTTTTTTTAAATTTATTTTATTTTATTTCTAGACAGGATTTGCAGCATTGGCCAATGAATTTGATTGAGGAAAGACTTCAATGTGCCTTTGGGGTAACAGTCAAAGACCAGTGAATTTCTATATTGTAGATATCTAGATTTTTATTGGTGCCACAAGGCAGATAATTTAGTGACTGCTTTTTTCTTTAAGCCACTAAAAATAATGCACTCAAATATAGCCTTGGAATGTGTTTCCTTTAGCATCTGTCAAATGCCATTTAAAACATTCCCATTAATGCAGTGATATATCTTTTGTTGAGTCTATTTCTGTTTAACTTAATTAAATATGTTCATTAAGTAGGAATCTGAGGGGCTGCAGATGAGAATAATATTATTTTGTGAGCTGTCCTTTGAGTCAACCAGTATTACACTTGACCTTGTTAAGTGTGTATGGATACATGTTTGCACAGCAGCAATGCTTTAGATTTTATTTTGACAACAGAAGTTATAAGTCATATCAGCATCAGGATGAAAAGCCTCCTGCTCAGGCTTGTTGATTTAAAAAAATAATCATTGGGTTCCAAAGTAAAAGATGAATCTTTGAAGGATCTGATTACACATAAGAAAATAACATCCTGTGGCTTGGTTCCTTTGACTTTCAAATATGCATCCAGGTGAAAAAGCATATCCAAATGTACTATCATTGTCTCTGCTCCTCTTGATGTTCTGACTGTAACACTGTATGTGCATTCTTTTAAATACTATATCTCCCTTCTTTAAAATTCAGCCTTGGCTTTGGACGCATACAGGCTGAAATTCACTTGCATTTATGATACATGAAACTGCTGTGGTAATGGTTTTATTATAGTGTTTAACGTAAACTGTATAGAGAAGTGAGGCAGAGCATAGTAGATGAAGGGTTAAGTGATGATGCGAACAAAAATTCAGCTTGAATTTGGAACTGTTATAAAGTGAGAAAACAGCATAACTTCAAGGTGGTTTATGGCTTGAAAAGCTATTCATTCTTTCCATAACATTACCATTAGTTACCTATGTAGGCTGTACTAAAATAAACCCGAGAGTTAACTGAACCTTACGTTTTATAGGGGAGCGTTTAATTAAATTGTATGTTTTATCTGTAGTAATAAAACACGAGACTCGTCTGAGTTAACACACAGTTTTAAGGTCTAAAACATCTCCAGCATCTCCATTCTGGGTTGTTTGTTATATGAGCCATAACATCCATCGGGGGGAAGTGCTAGTCTCCCAACCTTTTCATTTGTGGCTAGAAAGCTACCCTGCTCATCATGCTGATGCTGTAGCAAGCAAGTAAATAAAACAGCTTCCTGTTCTGGAATGAAGTGAACCTACAAGCTCAAAAGAAAATTCTCCTAATCACTGTAGAGCACTCAGCTTTGCATATGATTTAAATCTAAAAGCACCAACACAGCACTATAAAAATGTATTCAAGCCACATGGAAGGGCAGGCAACGGTTTCCTGTTGACATGTGAGGGCAGAGGAGGGCACTTACATAAAAGGCGACGTTAGATGAGAAACCTTTATCTAACCATCTGCCCTGTTCTTGCAGTGCTTTGTGTCTAGCCTTTCTTGACAGTGAATAATCTTTCACATTTGTCCCATGCTTGGTTTGTGTGGTGATCTTTGATTAAGTAGCGGTGGAGGGGTTACAGGGATGGTGCCTTTGAGAAGCTGCTAGAAGCTTCCCTGCCTTCAACTCAGACCCATCTCTGGCTAATCGGCGACTGTGGTAGTGCCAAGATAATGTATATAAGAAGGGGAGAAAAAAAACAAACCTGTGGGGGAAGCTGGAGCTGGAGAGAAGAGAGAGAAACAACACTGCATCTTCCAAGGTTAGTGGGGAAGGAGGTGCTCCAGGTACTGGAGGAGCTGGAGTAGATTCACCCACAACCCTCAGTGAAGATTGCAGTGAGGTAGGCTCTCCCACTGTAGCCCATGAAGGCTAATGGTGGAGCAGATATCCACCTGTAGCCCATGGATGATTCCCACACACACACACTGGAGCACATAGCTGTGCCTAAAGAAAGCACAGCAATCTTGTGCTGGAGCAGTCTGTTTGTGAAGGACTATATCCCCATGGAAGGATCAGCACCAGAGTGCTTTGTGAAGAACTGCACACCTTGGGAAGGACTGAAGTCAGACACAGTTACAGAGGACTCTCTCATAGGAGGGACCCCACAATGGAGCAGAGGAAATGTGTGAGGAATTCCCATCTGAAGAGAAAGGAGTGGGAGAAACTATATGTGATGGACTGACTACAAGCCCTGTTCCCCTGTCTCTCTGCTTCTGCAATTGGAAGAGAGAGAGAATCTGGGGCAGAGCTGAGGCAGGGAATGAGAGGAGGCATTTTTATGATCTATTTATCATTATCCTACTCTGATTTTATTAGTAACAATTTAAACTGTATTTTTTTTCTCCTGGTGAAGTCTGTTTTACCTGTGACTGCAATTGGTGGGTGATTCTTCCCTGTCCTTTGTCTCACCTCACAATTCTTTCACTGTATTTCCTCCTACCCATTCCACCAGGGGCAAGAGTGAGCAAGGAGCTTTGTTACCAGCTGGGCTTAAACCACACTTTATTTCAAATACAAGAACATGCTGGACTTAACTTGGGCCTGCATGAGTTAGGACTAAACGAATGGATTCAGGTTCCTGTCAGTCCATTCTGGAATATGTGATGCACCTCTTGAGCTCTGGCAACAGAAGTTCTAAGGAACTTTTATAATAGAATCAGACACAGTTAAATGTTATTTGCCTATGACTTAGACTTGTGTGAATAAAGAATGACCTGGACAAATCAGACCAAGAAATATTTCTACTGAAATAGGGCACAAAATTTCTTTGAGCTACTTTAGTGTCTGTAAACACCCATAAAGAGTCTCATGTTCATTTACATTGTTGAGGTCAAAAATGGTTTACAGGGACAAGTTATCTGAAGCCCATTTATCTCACTTTCTCTATAGGATTTGCTGTATTTTGGTTGTCCTCTGACTGAGCTGGGGAGAAAGAAGGAAATAAGTTTTCTTATAATTTTATTACTATCTTACAATAAATTTTCCACCTAAGCCGCTAAGTTCCTTAGAAGCCAATGGAGCCAGCAAAAAATGCAGAAAGAAATCACTACCTGTACTCTGGAGATCACCCTTGATTAGTAGTGGTAACGATCTGTGTTCATCAGAGGGCAGAGCACATCTATTACACAGACAATTTGTTCTTCTCTAAAATACTGCTTGTGTGCTTGAATGGGGTCGTTGAAGGTTCTGTGTTGCAGAAAGCTTTGGCAAGCATCTGTAGCTGCTCATAGCCTTGCTCCCTCATATAAGTTTCTGTTTCCTAACAAGGTTTACTTCATAGGTATACAAACCCATATAACACTGTATTGTTGATTGTAATCTACAGTGGAAACGCAGCTTCTGATCATTCTTTCTGAAGGTATTAGCAAACAATACTTTCTACAATCATTCCCCAAAGGAGTGAGATACTACACTGGTAACAGGGAATCGTGAATAATTTATATTAAGGTTTGGTCCTTCACCATAAATTCTCTTTGAGCAAAGACAGTATTCTTTCATCTCTCTGTAATAGCACCCTGGGCTTGAATTTGAGACTTTGGGTGTTAAAGTAACATGTGCCTGTAATCATGTATTGCATGCACATTTACTGGGCACATGTCCACGTGGAATTTGCATGTTTTTCTATGTAGTTTACACCCCATAAGAAGTGAGGAAACAAAGACTATTTCAAGAAGAAATATTCTGTTATCTGTACCAGCCTGCCTGCTCTCTGTAACAAGGTCACTGTCTGAGCAATGAAAAGAAGAGCAGTGAGTGTCATATGCTTTGACTTCAGTGAGGTCCTTGACACTGTTTCCTGCAGTAACCTTCTTCCAAATGGTTGAGATCTGGATTGAGTAAGCAGACAATAAGGTGGGTGGGAATTTGGCTGGATCGCTGGGCTCAAACAGTGTGGTGATCAGCAGTACAAAGTCCAGCTGGCAGCTGATTACTAGTGGCATGCCTCAGGGACCCATACCACAGCCAAGACTGTTAATGGCTTTATTTACAATGTGGACAATTCAGCTGAGTTCGTGCTCAACATGTCCCCTCCATCGTAAGCTATTCTGTGGTTGTGTTCATTTAGTGATTCACAAATTCATTTAGTGATTCATAAAATAGGTAGGGTTGAGCACAAGCAGGTGTAAGACACAATCAGTATGCTAGCTCTCCTTCCTTGTAAGGAGCACTTATTTCAGAACGGTGCTTGACAGTGCAAATGTAGATTCAATAACGTGCTGACTTCATCTGTACCATAGTGCAAAGGAAGAGGCATAGCACTAGCCTGGAAAATTCTCTTCTACGTTGGTATTAATCCTGTCAGCTGAGTTCCTGCTGCTGGGATTGCCTCTTAAAAGGATCAGTAAACAATGGTATTTTCTCTTTAATCTGAAGTAGGTGGATAGCTTTAATGTCACTTCAAATGTTATGTTTCTGTGGTTTAGCATCACCCTCCAGAGCTCTGCCACTGTTTCTCTAGGACCTGATGAAAATCTGTGAATCTATGAAAATGCTATCCTTTCTCAGAACACTGGTGGTAAAATACCATTGCTGTGGGTATTTGTATGAGAAAAAAATATTGACCCGTGGCAGACAAAAGTTTAGTTTTCGCCTAGAGAAGAAGGGGGTGAAAAACTACCACCAAAACTTCAAATGTCTAGGAGAGAGGTGGCATCTGGTTTATGTCTTTGATGTTTTGAAATTTAGAGCATTTTGGGGTGGGTTTTGTGGGCCTCTTTACCCAAATAGCTATATTTTATCCTTGAAGAAATGTATGATTTTGGGGAGGAGGAAAGAAAAATCTCTTGGTATTTTAGCCATTGGCTAGTTATTTCTAGACATGTATTCTCACCTGCTGTTTTGTACACTACTGATTTAAAGCACTCCAAATAGACCTCAAGAAACTCATCTTCCTATTTTCTGTTCCTGTCTTCCATTTTCAGTGTATCTGATGCACACAACATGAGTCATTCCTGTCACTTTTACACTTCCTGAGTACCCGTAGCCTGGGACACGATCATTACTTTTTTTCCCACTCAGATGACATTTCCTTTGGGACTAAGGGGCAGGGAAATATTTTAAAGTAAATCTAGCTTTTAAAAAGGTTGCCAAAATAGCATGGGAACTTCTCTCCTCAGTAAAATCTCAAAAGGAACAAATTTCATCCATGTCCTGCTGGGATAATTCTATACTCACCTGAAAGAAAGGCCTGAAAGAGTAAAAGGCCGTTTCATTTTCCATACCATGTGGGTTTCTCTACACCATCTTTATATTGTCTTTGTCCTTCCCAGTTTTATTCATGCAGTTTCTTTTGTATTTTTTCCCTTAATTCTCCCTCCCACCTATTCTGCCTCCCTCATTCATTCTATTTCCTCTACATTCCATACTCCATCTCAATTTCTCCACTTCCTTCTGATTTCAGCTTCCAACACACTGTTCATTTCCATCTTTCTTAGGTACAAAGGATCTAAATTGTATGCCAAGAGAAAGCAAACATCTTATCGTATTGTACAGCCATATTGTACCTGATGGCTATTGGCAAAAAAAAAAAAAAAAAGGGAAAAAAGAAACTTCAGCTGCTCTTTTCTTTCAATTGAAATATTTATTTCCTTAGACTTTATTCCTATAGGCACATGGTGGGGTCGTGTTTCCACCCCCAGGGCAGTCAATTTGAGGAACAGTAGACACCTCTCCAGGTAAAAGCAGGGGCCTGCAGTTATGGAACAGAGAACACAGTAGTGATGTCAGTTGTGGCAAATCACTTGGCTGCTTTTGATTCCAGATGATATTGGAGGTCCAGAATGCCTGACACAGGCACTCATTGCTGGTATAACCTTGTTCTGGCCACAGTAGTCCACTGTGAGTCTCCATTCACTGTTGGATTTCCACACTGGTCGTACAGGGCTGTTGAAGGGTGAATGAGTTTTACTGATCATCTCTTGTCACTCCAGCTGTTGAACTGGTTTATAAACAGGGGTCAGGGAACCCCAACTGGTGCAATATTCACACCAGTGCACCATTGTAGTAGGAACTGACACTTGCTGATCTTAAACATTTAGCAGCCTCACCACAGAATGGTCCTCTGAGAAACCAAGCAAAGTGGCCAACCTTTTTCTTTCCTCTGTTTCTAAGGCAGTTATACCAAATATCCACCAGTATCCTTTTGGATCCTTGAAATATCCTCTCCTAAGATAGTCTATACCAGGGATACATGGGGACAAGAACAGTAGAGTTGTTTTGCCGTTCATTTCCAGTGAGGCTTACCTCAGCTTCTAACACACTCAGCTGTTGGGATATAGATAGGTTCAACTACCTCATGTTTTGATGGCATCACAATACCTGTATCCACTAAAATTTTATATTCTCATGGTTTTTACATACCAGGGCATCTGATCCACACTGTCCAATAGATCAAATTGTCCCTCTCCTCCACCTGGTTAGAGGCAGGGCCCCTCTAATCCTGATCAGAATAATTTGTGTATGATAAGAATGATTTGGAGGTCTTTTGAGGAAGATCAGGGCAGTATCTATCTGACTGCTCTATTGGGGATATTTTCCTTTGGAAACTGAGGCAGCGGTCTTCTAGGAAGAGTTTCCTTGCAATTCACAGACTCATGCAGCTAGGAGTTTACATCACACTTTCCCATGTGTTACCACATCAGTAAAACCAGAGCGTGCACCATGGTATTGTACTTCATGGACTCTCTTGGACAGGGAGCTGTGTCATTTAAGGTGGCAGTGTCAAATTTGTATTTTACTGTTGATTGTTTTACTTTCCTTGCAAATGCAAATCCTGATAATGTTTTTTAAGAGTGAGTTTTCAATTGTAATAGATCTTAGACTTGAAAAGCTAATGGATAAAACTGTTTTGATTCTTGTAATAGAATATGATAAGTAATTAATTATTAGAATGGAATATTATAGTGGAAACATACGTTTGTAGAAATTTTGGTAGAATATGTTGTTTGTAAGTCTATAAGGTTAATAATTTTCTTTTTAGAGTGACAGATCTAAGGTTTCTTTACCTCTTCTTTTTGTATGCCATGGTAAAAATTCCAGAGAGCTCAATGGAATGTTACATATTTTCTTTTTGCTTTTTTTCAGTTTTGGTTTTCTTTTTTCAGAGCCAACTCAGTAGTTTAACACAATTTTTTGGTGTATGGATTTTTAGCATTTGGCATAGCTAAGGTTAAGAGTTTAGAACAGAGATATTACGGTTTTGGATTTTTTCCTTCATATCAATAGTAGTATATTAGAATAAGGGATTATGTTAAGCTAAAAAAAAAAAAAGAAAAAAACCCACTTTTTTTTTTGGTGCAACATACAAGCAAAGTTAAATGGCAAAGATTATTGGATTCAGTTTTCACACACATGCTGAGATTTCACTTGCAGCACAGGTAAAACACCTGCTTATTCTAACTTGCCACCTTTGATTTTTAAAAATAAAGAAAAAAGGGGGAATAGGTGGCTAGCATGGAAGGGCTAGCCCAGAGCAGTGGTTACAGAAAGCTTTATATGTTTTAAATTTTCTAAATTGCTCAGTACTAGATGAAAACCCTCTAATAATTCGACATTATACTGGGGACGGAGCTTGGGCTGCTATCCCCTCACATAGAAGAGGACGTCCTTGTAATCTAGGCCACTTCATTTTGCTAACCCCAAACATCTACAATTTTACAGCATTGCTTTTCACATAGAGTTAGAGGTAGACGTGGCATACATACATATACTCCTAATTGTGATGATAGATTACAGCTCTGATCTTTTAACCAAAGATTCCCTGATTCTCTTTTTGTACCAGGGCAGCAGCTGGAAAGGTGTTAGCACTCTTAGATACGCTTGGCTGTTTGCGTGCTAGACAAAGTAATGCTACAAGTATGACTTTAACGTGCCTTTAGATTATTAATAGAGTTAGACATGCTACTTTGCAAAATAGGGCAGCTATAGATTTTTTTGCTTTTAGCATAAGGGTTTGGATGTGAGGATTTTGAAGGTATGTGTTGTATGAATCTGTGTGATCGCTTGGAATCTATACATGCTAGCATCCAGCAACTGAAGAACGGTGTATCAAAGCTCTGAGGAGAAGACAGATGGGATTGGTTAGATACGGTTTTTGAAGGATGGGAATTGACAGGATGGCTTAGAAGTTTGGTAAAGACTGTTATGTATGTGCTTGCTATTTTTATTATAATGATGGTGTTTTTGCCTTGTATATTACAATGTCTGCAGAGGTTAATGGAAGACTCGGTAAGGAAAGGGGGAGATGAAGGAATTCCTTTGTTAGCCTTTGCTCAGAGCATTGAGAGAATGATGCACAGAGATGTTTTGACTTTAGTGGGATGAAAGCCATGGGTACAGAATGCAACTGAACTGGTGTAAAGTTACTGGTAGGCACAGACAGATAGTGCTGAAGGTCTAAAGAGACAAAACTTGGCAGGTGTTTTTGTAAGAGATAACGAGTGTCTAGGAGCTAAGCAATGCCAAGCAAAAAGAATGTAAGCTTTGCTGGAACATGGGTTTGCATCCTGATAAGGTGTTACTAACCAATAGCTGCTCTACACAGTTGCACTAACTAATTATTATTTGATACAAAGTAAAAGCTTGGATTTCAGAATATATAAGCTGGTGCTTTGCACTCAATAAACAGACACCTTGCTTGCATAAAGTAGCATCCCTTCTCTCCATCGCTGTTAATTAGAGATGGAGCAGAGCGAAAATGGGAAGAAAGAGGAGTGGAAAAAATAGAAAGAGAGTGTCTTAAGAAGTCAAAGGGAAAAGAAAGCTATCACCACACCTTGGATCCAGTGATGTTTCTACAGCTATAGTCCAAGTCCTTCAGTGGCAGGTGTACAATCCCAGCAGGGTCTTTTGTGATAGGTGCAACATGTGGACCCCAGAAGTTGTGGTCATTTGTTACCCTTTTGGTGGGAGAAGTGTGCAGTGAGATGTGCACAGAGAGATGAGCACTCCAGTGCAGCCTCTGCCATTGGCCTTTCTGTAGTGCCATCCTAGTGGTTTTAAAATAAGGAAAGAGGAAATTTCCACTTACACAGAAATTACTTCTTTCCATTGTTAAGCCATTCAGCCCGGGCAGCAGCTCTCCTCAAGAGCTATTAAGGGCTATCAAAGCCATCACCCTGTCTATTCAGAAAAGTTATGTCATGCATTAGTTTGAGACAACAGAGTCAGTTGGCTCTCACCTGTACCTATCTTTTACATCTGCTAGAAGTGGTGTCCAGAGGATGTGGGTTTCTACCATTTTCCCAATAACCCTGTCAGTGCCTTTCCTAGACACTGATCCCAACTGCTTGGCTTTCCTGTCTTCTAATTCCAGGCTACTGGCTCCACTATACCAGCATCAGAGCAACAAAGTGATAATGGGCTCACCTGGGTGGCAATTAAAGTATTTTTCATATGTCCCACAGCTCATCCAGGGATAAAAATCAAGTGATTACCTCTAGCTCTTCCTCTTGTTCCCATGATGGCCCTGGATCATGCTCATCCTTTACAGGAGGAGCTGCACAGGGGTGACTGATACTGTCACAGACTGCTTCTCTGGTGCAGCTCCATGCCTGTTGGTCTGTGGGCCCACAGATATCTTCTTGCTCTCTATACTGAGCAGCACTGAGAAGGGCTCAATAGGCATGGACCAGGCCCCACCACATCACAGAGATTTTTGTCCCTCATGAACTTCCAGGCTTGCAATATCCTTCTTCCAAACATTTTACCAGCATGTCAGGATTTCACACTTGCTCAGGGGTGAAATTCCAAAACAGCACAGGTGACCACCATCCTAGGCACTTGCCCATACTCACACATGTGCCCTGACACTCATCATTACCCAGCCTCACAGCAGGTCTCCACAGGGTATTCTTGGGAAAGATTTGCATTACTATGGTCAAGATCAGGCACACGTTTAACAGATGCAACAACAGAAGCAGGCTGGTGTTGGGGTCTGTCCTGGTAGGATATAAATCCTGCCCAAGTTAGTTCAACTCCCATTCTTCCCTCCCCCTGTTGTAAGGTCCGGGGGTAGCAGGTGAACAGTGTGGCTTTGAACTAAAAAGCCTCATGCCACATGAACAAGTCAGGTGATCTGTGCTGTCCCTCAAAGTGTTAGGGTCAACCCCCGGGCGCAGGGCTTTGAATGTATTGGCCAGACAACGGACGCTAATCACCTATTGGCCAGTTCCACCCTTCAAAATGGGGTATTTAAGGGAAAGCAATCCTTCCTTGTCTCCCTCTTCTCCTGCTGCCTCTGTGGGGAACAGATGTCTTTGGACCTCGTTCACAGCAGCCACGTGTTTGCAGCATGCATCGTGGCATTACAGCGAATCGCAGCAGTGGCAAAGGCAAAACCCCTTCTCTTCCTCCTTTCCTCGGGAAGAGCTCTTTTACCTATCGCATTTTCCTGAGTATTTTTAAACGGGGTTTGGATGTCTCTTGTTTATTAAGCTCCCTGTTTTCTAAGTTCTGACTATTTAAACTGTTTAATTCGGTGTTTGTAAGCGATTTTGTGTAACTATCTATCTTGCTGACCGAACCTCCAAACGAACCCCGGGGAAATATTCCCGGAAAATCACAATTATTAATAATAAAAATAAATTAATAATCGCAACAGTGTCCCAAGGATATTCGAAACCCTCAAAAGCTCTTCTGTTCCATTCATCAGATGGGTGAGTTTACTGGCGAATGATAACATTGCATAGGGAAAGCATTTTAACTAAACAACTAATGAAATAATCCAACCATAACATACCAGACATGTCATTAAACAGTGCAGTACCACCATAGCCTTAAGCCATTTCCCTGAGGTGACAAACAGCACCAGAGAGGCATACGTAGGGCATACAAAGCATAAAATGCATAAGATCTTACAGAGTGTAACCAGAAAAAGGAAATGCAGCTGGAAAAGTGAATACCTCAGCATGAAGGGAAACATACTAAAGCAAGTATACCGTGAACAAATTTACTGTAGCAGAACTGAATTCTCTTGTTATCTCAGTTCAATAGTCAGGCTCAGGTTCTGTCATTGGGTGCCAAATATGGACTGTCCTGGTTTTAACCCAGCTGGCACATGAGCCCCAGCAATCTTCTCACAACAGATGGGTTTCTCCCTTCCCCACCCTATGCCAACACTGGGCAAGAAGTGAAAGGACCCAGGAGGCAGAGATGCCAGGTGAGCTAAGGACAATTTACTACTCTGTTGCAAGGATATCGTATTACACAAAAGAAAACAGAGATATTGGCATATGCAGCAGCAGAGGAACAGGGCGTTGGAACTAGATGATCCTTGTGGTCCTGTCCAACCCCGACTGATTCTGATTCTAAAATGCAAAGTGCCTGTGAAGCCAAAACTGGAAAAAGGGACACACCCCTGCCCTGAAGCCTGGGTAAAAACCACCCCAAATTCCACCCCCCAAAACCAAAACCAAACAAAAAAAAAAAAAATCCCAAGCAGAAACAGGAAACTTTAGAAGCTATAGAATATACTTAAGTCCCATAAACCCCAGCCAATCTCTTCCTGTGTGAGCATGATGTTAGCATGTTGTAGAATAAAGATCTAGGTTGCACTGTCCCATGGTGAGAGGGGTTGGTAACCCCATCCCCACCCCACTTTCCTTCTAGTGGGGCCAGTGTGCTTAAACCTGCACACTGATGATGTGTATATATTCTATAAGTCAGTTAAATAATACACAGTGTTATTTCAGAGAAACACTTATTTCTGTGAAGAGTTCTTCCATTGTTATTTCCTTTGCCATACTTATTTTAACATACATACATTTTTTTAAAGGGCAAGATTTGGAGTTTCTCTTTTTTTTCTCTTAAGCCATGATTCATATTCTCAGGTTAGGGATTCTTTTTAATCAGTTCTTCTTGTGGAAGGAGTAAATCAATAATCACCTTCAGAGAGAATGCATGTCAGAACCTGACAGAGTAAAATGTATCCCTACCACTCATATGCCTCTGATAGACTTCATAAGTCTACTTCTGTCCCTCGTAACCTTAAAAAAAAA
>VWZI01001459.1:183963-450588 GCA_013396835.1 Psilopogon haemacephalus
TATTCTATTCTATTCTATTCTATTCTATTCTATTCTATTCTATTCTATTCTATTCTATTCTATTCTATTCTATTCTATTCTATTCTATTCTATTCTATGGGAGACAGTGGTGTGGGGAGAAAATGAGCACTGGGGTTTTGGTAGTTTAGCCTGGTTGTGGGAGGAAGGTTCTGGGGGAATTCTCATGTATCCTGTATCTGTATTAGATTTTAAGGATTCATATATGCTGTATCTTTTCCTGCACCTCTTTTAAATGCAACTTTTCTGTATTCCTCTCCAATTCAGCAAGAGCGTTATTATTTTACTGCCTTCTTTTAAAAGTAAAATAATCTAAGTCTGTTGCACTCTTAAAACAAAAAAACCATGACAGTAGTTCATAAAATTTACCTGAAATGTGTTGTAAATAGACAAGCTATTTTCATCCTTGCTGTTACACATAATTCATTTTTTCTTATTTTTGAATGCAGGTATTGGCAGGAGTTTTAGACAATTTATAAGTGAGCTTGAGCAATATGTCATTAACATCCAACTAAAGATGGTGTAAAGATGACATTGTTCTGCAAGGACAGAAAAAAAAATTATCCATCCGTATTCATGGCGATTCCCATTTAAATTTCTCTATCTATATTCATAGATATGAGCATGCAGAGAAGTATTTTGGTAACTTAAGCACAGATTCAGGGTGTTTCCTGAAGAATGAGGCTGTAGGTCAATGATCATTTAAGCCTACATGTGTTGAGATGACTGCAGAAACAAATCTCACATAAAATACGTGTGTGTTTCAGCCAGATTGATTCCAAGTGGACTCATTACCATCATGATGGTGCTGGAGTAAGAGAGGGTGGGAAAGCCTGGCAGAAGGCAGGTGCATGCCTCATCCTCACACAAGTTAGTTTAAATGGCTGTAAAATTGCACCGTAATGTCCTCAGTATTTCTTGACATGAACTGTAGGCTGCAGAATTGCTCCCTTCAAATCCTGTCTAGTATCTGCTAGTTAATAGAAAGGCTTTTGTTCATCATGATGAGACCTAGATCAGCCTGTAAGCATGTAAGAACAATAAATCTTCTGTTTTCTTAAGAATTCTTCTTAAGATTAAGTGATCAGTAATGGTTCAGTCAGTTTTAAATGTCACCAATGCTGCTGCAATGCTAATGTGTTGCTGCCACCAGCCTACATGATGAATGAGGGTCAGGGCCGTTTCACTCGTCAGGACACGTAGCTAGATCAATAACTACCTTAGTGGATATATAGCTATAAAATGCACACAGGGAGCATTTAATATTTATATATATATGCATATAATATAGATATATATATTTACATAAGGGTGCATGATATATATATTTAATATTGTTCTGTATAGAGATAAATTCTGGGTGTAGATATAATGTTTAAAGGCCACAGAGAGGGGGAGGGAGTAGCTGCTTTCACAGTGTGACAGTAGGAGCTGTACTACATTTGGTGTAAAAACCATAAGAAGCCAGATGAACAATTTAGATATTGGATCCACTAATGTTGGATTTATCTGCTTAATTTTCTGCAATTTTTTCCCCCCATTTGAGACTTTAGAAGCTGAGCATCAGTATTTCTATGTACTTATTATTTTCAATATATTCAGGTTTATAGCCATGGATTAGTAGATATACTGTATGGCCAGAAATATTTGTGCTTTATGTTTTGAGATGCTGCTAATTCTAGTAGAACTTTTCATTCAGTTTTCTCTGAGAGCTGAATTTGTATGAGGTTTCCTATGTGCACTATACTGGAATTCAGAGCAAATGGCAGATATATTTACCACCTCAACTATGCTGTACAACTCTCTGCCACCTTTTATTTTTTTTTAAAACGTTGCTTTGGATTTTTTTTTTTCCATTTGAAACAACCAAAGCTTCATTTGGGGCAATTAATATTTAACTAGAATATGTCAGGTGATGTATGTACAATAACCTCAGTGATTTCAGAGTAATTTATCACGTTTAGAACAAAACAAAACAACATCAACCAAACTTCAAACAAATTGTTTTTGAAAACAGAACTTAGTGAGTTTTTAACTGGATATTAGCTTTTATAATCTGATCTGATTCTCTCCATTATTATGCAGTGTGGTCACTCACAGTAATCTGAACTGAGAGTTAATTCCTGGGGAGGTCTTTCTTTTATGTACAAAGGCAGGCTTTCACACACAGGTGTCAGAGTTTGTTCTTTTTACAGCACTCTGCTAGTATTTTGAAAAACAAAACAAAACAAACAAAAAAAACCAAACCAAGACCAGATGGTTCTTCAAATGTCTAACATGACACTGATCCTATTTAACTCTGCATATTTTCATGCTAATATAAAAGCAGCCATATCACTTTCAATGCTTCTCTAGTAGCTCATTAAAAAAAAAAAAAAAAAAAAAAAANGTTTTGATGAATATTTTGACATTCACACCTCTGCAAGCAGGTGCCTAGAAAACCACGCTGTGTAAGCTGCACAGATGCTGGGTGCCTGGGACCCAGCCCCAGCATGAAGACAGGGAAGGGGCAGCCCTACAGCCCACTGACCCTGCTGACTGGTAAGGCAAAAGGAACAGTGTGTGCAAGCCCCCTGCACCCAGTGTGAGCAGGTTGTGATGGTAGATCTGTGTGTTAACAACTATCAGAGGAGCCTTGCTTTAGCTTGCTGGAATGCACAGTGTAATTTTATAGCTTTTTTTTTTTTCAATGAAACCAACCTTCTTTGTACCTGTGAGCATCTTTCACACATCCTGCTATGGAGGAAAGATGGTGCCTACTCTCTTACTCTCAATATGTTATTGTGTCTCTGCTTTAAGTCAGGGAAAGATATGTCCCTCATTTTGTGTATAAAGGAGTAAGGCAGATGCATGCCAAATGAGCGTGAACAAATATTTTTAAATCCTCTTGCTGAGAGAAATTGCAGGGTGATTACAAAACACAGAGGATGTAAGGATGGCATTATTCTTGTATACAGAACAGTCTGTGCTTCTTCATTGCAATCCCCCTCCTTCAACACAAAACCATCCATTACAAAGCTCCTGCAGTCACTGATTTATGTGCTTGTGATCAAACTTTCCTGCCTCTAATACTGTGAGCATTTGATAAAAGATGGTTGTGATTCCTAGATGGACTGAGGGTGTTGGCTCCTGTGCTGTTGTGCTTTATTAAGCTCATGGCTTCTCATCGGTGATTCCAGTCTTACTATGAGACTCTGCAGAAATTAATCTATTGGAAGGGTTCATTTATATTTCAACAATCATCTAATCTGCATATCTGCACCGTGCACTACGCTTTGTGATAAGTCTGTGATACCAAAATTCTGATTGCTACCCTACAGTCAATTTTTGAGGCCACATGAGATGATACTGGTCATTGTCCCAGAACAATATCAACTGCCTCACCAAGCAATCTGTTATATAATATCTGATGTATTTTCTCATGTGCATATTAGCTTAGACACATTATTTTGAGCATCAGCTAATATATGAGAAAACGCCTCACGTTCCACAGTTGCATGCAAATTTCTGAGGACACTGAGTCAGCTTGCCTGGCAAATATGAATTACAGCTGGGGGGGAGGCTCCACAACAGGGCTCAGCAAAGGATGCAGTATTTTGAAGCTTTCTGCTCTTCCTCCCTCTTATGTTTTATTCTGCAAAATAAATTTACTTCTGAACGATAACCATAGGAGGCATTATCAATGTCTGCAGCAAATAGAAATACGTGAAACCAAAAAGAAGGTTTTTTTATTTAAGATGAGTATATTTCTTTTATTTTCATGTCTACCACTTGGCTTGAACAGCAGATCTTGAGATAAAAAACAACCAGATTTTGGTAATAAGAATGAAGAAAGATTTGGGTTTACTTTCTGTTTTGTTTCCTCTTTAATAACAACTTCACACGTATAGGCATTGCAGAGGCTACTGCATGACACACTTTCACAGTCTCCTAATATGAATTTACAAACAGCAAACTAAGAGAGTTACATATGCACACTTTAGCCTCTGCTTCCCACTCCTCCCACCACAAATGCTGCTGCAGCATGCTACTGGGAGTGCAAATGTACCAGCTTTGTGGAGGGTGATGACAACTGTCAGAATGGAAGCCCCCATTGCTTACAGAAAGAGCATCTGGGGCTACATTAGTGTCACTGGTGTTTATAGCTCCTGTTTCCATCTTTATAGCTGGACCCACAGGCTTTCAGATAATGCTTTTAGTCTTTCAAATGGCTGTATAGAGAGCAAAGAGGCAGAAACTCATGGCACCTACACGCCCAACTGAAATTATTGCACCCATGTGCCCTGTGTCAACACAGCCTGCTCTAACAAGCACACTCCTCCTCCAGCACAAGCAGGAGAAGAAAAGACCCCAGAGGCAGACATGCTAGGTGAGGGAAGGACAATTTACTATTTTATTGCAGGGATATAAGATTTCACAAAAGAAAACAGAAAGACACCAGCATATGCAGCAGCAGGGGAACAGACAAAACATGAAGAAAAAAGAAACAGCCAGGCCTAGAAGCTGAGGAGAAAAACACACGAGACACAGAACCTGAAACTCTATAAGCTATAGAATATATGTCAAATGCCATAATCCCTGGCAAACTGCTTCCTGTCATGCAGTGAGCATGAATGCATGGGACAGAATACATGATCCATCTTTCAAGACCCATAATGTTATCACCAGTGAGCTGGGATATGACAGTGGTGCACTTGGCAGAAACTTTTTCCACATGGCTGGTGTACACACAACTTCATCTGGGTTTGTAGGCTGAGCACTGTCATTCATGTCATTATAGAGTATTTCTAGCAGAGTGTTGCATACCTTCCTCCATGGTGATCCATCTTCCCAGATGGCTTGGAGCATCTTCCTTGAAGAGGTACCTATCCTTTGCACCTGCTAGAAGCTGTCTCCAGAGGCTGAGGATTTGTATCTTTTTTCCCCATAACTGTCAGTGCCCCTTTCTATAGACAGAAATTGAAACAGCTTGGCCTCCCAGTCTTCTAATTCCAAGCCACCAGCTTCACTATCCCAGCGCTGGAGAAGCCAAGTGATAATGGGCTCACCTGCATGTCGATCAAAGTCCTTTCATACATCCAACAGCTCATCCAGGGATAAAGATCTTCCACTCATTCCCATGACGGCCCTGGATCAGGAGGAACTGTTTTTATTGTGTACTTCTTTTTCTGCACAGAGGTGATTGATACTGTCACAGACTGGTTCTCTGGTGCAGCTCCATGCCTGTTGGTCTGTTTGTGGGCTCAGAGATGTCCTCTTCCTTTGTATGCTGAACAGCACTGAGAAGGGCTTCATAGACGTGGGCCAAACCCCCTGACATCACAGTGATTTGTGTCTCTCATCAATTTCCAGGCTGACAACATCCTTCTTCAAAATATTTTACCAGCTTGTCAGGATTTTGCACTTGCTCAGGGGTGAAATTCCAAAACAGCACAGGTGACCACCATCCTAGGCACTTGCCCATACTCACACACGTGCCCTGACACTCATCATTACCCAGCCTCACGGCAGGTCTCCACAGGGTGTTCTTGGGAAAGATTTGTATTACTATGGTCAAGACCAGGCACACGTTTAACAAATGCGACAACAGAAGCAGGCTGGTGTTGGTGTCCCAAGGATATTCAAAACCTTCTGAACAAGTGCTCTTCTATTCCGTTCATCAGCTGGGTGAGATTGCTGATAAATTATAACATTGCATACAAAATACCCCAGCTTAACCAAACAGCCAGTGAAATAATCCAATCATAACATACTAAGCATGTCATTAAATAGCACAGTACCACCATATTGAGCCACAAAGAAATCAAAACTGCAAGAAAAAGGATGCACCCCTTCTCAGAAACCTGGGGGGAAAAGCACAAAAATCTTATACCAGGAAACTTTAGAAGCATGCCCAGCAGATCAAGAGAGGTGATTCTGCTAATTTACTCTGCTCTCGTGAGACCTCACCTGGAGTATTGTGTCCAGGTCTGGAGCCCTTAATACAAGAAGAACATGGACCTGATGGAGTGGGTCCAAAGGAGAGCCACAAAAATTATCAGGGAGGGCACTGGGGTTGTTCAGCCTGGAGAAGAGAAGGCTCCAGGGAGACCTAATAGCAACCTTCCAGTAGTTGAAGGGGGTCTGCAAGAAGGCTGGAGAGAGGCTGTTTACAAAGGCCTGCAGTGATAGGACAGGGGGCAAGAGCAGATTTAGATTGGATGTTAGGAACAAGTTCTTTATCATGAAGATAGTGGAACACTGGAACAGGTTGCTCAGGATGGTAGTTGAGGCCCCATCCCTGGAGATACTCATCCCTGGAGTGAGGCTTGACTTGGCTCCAGGCAACCCAATCTAGTTGAAGATGGCCCTGCTTACTGCAGAGGTGGTTGGACTAGATGACCTTTGGAGATCTCTTCCAACCCAGACCATTCTATGATTCTATGAATCTATAGAATATACTTCAAGTACCACAAGCTCTGGCCAAACCCTTCCTGTCATTTCACTGAGCATGGTAGCATGGTGTAGTATATATGATCCAGCTGGCACTGTGCCACTTTGGGGGTGGGAGGGCAGCCCCATCTCTAATCCCTTGTCCCTTATAGTGGGGCCAGTCAGTTCAAACCAATATACCATGTAACAGTTCCTTGGATTGGATCTTTTTGTCTGCTTCCTTGTCACTTGCCATAACCATCTCCTCTGGTGACCTTCATAATGTGCAAAAAGTACATCATAACTTTACAGTTACAGGGTGTGCTGGTTTGAGGCTGACTGGAATATTTTAATGAGAGAAATGAGATCATTGGTTGTGAAAAAAATTAATGATGAAGACGAAGTCTATATCATTCATTAGTTTGCTTAGAGTGATAAAAAGCCAAAATGTCAACAATTTGTCCCACTTCCAGGACACTACTGCTTTTTGCTTCTCCTTCACTCTGCTCTAATCTCTCCACAAACAAATAACAGCGTAAACTTTGCTGGTTGTTTTTATTTGCCTGTATGGAAAAGTAGAGGGAGAAAGAGGGGGGTAGCTTTGAGCCACTTCTGGGCAGTTTCCTTTGTCCATTAGGGAGTTTGGATTTCTGTATTACTTCTAATTTGTATATGATTGTAAACATTTGTAAATATCTTGTGTATATATGCTTGTAAATTTTGCTTTGCTGTAAATATGCATTCATCTTACTTCCAAGCTGTCAGAGCTAGTCTGGTAAAGTTCAGTAGTGTGTGTGTGAAGTTCCTAACCCATCACACAGGGGTACAAACAGCCAACTGTCATTTGCATAGTTGCACTGGAGTTCCTGTGGAGCTAGATGTTCTTCAGGGTTTGCTTTAATCATTCAGAAATGCTGATTGTTCTCTCAGTAACACCAAACATGACTTGACTGAAAAGAAATTTGCCTGTTGTACTGTAAGGTGGTGCCTTTGATTTCTTGGGAGAAGCATACTGGTAGTGAGTTGTTTGCTTATGGGATTATGCAGAAAAATACCACCAGAAAGACTGCACCTGCAATACTTTAGTAGTAAACTGAGCCATAAGGCCAAAAAAATAGTCCAGGAAGATTGAGTGCATGCAGTGCAAAAGAAACAAAAGGAATAAACATAAAACAATGATTCTGCTAGGAATATTTGCATTACGTAGTAATCGAGTAAACAGAATCACGGATACAGAATCAAATGAAGAAGGAGCTGTCCTGAAGATCTCCTCTTTACTGACACCATCAGCAAGTAAAATCAGCTCCTGTCAATGAAGGGAGAAGCCATAACAGCACTATGTTTGTTTGGTGTGGTGTGATATCCATGCGTGTTCACATCTGAATCACAGGAGCAATTACTCTTGTTCGCATCGCCATTTCATTTCCTTGGCTGAGCACTCCTGGGATTTTGGACTGTGATTTCATTATTCGCCTGGCTCTGCCATTTGTATTGTGTACCTGCTCCAGTAGATATGATCAACTCTTAATACTCCTGTGCTATGCAGAACGAATCATTTGCATTTGAGTGGGTCGCTATGGCTACTGGCTACCTAACTGTGTACTGCATCTGTAAAAGCCAAAACCTGAAGGTGCTTTGCAGAATTCAGACACGGATCAACTGTTCAATATTTGAAATCATATCCGCACCTATTGTTGTTGCTAACAGCACGTACTTGTGTAGGGGTTGATTAGGTACTATCTCTCTTTTCCTATTTTGGATTAATATTTAGAAAGCCTCTTTCTCAGAGCTGCAGGCTGACTCCAAAGGAAAGAAAAAAAAGTCTCTGGAGGACACTTTGCATGATGGTGCGCAGATTAATTATACCTTGAGTGATTCAAGGTGTAGCATAAAACCCAAAGGTTTCCCATTAAAATTAATGCTGAGCTATTTGAAAATACTAATTCCTGCTGGAGTCGTCTGAAATAAATCTGGTAATTTACACAGTGATAGTTTTAAGAGTACAGAAAAACTCCTTAACCGGAACAAACACAGAAGGTGCCAGCTTGGTAGGATCCAAGTCTTTTAACTTGCAGAGCTTCATTCAGAAATACTAACAATACTAACCCTGGTCCTTTGTTCTGTTCCTTACGTGAATCACAAAGGCAGAGAAACAGCATTGTCCCTGGTAAAGAAAAATGGTATGCACTGAAGTGAAATGACTCCAGAAGGAGACAGTGAGTCAGCATCAAAGTCCGGACCAAAACTCAAGTTTGCCAACTTGGAGCCCTCTCTTCAGAGCTGAGAACAAATGGAGAAATCATCTTCGTCAAAGCACTGGCTACAGCATTGTACCAAAAGAATCTGCCAGAGGAATTATCCCTAATACAAATAATACAGCTGACAATTGGACTAATAACACTAATTTTGTTGATGTGAATGAAATAAGCCTCCATGAGCAGAAATTTAGTGAGCATCAGTAAACTGCATATATTCTATGAAACTACTTGTACATATTTGGAGATACTTGGCAATGGTGGCACTGTGTCCATGTCACAAGGCTGCCTGTTCAGACAACATGTACAAATCCTTCCGTTACAGTTCTCGATTAAGGATCCACGGGAATGACAAGGGGAAGTGTATTGCTTGTAAGCAACTGAAGGGTTGCAATATTCCAAGGGTTGCAATACTGCTTTTGCTTCCACCAGCAAACACCTTCAATGAGCTACTGTTTTAGGAGGGAGACTCAAAAAACAAAAAAATCTCTCTCTTCATAAAAAAGCAGACTCTTTTACAATTCAAAATATATACTGGACTTGACAATGTTCTTCTTAGTAAGTATGGCAGCAAAATATAGGTGGAGTGAAATACTCATTCATTATTTACCACTGAAATTAATTAGGTTATGAAGCAGGCTGTGTTGTTTTATTGCCTATTGAAGAGTAATATCAGCATTTGTGGATAAGGTCCACTTGCTTCCTGAGTGTTCAATGAGAAACTGTATGGGCGAACAATGTTTCCCTCTATGTAACATAGTGACATTAAAAGGCTGTAAAATAATATTAGAGATCATTTACACACAGGCAGAGAACAGAAGTGGCAAAAAAAGGAAAGTTGACGTGCATACTTGGTCATTGCTTTGAAAGTTATCACATTAAGATTGAACAGTTTAGTAATTAAAGGGAGAATGCCATCTGAATATAGTTTGGGATTACTTGCTGAGAACATTTTAGTACACTTGAATGTAAGCTCTGTCATTTTGTGATCCAACCTGTTCCACTTTCTTCTTTTGGAAGATGATTTCTATTGTTCACCTTGTTGTAAGGTAGTAGTTGGCTTCTTTGTACTCCAGCTATGACAGCTTCCAAGGTCTGGTGAGACTGAATGTCTATATTCAGACAAAAAAGTAGAAGAAGCAAGGGGCAAAAAAGTATAATGGACCTTCTATACAGATCTTTCAAGAAGACAGTGTGGAAAAGAAGATACAATCTCTGTCTTTTTTTTCTGATCAGCAGGTCATCACCAAATTTTGTAGACCTTATAGTCAGTTTTTAAGGGCCTTTAATTATGACCTTTCAGTGTGGCTAATTTAGTGAAATCTTACCAAACATTATTACTGATTTTGGGATATTGTTACTGGTTTTTAGAGCTTTGACTTTCCTCCACTCTTTTCTTCCCTGCTCTCCCCCAAGGTGTGCAATCCCATGGGTCCACCCCACTTCTAAACTTGAGCAAAAGGGACCTCCAGCCTGCCTGTCTGCCTGCCATGAGGAAGGAAGCAGGCTTGGCTTGTCCAGAAAAGCGGCAGCTGAAATACTGTTTGATTTTAGCACTAGGAAGAAGTGATTACAAAGAACTACCAAGCCAACTTATAATAAAAGGGTTACATGAATCTATTTCGGTCTTCCATCCATCTCAGCTGGATGAGAACTTGCTTCCTTCTGATTGCCTCCATTGTTTCTGGAAAGAATTGTTTTTGAATGACCTCCATCAGCTTTAGCAGGATGTTGCTTATTTGCAACCACGGCACTGCCTTTCCAAAGGCTGTGTTTGAAAGCCAAGTGGTTGGAAACATTTGCAGAGCAAACCCATCCCTAACCTCTCAAAGCCATGTGAACATTATCCTAACAAATAGATGACAGTATTAAATTATTATATCTAAGCCTGCCATTGTTGCTGTTTAACTCATTTTAAATGCAGATTGTTGGGTGTCATGGATGTGCATTTCTTAAAGGCACCTGCTAATTACACCTTATGGATATACTTTGCATCTGTAAGTTTGAGAGCGAGGGAGGAGCCTCATCTGTTATCTGCCTGTCAAGAGGTTTCTCAGATACAATGTGACGCAAACAACATCCCCAAACCTTCATATATCTCTAGTTGCTTCAGTTGCATTAGAATGGTCTTTTAACTGTGGGGCCTGGCTGTGGGAGTGAAATGCTGTGGACCTCAGGTCATTCACTGCATGTTACAGCCTGCCTGATGCAGCAGTCTAGGTTGCTGTTGCCTGGTAAGCATCCTCCCATATCCAGACGCAGTTTTGATTGAGTCTCTGCAGATTTCAGTGCTGAGTTCAATAGAAGATGAGTGCGAGAGCTGCAATGAGGACAATGCAGCGCAAGCGTATCTACCGAGCCATACACTGGGGACATGTCCACCACCTGCTCCTTAGGTGGCCTGGCTGCAGAGCCCCATTATGTAGTAGCTTCCACCTTGTGAGCCTTGATGTGAGCAGAGACGTTGGGAAGGAGACCACAGGTTGGCAGAATGGGTTGGGCTGTGTGATGCTGAATTGTGGCTACAATAGCACTTCTTTCAACGTAAAACTCTCCTAGTACTATATTAAAGCTCTCCTTATGTCCTTTAGATGTACTATACCAGTTACTACAACACTGTTGAGAAGCTGAGAAAGTAAGTATGCTCTGGCCTCCTGATTGCGAGGTATTTGAAAAAGCCTCACATTTTAATTAGTTTTCTTCCTTGTTCAGCTACCAAAAGCCTCAGCTCCGCTGATGTTCCTGCACACCTTCTTTATCAATAGTTCTTGTTCAAATTTCACCTTGATCTAGCAATTAGCAGTGAGCAAAGGAATACCGGAGAGACCACAGCTGCCTCCCCAGGCTGATCAGCAGGAGGCTTAGGCTTCAGGAGTGTGTACTGGTACGTCAGGTACAAAGGAAAACATAGCTTAATCATCATCACCACCCGAGCAGTACCTGAAGATCCCAAGTTGCCGTGTAAACTTGCCTGAAATGGCAGAATTTGTTAAATTATTTCTAAATCACATATACGTTAGGATTGTGTGTGTGTGCAACGATGAGAGTTGCATTTCTCTACATGCTTCGGAGAAGCGACGGTACATCGAAGCCACGGGGGCTTCCCGCAGCGGCGACCAGGGCTTCGACGCCCTGGCTTTCGAAATTGTTATCGATGCTATCCGAGCGGCCAAGGAGGAGAGAAGTGCTGCAGCTGCCAACCACCGGTATGAGGACATCTCCCATTACCGGCGTAAGGATGGCCGGGATATGTCCCCAGGACGCACTGAACCGTCGTGCTCGGGGCTAGCCCCGCGGTGGCCAGGGTTCGCGTCGGAGGTGGCAGTGCCGTGGGGATCGAGCAGAGCGGTCAAACCACGGCCACTATAACCGCGGCAGCGCGGCTAGCCGCACCCGCTCTGCCGGCGCTGAAGACCACCTGCTGGCGCTGCACCGCCCAGGCGCCGCCGCTAGGGGTCTCCGTGGGGTGCTGAGGGCCGGGCCGGGCCGGGCCGGGCCGCACCGCCCGCTCGGGGGCGGGCCGGGCCATCAGCTGACCGGCCCCGCCGCGGTGCTCGGCTGGTGCCGCCGCAGCTCAGTCGCTCTTCCCGGCAGCAGTGCAGCCCCGCGGATTTACAGCCGGACCCCGCCGCGTCTCGCCGGCCTCCCTCCTTCCCTTCCTCCCTCCCCCATTCCCGGCCGCCGTGATGCTGCCGCACTTAGCCCTCCTGCTGTTGGTCTCCAGTGTCGCTCGGGCTCTCGAGGTAAGCGGGGCAGAGGACGGCCGGGTAGGGGCTTCCTCGCCGTTCTCCTACGCTTCCCTCCTGTCCTCCTACGCTTCCCCCAGGCTTTGTTTGCTCGCGGCCGCCCCTGCGGTATGGGCTTGATCGCGGCGGAGCGGACGGGCATCGCCAGCGTCCCTCAGGCAGCCAGGTGGCTGAAAGCTACTTCCCTGGCTGCCGTCGCCCTTCTGCTGTTGAACAATAGGGTTGCTCCCGCTTAGTGGAGTGGCGAGTCGTGATGGGGTGGTGGTGAGGAGTAAACGGACTGGGAGCCGCTGATGCCGGCGCCCCCCACCACGCGTGTTCGCGGCGAGCCTCGAATGTGCAGGGTCGTCCCTACTGCCGGAGCCGGGCACCCTTTGCCGATCCGGCTACTGCCGCCGGGGCGCTGCCCCGTCAACTTCGGCCGACGCCCGCGGTGCCGTCTGGCGCGGCGGGCGGGGAGCGGTGGCGGGGGTCCGCGGGGAGGAGCGGCGGAGCCGCCAACCAGGCGGGGAGGGGGAGGTCCGTAGAGCGCCGGCTTCGCCGCAAGTGTTGCTTTGCCATGGATGGGGGAAGGGAAACTTTACGAGCCGGGCAGCGGAGTGCTAAGGGGTATCCCCCCGTGGGGCAGGGGGGCGGAAATGGAGGTATAGAGTTGGTCTGTGGGCACCGCTGCCCTCTGTGGGGGTGTGCCGAGTGGAGAGCAGGGCAGTACTTCCCGCATATACACGCAGGTGTGCGGGGCGGCAGTGGGGAGCTCCCCGCGGGCTGGCGCAGCAATCCTGTGGGGGCGGGCAGGCGGCGGCTGCGGGGATGCGGGCCGGGGGCGGTGGCTGGGGCCGTGCCTGTGCGGTGTCCGCCTCCCCTCCCGCGGGTGGGTCGGTGCAGAGCGGCGCGGAGGCGCGAGAAGATGGCGCCTCTGCAGTGCAGCAGAGAGGCGCTGCCGTGCGCGCTGCGGCCGCCAGCAGCCTGCGCCCCTCCGCGACACCCTCTGCTTTGCCCTCCGCTACCTGGGGGCGGCTCTGCCCGCCCCCAGCCTGGCGGCACCGTCCGTCAAGACCAGTCTGGGTGGGGCTGGAAGGGCTTCCCTGTACATCCAGGCTCTGGCCGGCGGTGTGAGCGCTCCCCGGCTCCTGACGGGGTCGGGAGGAGACCAGTAAGGCTGCACAAACCCCGACCTCAAAGGAGAAAAAAAAAAGGCGTGGGAGACGAGAGTTCTCTTCTGATCTGCTTTGGTCCCTGGTTGTCAGATCTTCGCCTTGAGACTTAAAGTTCTGTCGTCTTCGACTGTTAGCCCCTAGCTTTTGCAAGGTGGGGATCAGAGGATGTGTGGCGGTGAATACCAGCAGCCTAAAAGCAGAGCGTAAGGCTTGGCATTCCCCCTTGGGCAGAGCAATGCAGACCTGCGGCTCAGGTGCCCTTCCCAGTACCAGGCAGATGAGAGGAGGCTTGATCTCCATCTCCACCCCCGAGGCTGCCAGCCACAGGCTCTGTCCTCCAGGCGTGATAATGTCAATAATGAGCAGGTTATATCAAGTCGAGCAGTTGTAAAGATGCTTAGACGTTTAAAGCTTCCAGTTACAAAACTCATTTGAGTTTTTTCAGCTTGATGCAAGGATTTCTTATCTAAATGCAGTAAAATAAAATCTCTGCCTTGGGTGGTAACTGAAGTAAAAAATAAAATACTTTATAGTTGAGACTTCTTCAGGATAGGCTACAGAGGAATGGTAATTTCTGCTGGATCCCCGTAGTCTTGCCTTTATAGATAGGGTACTAAGGCAATGCCACTTGAAAGATAATTGCAAGAAATGGGGCATGGATTTTACACCAAAACCATTCAAGGCAGGGACCTCTGCAATGGTGTCTGCTTTAGATATTTTCAGCGACATCCTTTGCCTTGAAACGTTTACTTAAATGGGCACAGATGTTTCTGCAGAAGCATCTGATCTTGTCGTCTCAATTCCATATGAACATTTGGGGCTTTGCATTTATCCATTTAAAAAAATCTTTGATAGAGGAGTAGGTTTTAACATCTGGTTATCTTGTGATCAGGCATTTTCCACTCTTGATGCCTATGGATGTTTTGAACAAGTGATAGGCTTTTTATAATATTAAAATATTTCATAATAGGGATTGCATGCATGCATGCATTTACCTCACTTGAACTGTCTTCTTACGCTAAACTGTAAAATGCTGGAGTTCTAATTAGATTCTCTTTAATCTCTTCTCTGAAATGAAACATCTTTCCTGCCATTTTAGCAATTATTATTTTTTTTTTAAATCAGTAAAGATCCTGTAGTTTACTTTTACAGAGAATGGTATAAGGAAGAGGGCAGTGCAGGAGCAAAACAAATTCTTTCTATATTACACACAGAGAATTCCTTTCTAAAATTACAGGTAGATTAATAATTATACAGCTTTAAAGGAAATATTCTTAGTGATGCTCTGGTGATGTAGTGGTTGCTTAGCATGTTGCTTCTGCCAGTCATGTGAATCATACTGGCGTTAGAAGATTCATTGACCAAGAGCTCTCACAATTTGTGAAACAGTCTCATTCTTCAGTAGCTATTTCCCCATTTAATGTCTTTCCATTACGTGTCTGATTTCAGTAGACAAATGCAACAGAAAGTTGCATGAATTTGCATGAGTGATCCTGGTTTATAAACCAAGATTTCTCCCAGTTAGCACACTCAGGTTGTCAGGATTTCAGCCATGCCTATTGTGCTCACTGCTCTAATTCTGTGTTTAGAAATGAGACTCCTTCAGCTGACTGAAATCAAGTTAAGACATTGCGATCATGCAAGCTGCTCCTCAAAAGATGAGTTGGCAAAAAGTGTGTTTCCTGACAGATTTTTTTAAAGAGGGTAACAGTGCTATATGATACGATTAAAAAAAACCCCAAACTTATTTACATAGTAGAAGGCCCCAAAATTTTGTCTTTTCATTGTTTAGTTTTCAAGTAGACTGTTAGAAATGACTTTGCAATGTGGGAAGGGCAGTTCTATTGCAGACTTCCTCTTCAGTTCTGTTCTTGAATTCTCTTGGCAAAGGCTTTGCATTTGTTTAAGGGTTCTTTTTGAATTTCTTACTTAAAATACTGCCATGTTGGGGTGAGTGGTGGTTTGGGTAAGTGGGCTGGGCACTTGTTGTGGGTTCTGGTGTGCTGTCAGGGTCCTTGGCAGTCAGATGGATAAATTAGAGAAGAGTGAAAAGGAAGCTTCTCTCTCGTTCCCTTATTTCTTTTGTTTGATTAATGAGGAACAGACAATTTTGAGACTGACGTTTTCTTCAAATGCCTTTTCTGGGGGAGTGGAGAATGATCAGCTGCTGTCAGTTCCTTCATGTTTTCATATGTGCTTTGTAAGAAGCACAAGTTTTTGATATTTCACAATTTCTTCCCCCTCCCCCCAGCTGTTTGTGTGCTCCTGGTGCACAGTCTTAGTTAGTTTTAATTGCTCAATATTGAATTTTATGGTGAACCTACAAGAAGTAGAGATCATTTTTGGTGGCTTTTCATGACTTTCTCTTTGCATGTGTGTAATAAACTGTAAAGGATAAGAAACAGTTATAGGCTATATGAAGAAAAGATCTGACAGTTTCTTTTAATTGGCAGCCTTTCTCCAATGGAACAATTAGCAAAATGGCATAAGGTTGTAGTAACTTCTTGATGAATTGGCAGCTGTTTTTTTGACCAGAATACAGATTTTTTTGGTGACTCACTAAAATAATTAACAGAGGCTGTTGAGTGTGGAGACTTGATCAAGAAATTAGATGAGATCACAGGGTGCACCAGGAGGTCTCTGGTCTGACTCTGTGCTCAAAGCACGGCCAGCTCCCGGATCAGGCTGAGTTGCTCAGGGCTTTCTGCCATTGGGTCTTGAAAATGAAGCTCCATGGTCAGAGCCTGTGCAACCTCACTCGGCAGCCTGCTACATCCACAGCTTAGTTGATTCACCTCTGCGTTGAAACATGTCTCAAAACTGCTATTAGTTTATTTTAAAGACAGTGTCTCCATGTTAATTTACAGCTTTAATGCTGGATGTTCTGAATGAGTGACGTTTGGAAACCTGTCACATCTTCCAAAAATGTATACAGTAACCAGGAGTTGAATAAGTTGAGTTTGCATTTAATAAACATTGATATCTGTCGAGTGTCCATGTATATGTATACACATGTTGCATTAAAGTCATCCGATGTGTCAGTACTGTGTATGCAAATGTGTATTTACAGATGCTAAGATACTGAAGATTTAATGTATGACATTAAAATTGTTATGTGCCTGCATCTTTGTATATATATTATGTTAGTGTATAGGCTAAATTAAAGCAATAGTCCCTTCCGTACTTCTGTATCCAGACAATGAAGACATGGAGCTCTAGACTGCTACTGATAAAAATGATAATTTGTTTTATGTGTGGTAATAGGTTCGCTGAAGTTGTTAGGTGAACTGTCTGTGTGGTTTTAACACATAAGTCTAGAGCTGTGTGTTACTGGATTTAAATTTGGTGGATTTGGAAAAAAAAATCCTGTGATGTAAGAAGATTAAAAGTAAAGCAAATTGAAAAAAAAAAACACTGAACAACATTCTGTAAGCTTTGTGTGCTGTTAGAGCATACTCCTGTGATGAGAGTTTGCAACAGTTGCTGCCAGGCTGAAGGTTGTCAAGAGCAGTGTTGATAAGGAGCTTGACTCTGGAATAATTTGGAGACAAAAGGACTTCTCTTTAAAAGACCTCAAAACTTTCCCTCTGTTGTTGGTGTGGTGTTGTTTTTTTGGTTTTTTTTTTTTGTCTTATCATCTTGCTGTTTTGTTTTGTTGGGTTTTTTTGCCTGAATTCAACTATCTTGAGCCCTAGTTCTCCCGGCTTGATCTGGAATCTGTCCTTCTTCCATATGGCTCCGCTGCAGAAATTCCTACGTTTTAGGTTTTTAAAACACATTTTTGTGTACTTTTTGGTGATGCCAAACCAGTAGAGAATATCAGCCAGCAATGACTGGTGTGGATTTCATCCCTAGAGAAGTGACTTTTCTGCTCTTGACTGTAGTTTGACATTGGCTCTGAAACCTGGGTTGTTTTTTTAGTGTGTGGTTTAAAAAAAAAAAAAAATTAAACCAAAAAACCGAACAATCTCATTTTGATTAAAAAAGCTTTAGAGACCTACTTGCTCGTTGAAACTTGTGGTGCACTGCTGTAGATTCCAAAAGCTCTGGAGATGAACCCACTTAGCAAAAATATCCATCTCTCCTTGTGAGAATTGAGTCATTGGAAGGAAGAGAAACAAAATAAATGGGGATAATGGCCCTGTTCAAAGGGGACCAATTTGAATGACCACCAAACAGTGTGTACATGTGTGTATTTATGAGTGTTCAGCAAAAAATTCCAACCAGCCAAAAACCCCAGTAAAAAAGGAAACCAAAGAAAAAAAGCAAAACCCCAACCAACCATCATACCTCAAGCTCCTTGCCATATGGAGTATATAGGATTGTTTTGATATTGCACTCTGTGGCAGAACAAGTATTTAACAATGATTCAAGTAATTACAAAATAAAATTCAAAATGATGAAAATATGGGTAAGGGACACTCAACTCCATAGCGTTTAACTAATGCCAGGGTCTTGTACTGGTTCACAAAACTTACTTTCCACATTACAAGAATATATTGTTTTGTGAACTTAAAGATACTGAAATAAGGGTTTTGTACCTTTAGAAGGGTGAAAAACCTTAAACCATCTGCTGATGTTGAGGACACAGTATTCCACATTTCCAAGTTTTTTGCCAACATTGATTAATAGAAACAGGAGGGAGCATCTAGATAAGGATATTGCTGGTTTGTTTACTGAGCTCCCTGTAAAACAGCTTTATGGGAGCTGTTACTTGTTCAGCTGAGAAGCAAGACTTCTGGCTTGCCATGTTTTCTGGATGGTTCTCTCTGAAACAGAAAAACTTGATTTTCTCTTGAGGACTTAAAGGGTTAGTGTAGATTGCAGTGATTTACAAGGCTTTCTGAAAGAAGCAAACCATCTGGTCAGCTAATGGCATTTCATGGACTGTGGGACAGCTGAACTTCAAAGAGAGAAGCCTGTGAGCCCAGTGGGCTTTGTGGTTTTGTAATCTGACTGCTTTTTTCAGACAGTAGCTGAACACTGCTATTTGGCTGGCAACTGACCAAGCTCAGAAGTTGGCTTCTTAAAGCTGCTCTTCCTGCTTACACCAGTGGTCACCACTCTGTAAGCTCAGCCTTTTCAGTGCTTTTTGACCCATATCTAGGCTGGTTTTATGGTCTTGCACTGTGTTGAAAGAAGCAGGCTGTGCCTTTTTTTTTTTTTTTTTTTTTTTTTTTTTTTNTGCTTGAGAGATTTCAGTCAGAAGATGGCCACAAGCAGTTGAACTGGCCCGGCTGAAAGGGCAGGCAGCTTCTTCAGTGAAGAAGCACCAACCTGTGAAACCACATTTGCCGAAGTTTATGTAATAACATTTAATTAAGGTGCCTTTTTGCCTTCTCTTGGTGACCTGCAGTAGAGCACAAGTCATCGTTTCACACCTGCCCCTTCTTTCATCCTGATTGTTCTGAGTTAGTGTCAAGCAACTGCAAAAGGCAAAAATCTCCAAGGAGCTACTGTTCAGGGATGGATAACTCCATTCAGTTCCCACTGACCCATTTTGAGCTAATTCAGATAGGGATTCTCTGTTCATCCTTTTCAGGTCTCTTTCCCTGGTGCAGAGCTTATCTATTCAACCACATCAGATAACATATGACAGGAATGGGGCAAAACTGGTTGTACCTGATAGTAAAAGCATTTAAAAATTGCAGGCTCCCCCCACCCCGTGTCATCTGGTATGGAAGTCTGTAAGATTTGCATAATTACTGTTTGGAATTGCAATTAGCAAAACAAAGAGTATATCTAATAGGAGTTCAAGATGGGGACAGTGGCTAGAGTGAGAAAAAACATTGTTGTTTTGGAACTGTATTAATATTGCACTTTGAGGTTTTTAAAACCATGAGTGAGTTTATACGCAGACAGGCCAAATCGAGGTGATACTGTTATTTGGTGCTAACAGTTTTGAAATACACATTTTTAGATTATTTTTTTTTCTTGTGGTAAAGGCAAGAATTGCCTCCTTATCCACCTTCAAAATTTCATGTATCCACTAGACACATAGGAAAAAACCCAGAGACAAGGCACGATTTTGGAGTTATTTCCAGTCTCCTTGTCATGCTGTTGCATTGTGTGTGCCTGCAGCAAAGCTTCTCTTACCTTATCAGCGCATTTCTTTAAGGAGTGATTGCTCATTCTGAAGCTTTGACCCCATAAAATTGATTTTTCTCAAAATTATGTGCTCTGTAAAGGTCTGATTATTTAGGGTTTTTTTCTCCACCTGCTTCTTCAGATACCATGATATGGTTTTGAGATGAACTGCTGATTTGTTCTTTATGCTTAGTTATGTAAACTTATTTGTAGCTAGGGTTTTGGATCTGGAGTGTGGATTACTGAGTAAATGCAGTATTTTTATTGCATTCTGCTCTCTCATAATTTGAAAGGTAACTTGAAAAACCTATAGTTGTTCCATTATGACTTGCCTGAAAACATGGGGAGTTTTTTCTTTTTTCTTTTTTTTTGACGTTGTTATTAAAGGTTTGATTCTGTTGTACTCAATTTTTGAAGCTCTTTGTAAATTAAGTCATGGCTTCTAGGTTCCCTTCTTGGGGGGGAGAAAAAACAGCTCTTTTTAATATAATGTCTGTATATTTGTTTATGTAAACAGTGAAAAATATTGTCTTGTTTAGAGGAAGGTGAACGGAGAAGAAAACTGTTAGCATGACAAAAAGGCCATGGCTTTAAAATGGTATTAATTATTTTGGGGATAAGTTCTTAAAAATAGGTATTTAAAATTAAAATACGCTAAATGTTGCTTCATCATAGTTTTATTGTTGAGTACTTACGGTACAGGATTTTGTGCATGCATAACTTAAGTATCTAGACATGCAGCACATGTGAAGTTGTAGGGGTGTTTTGAAGCTTGTTTGATATTGTTCTGCAGCTCTGCTGTGTGTTCCTTGCCTGTCTTCCACTCAGTTCTCTTAAGAGAGAAAATATTTTTCAAACACATTGAAAACATTTATGTATACACTTGTGTTCAAGCAAGTGAAGTGCAATAAAATTGCTTTTAATGACGTGTCTTTCAACACACTAATTTTCTTTATTTCCTTTTGTCAATTCTGTTAAGTCTTATAAGGATAATACTGAACTAAATTTGCTTAACAACAAGCTTCTTAAAATGAGAATTTTGAAACTCCAGTTTGTCCCTCTTTCAGTGTTGTTTAGTTTCTAGAACTTCATTGCAAGCAATTTGCAGGTTAGAACTTTGGTTGTAATCCCAGTGTCCAGAAGAATACAGTTTATCAATGGTAAGAGCACTGGAACACGTTGTGGAGTCTCTTCTCTGGAGACTTTCAAAACCCTCCTGGACTTGTTCCTGTGCAATCCGCTCTAGGTAAGCCTGCTTTAGCAGGGGATTTGAATTAGATGATCCCCAGAGGTCCCTTCCAGCCTCCAACATTCTGTGATTCTGGGATCATAAAAATGACAGATTTACATAGTTTAAAAAAAAAAGGCAAAACAAAACAACTGCTAAACTTAGCATGTATCATTTAAATTTTAAGCAGAAAAGAAAGAAGGGGAGTTAGAAAGCCTGAAAAAAAAATCCAAGACTGAATGAGGGACAGGATACCTGTGAGGTTTGGGGGAGTTTTGAAAACTTTCACTTCTGTATAGATTAATTTCTGTTTGGCATTGCCTTCTTTTGTTTCCCATTGTGGTAATACAAGGAGTGAGGAATTTTTCACTTTCCTCTGCTAGCCTTAATGCTTGAAAAGCCAGTTTATCCCTGCAAATTTTTTTTCTTCATAATTGTGATCACATCTTTGAGCTGTTGAGACGAAGTGTTTCACTTTTCACTGCTAGGCTGTCAGGCCTGTTTAAATCCCAGGTTGAAGTGACATCTGTGGTGAAATTAGCACTTGCCTGGTTGAGTCACAGGCTTTTATTTTGATGAATGGCCAAGATAAGATGGGTTGGCAGGAGTGGCTTAGGTGCCTGGGATGAGCAATTCCTGCTGTGTGTTCAAGGGAGGGAGGGTTATGATATTGTTCTGTGTTGGCTGGTGGCTTGCTATGGCTGACAGGTTCATTGAGTCCCTGCTCTGATTTTGGAGGGAGGCTTTCCTTTGGGCAGAGGAGATAACACCTTTCTGAGGTGTTGGCGAGAAAAGCCCATGAACTGCTGAGCTTGGAGAGAAAAATTAATTGTGATAAACAGCAGGATAACATTAAAATGTTTTACTTTTCAGTTCATGTCTGAAAATGTATTGAAGTGAGAATTTGTTTTGCCAAACAGCTTTAGGTTAGCTACCAGTTCTAAAAGTTCTGATTGATTTCTGTGAGTCTGTTTGAACCTCACAGAACTTGGGGAAACAGGCAAAAATACTGAAAATCAAAACTCAGGCTCTGAAAATTGAGGCTACCATACATTGCTTGGCTCATCTGTACTGTCCACTTTCATTTGAGTGGAGCTGCACATGCTCCACCCTAAATGCACCCATAACTGTTTGTAACATGTTTTAAGGAAATTCTCCTCACTGTTGAGAGGAAGAAAGCTTTAATTAATCTGTCACTTGAAACTTCTGAGTAACAAAAGGCTGCTATGTACTCCTTCTATAACCAGAAAGAGAAAATGTGACTTACATGGTGCTGTTGACTTGTGAGACTCAACAGGAGTAGGCAGGAGTCTTCGGTTTTCTGGATTTGCTGTAAAATCGGTGTTGGAGGTTTTAAGAGTTTGCCTCATTTTAAGGAGGGAGGGATGTTGAGGCGTGGAGCTCATATGGAAAATGGACATGGGAAAGGTTAGAGTTGGGTGAAGACAGAATTGTCTACTTTGTGCTCTACAGGACTTCTCCCTGCCCTTGACTCCTCCTAGGCCTGGACCTCTTGCCCTCTTCCCTCCCTACAACTATGCACCATGTGTTGTATGCTGAGCTTAGGTAAACTCAGCGTAGATTTGAGATTACTTTGTGTTGGATGCTTGATGTGATTTTTGTGGATCTGATGGACAGAGATAATTGAGAAAAGAAAAAACAAAACAAAACAAAACAAAAAACCCCACACCAACAAAACCCCACCACCCAAACAAAAAAACCCAAAACAAATCCATCCAACAAAACCCAAAACCCAACCAACCAAAAAAAAAAAAAACCCAAAACAAATCCATCCAACAAAACCCAAAACCCAACCAACCAAAAAAAAAAAAAACCCAAAAAAACAAACCAAAACACCCAAAACAACAAAAAACCCCAAACAAGCAAAATCCCCCAAACCCCAAATTAATTCCAACTCTGGAAGTAAAATCAGATGAGAAAACAATCAGTAGTCCATCAAAATGAAGACTGAACACCTTAATTGTCTCTACAAAGAGGAAATACTGGACAAGAAAAGGCATGCTGATTACTACTGTCTGGAGGGCATTCAGACCAGGAAACCAGAAACATTTTTCTGAAGCAGAGGCTTGAGGCAAGCAGGTAAGCTGAGAAGAGAAATAGGTCATTGTGTTTTTGTTTTGTTTTGTTTTTTTTTTTTTTCCTCTAGATGTGACAAGTTGTACAACTAATTTTATATAGGGGTAGATACAGGATGTTTGGCTTCATCATGTTAAACAGGAGAGCCTGTGATGTACAGGAGGTGGGATCGGATGTTCTCTGTTCAAATCGCAGGATTTAAAAGCTGTACCCACTGGACACTGCCAGTGCTTTTAAACTGGCACCATGAGGGGAATACAGTGGTGTCTGGCCATATGAGGTTTTGCTGGCAAATAATATTGTTGCAAATACAGCCTGAGTTACTTGCTTGTTGATTTTAGGATAAGAGTTTTGGTGTTACCAAAACATAATTAAAACTTTATTTATCCATTAAAACCAGTTGTAAATTAGCATTTTGTGAGACAGACTGTTTAGTATTAAGGCCTGGGATTTTACAGATAAAATGGAGATAGAATTATTCAAGGAAACAACTGGGAAGTGCCTGTTCTCAGTGTTAAATTGCAATAGTGATAAGTTTTTGGAAGCCTTTAAAATGTTTAGTTTTTCTGTAAATCCTGCTAAAACACAAGGTCCTGGATTTGGATGCTTTTGGGCTGGACTTGCTTCCTATGCTAATTGGTAGTGCTGAGCAAGTTTGGATTCTATCTGCTTACCATGCATATAGAATCTGCTGTGTGCATTCAGCCCAGCTTTGTGGCTCTTAAAAACAGGTTTTAGAGGAAAACAGAAACAGATTTCAAGGAATTGTCTTGAATTGTAAATGGCCTTAACAGGTAGTGTTTTTAGGTCTTCTCATTTTTTTAGTGACTCAGCCTGCAAAATTGAAAAACAACCAAAAATCACTTAATAGGGTGATCACTAAGCAATGTATCTGAGGAGCAATAGCTTCCCAATTGTTTCTGTAACAGCTGGGGCTTTTGCAAAGGGCCAAGTGAGCCTTTGGGGAATACTGCATTTAAGCTGAATCATGGGTTTTGCTTGTCCATTACTTACTGCCTTTTTTAATTGAGAGAGTAATTTGAGTAAGAAAATATTTAAAATTTGATGAATCTGACACATTAGAAATCTTCAAGTTAAATTTCACTATGGTACCTTTGCTTTGGTTCCTGCAGCTCTCTCTGGAATTAGGGGTCTAGCAAGGTAGGAACTTGTCTAGGGAGCTGAAAAAAAACTGAAGTAATTGTGGGTCTCCTTGCATATCTCACCATTCCGTCAGAGTATTATATGCTTTGTTTATAATATGCTTGTCTGAAGTCTTAAAATTTGCTTTGAATTCTCACCTTTTCTTTGCCCCTTGCAAAATTCCCCATAATCATGGAAACCTCTTGGGTTCTCCCTTCCCTTGCCCAGCATTGTGGTTCTCTTGCTGTTCTGCCTCAGCTGTCCTGCCCATCGTTGTCAATAGGCATTATCAGGAGCTGTCCCTTCAGGGCTTGAGAGGCTTTTGAGTGTCTTCCACACAAATTAAAATTCCTGTTATTTCCCATGCAGTCAGTAAACTCTTGTAATGCATGTTGTATTTGTCTCTGAGTCAGTACTGTCTCTGTCTGGTCTTTTAATTTTTTTGGCATTCAGTGGCTGTCTTTTGCTTTAACAGTTTTAATTCTTGTTTCAGAAGCAGCAATGCAGTAGAAGGTTTATCTAGGGAAAAAAAACCCAACAAAGCAACAGCCAACAAAACAAAATAAAAAACCACAGGAACAAACGAAAAGCAAAGAAACATCATCATCATCCCAGTTCTCACTCTGGCTGTATTACTTTGAGAAACATGGTGTTACTGGCTTCCTAATTCAAAGACTGCTTTTAATCACGTTGGCAACCAAATTGCTGATCTGTTTGAAGGTGACTTGTGAGGTTAAAAACCAGGAAGACCCTTACATGTTGCTCTTGGGTCTACATTGTAGAAACCAGACTGTATGGTTTTCCTGAGTTGATAGGAAGAGGCAATAAATTTACTGAATGTTTCTGGACAACTAGTGAGTCTCCTGTAAGAATCCAGTGGAAGAGGAGGGAGAGAGCTTTATAATTGCAAATTAATCTTCAGGAGGTTTAACACTTTCAGGTTAGAATACCTTTAGATTTTGATAACACATTCAACCCTCAGATTCAACCTTCTACTGATTTGAATTAGCAGTCTGCATTGTAGGATACCAAATTTTCTTGCTAAACTAGATAGTACAGAAAACTAGAACCCTTTTTTTTTTTTTTTAAATAAAAATGCTAGAAAATGAAGGAAAAGTAATATTTTTAACCAGCTGTTTCCATGACTTCAATTACATGTCATAAAAAAGCACATGCATTATAAAATGGTTTAGATTGGAAGGGACCTTAAAGGTCATCCAGTTCCAACCCTCCTGCCATGGGCAGGGACGTTTTCCACTGGATCAGGTTGTTCAAGGCCTCATCCAACCTGCCCTTGAACACCTCCAGGGTGGGGTCACAGAATCATAGAATCAGTCAGAGTTGGAAGGGACCACAAGGATCATCAAGTTCCAACACCCTGCTATGGGCAGGGATACCTCACACTAGATCAGGCTGTCCAGAGCCTCATCCAGCCTGGCCTTAAACACCTCCAGGGATGAGGTTTCCACCACCTCCCTGGGCAACCCATTCCAGGGTCTCACCACTCTCATACTGAAGAACTTCTTCCTAAACATCCAATCTACCCATTTCTAGCTTTGTTTCATTCCCCCCAGTCTTATCACTATCTGACATCCTGAGAAGTCCCTCCCCAGCTTTCTTTCAGGCCCCCTTAAGATACTGAAAGGCCACAATAAGGTCACCTCAGAGCCTTCTCTCCAGACTGAACAGTCCCAGCTCCCTCAGTCTCTCCTCATGGGAGAGATGTGCCGTGGACATCCACAGCTTCCCTGTGCCACCTTTTCCATTGTCTCACCACCTTCACTGTAAAGAAGTTTTTCCTAATATCCAGTAAAAATCTACCTTCCTCGAGCTTAAAGCCATTTCCTCTCATCCTGTCCCTTACAAGGCCTTGTAAAAAGTCCCTTCCTGGCTTTCTCGTTGGCCCCCTTCATGTAGGGAAGGCTGCTCTAAGGTCTCCCCAGAGCCTTTTCTCCAGGCTGAATAGCCCCAACTCTTGTATCCTGTCCACATAGAGGAGGTGCTCCTTTGGGAAGTGTCTCTGCTTTTTCAGTCCTATGTAGTCACATCACTTATGGCATCTAAACTATAACAATGTTGAGCATGGAAGACTTCAAATTGTGTGTGCAGTGTGCCCCTTGTCAGTATGCTTGTCCTTTGAAAGGAGAAAACGCAGCTAGGGCAAGAAGGGCACACAGGCTGTGTGAGTAGCCTGCCCTGCTGGGATGTGATTCCATGAGATACACTTTGCTATGTATGATTTTTACCTTCTCCTTTAGTAAACTGGGGAGGGCACAGCTTTCTGAATAACTTATTTTAAAATAATGTTTATTGTTTCTAGAAATGTTGCTTTGGAGACTTTGTTTAAACTGAAGATGGTGATGGAGTGAATTGCTAATTTTAAGTTTGGTATTCTGGCTGCACTCTTATGTGTCTCAGAGTGGGTTTATCCATGTAGACAGTAATGCTGAGTGAGTATCAAGAAGAGAAGATATAAACCCCATAAAAATAGGGATTGACCTTCTACAGAGTTAAACTGAAACGTTGTCTATGCCTTTTTCAATGTGTTTGTACAAATCTCTGGTACTTGTTTTAGTCATCTTAGAAATTCCTTTCACCCCCTTCCCTTGTCTTTTTATCGCAGACCCAAAACATTATGTAAAAAGCTTAATTGAAAAACCTCAACCAAGCCAAAATGTGGGTTTTTGGTTTGGTGAGGTTCACTTTGGGTAGAGTGTTTTGTGTTGAAATTTTTCTTTGTTTGGTGTGGTGTTTTTGTTGGTTGTTTGGGGTTTTAATTTTTTTTTTGGGAAGGGTATTTATTATTTTTTAAAAAATTTGTTGTGTGGTGTGATTTGTTGTTGTTTTGTTGTTTGTTTTTTTTTCTTTACCCAAACCTTGGTAGTTGGCCTGCAAACCAAGCTGACAAGGTATATTGAAACTCATGCAAATTAAAAAAGGGGGGGGTGGGGGTGGGGAAGGATATAATAGTTTTGTTTTCAAAAGCAGCATGCTGGTTATGGATTTGTGTTCCCAGAATGAAGTAAATACTGTGGTTATGCAGCTTGTGTTGTTTTGATTAGGTGTTCAGAAATGCTTACTGTAATGGTCGATTGTTGGCACTTGCAACAGGCAGCTGGGATGTGGTGAGGAATTGCTCACTTACAGCACACCACAGGAACACAGGGGGCAAAAATGAAATTTTGCTTAGACTTAGCTAAAAATGAAGTATTAATGAAGGAGATCTTGTCGTTTGGGATTGGACTACTTCATCTCAGGGAGACTCTACTGTCCCCTTGATCTCAAGTAAATTTTGAATTCTATAGTTGGTTTCCATGCTAATGTTGGTGATGCAAAGACTTGTGTGAAGAAATAGGCTGGTTTAATTTTGTAGACATGAGTATAGATGCTACATTCATTACACACAGAGATTTTTTTTTTAATAAAAATGTAAGCTTTTATGCAGTGTTGTTTGTACTGTTTTAGTTTGGGTTTAATGTAGGTTGTTAGATTGTTTATGTAAATCCTTAACACATTCCCTCCTCAGTGACACATTCAATAGCTGGAGTTCCCTACGAAACCAATTCTGAGTTAGAGAATGGGTTTGGTTGCCTGAAACGGAAATATGTAGCCCAGTTGTATTTGAAGGTACACATACAGCAAATATTTTGTTAATGCTGGGTTAGCAGACACACCTGTGTCTCAAGGTGGATTTCTGGCTCTCCCCAGTTCTTAATTATGGGAGGAGATGGGAAAGATGTGTTAAAATTACATGCTTTGCTTGCAGTAATTATTGCTAGGAAAGGTGATGCTCAGTACATGCCTGCATTGGCTTTGATGCTGGAAAGTCTTACGAACTTGTGTTCTTGGTGTGCTCCACATCATCACTGCCACCTCCACTTTTTCAGTCTTTATCCTCAAAGCTGTGGGATAAGCCACAAGTTTCTGCTGCATGCCATGCCTGGCTTCCAGAAGCTCCTCAGTTGAGCCCTATGCAGGGCTGCCACTTCTGCCATCCTGCCTTGCCTTTTGGTTTGCAGTGGTGTGTGGGTGTACTTGACTTGGTGATTGTTTTTGCTGCTCCATGTTTCAGCACATACAGTTCCCACACAAATAATTTTTCTGAGCTGTCAAAAGGAAATAATTTCCACTAAATGAAGACTAGCTCTTAAGATTGTTTTTTTCTGAACTGGGATTCTACTGATTCCTTTCTGTTGGGTAAATGATGATGGAACACAGAGTAAGCTCTGGCAAGGCACTACAGTTCTCTTACTAGTGTAATTTTCTCAGTTTTGCCCATACTTTTAGGAAACCAGTCCTATGGCTTTGAGAAGAGACCTTTTTTTTTTTTTTCTTTCTGACCCCAACAGGTATCAGTTCTGAGTGAGTTGATACTACAGGACAGTGGTTATTGGTTTGCCAGCAGATGTGAGACATCCATGCACTGTGTCTAGTAATTTGCAAAATTAAAGGAGAAAAAAAGACCAGTTGCCATAAGCTGAGCTCTTTCGGATGTGTACTTCATGCAGCCACTTTTAGAACCTCTTGGGAGATGGAAGCAGTTGTGTTAAGAGAAGGCTGCTCAAGGTTGGTGATGTGCTGCTATCAGTTTATAAACCCCACTGAAAACAAATGTTAAGTCTTGAACTGAACAGGGAAATACCACCGTGAGCACAGAGGCTAGAATAGATTTGTGATGTATTATGGTGTGGGTTGGTTTCAAGAAACTCATTGAGTCTGATTTTGGTGTTCCCTTTTGATTAAAGTTAGTGGCTCTATGTTGTGCCTGCATTTATCACTGTTTTGATCACAAATGTTTGTGAGGAGAAGGTGGTAATTGGCTGATTAGCCAATGGGATTAGCACTGTGCTGCAGAGTGGCCTTGAGGAGCAGGGGCTGGCATCTGTGATGGAACTGAACCAAAAGATGTTCTCCAGGAACATACCTGAAATACGCTTGCCCCTTAGGGATGTCCACATCACATAACTGGACTAGGCATGACTGGAAGTGAAATATAGTGGGGACTGGTGGAAACACTGCCTGTTCTCCAGTTGTAGCCACAGACATGGCAGGAGGAAATGTGTCTTCCAAATGTGTCATCTTATGGAGATGTTCTAAGGTAGAGTAATTACTGAAACATTGTCAGAATGATAAAAAGAAAAATGTGAGCATTGAACTACTTTTGAAATTTACTTGTGACTGGTTAATGTAATGCAAGGAGTCGCTACTGTCTCCCAGTGTCACCTGTCCTAATAAAGGCTCTGGAGCCACTGTCACCGTGGCCAGAAGTTGCAGTTACACATCACTGTCCCTGGAAGGCACCAAATGAAGGAGATGAGGGAGATGGGTATGGTCTTAAATACTGCTTGGGAAAAGTTCAGCTTGAAGATAATGGCTTTTTTGCACCTCTGCCGTTTTTATAGGGTCAGAAAATGGTACTCTATGATTTGGGAAAGACCTATTAAAGCAATTGATATCTCTTACAAAGCACATAGTGACTGCTTCGTGTAATCTACAAGCACATTCCTCCGAGGGCACAGTCACATCCGCTGTCATGAATGGATCGACACTGAGAAAATGTGCTGAGCAGGCTGTGGCTGGGACACAGACTCCTCAAGTATCTCTTCCTAACCTCAAGGGACTTGTGTTCGTCACTTAAGGAAGCAGTGCAAGAGCAAGAAAGAGTCTCCTGCCTCCTTTGGGGTTGCTGCTGCTTTCTTTTCTAGCTGTTAAGCAGATGTTTTAAGAACATAGTGATGTGGTTTATATGTTGCATTTGGATGTAGGCTCAAGCTGGCAAAGCTTGATGCCTAACCTGTACATATGCATGTGTGGGTTTGGTTGTTTTTGTTTTTAAGTGATAACTATTTGGAATAGAATGAAGTTCACAGAAATTATTTATTACTTAAAATACAGGGGGTAGCTCAGTTTTTTTGCATTGTTTGAGGGTTTTTTGTTTGCTTGCTTGTGGCTTTTTTCTTGATGTTTGTTTTTATTTTGTTTTGTTGCTTGTATTTTAAATCCTTGACAGGTCATATCCTATGACCTATATGGTCAAGATATCGCTAGCTTCATAGATGTGAAAATAAGATGACCCTTGCTTAAAGGGGTAATGACTGTACAATGGAAATGCAAAGTCTGTTGTAGGTGAAATCCAAACAGTCTGAAATAGAACTGTGGGCTATTGAGGTTGCAAATACTATTTGTGCTTATGTGTTGACGTGTGTGCACTCTAAATGATAACTAATGCTAATTATGGCTGGCTGTAGAGTGCCTGTCTGAGGAAAGAGTCAAATGGACAGGGCTCATTAGTATCTCTGAATTTGTGTATGCTCACTTGAGTAAAATAATGTATGCCTGGGGTTATCGTACTCTTCTTTCCCCAAATAAAAGTCATTAAAATCATCCTGCTAATGTTATTCTAAAGTTCACTTCTGGAATGATAATAGCAGAGGTGGAATGTAGCAGCTCAGATAATACTGAGTTGTGACTTTTTTCGCTCTGATGACTTGTCTGCATAAGGAAATGTGATGTCAGCTGCATGGCATCAGATAGAATTGTACGAAGAGTCACTCTGCATGTGTAGGACTGAGTGTCCCAGCTCTTGATATGACACTCAACATCTCTGGAAAATGAAAATCTTACCCAGTTGAAAAATAAAAAAGCCCTACTTTGACCTTTTTTTTTTTTTTTTTTTTAATAGCTCTGTGAAAGTTTCCAAGAGTATATCTGTGGTTTTGTGCTTTTTCTGTTGAAAATTTTGATGCTGGTAGGTTATTATCCAATATTGTGCTGCTTTCTTATGGTAGGGTTAAAATTACCTCCAAAATAAAATCAACAAACTAGCTCAGAAGATTTGGAAGCAAAATGAAACTATATTTACAGCAAAGCTAGCATCTAAAAGCATAAAATACAGTGAATATGTGCAAAATATATTTACATATATCTTACAATTTAGAAATAACACAAAACCTCTCTCTGGAGAAATGCAAAAGGGGTTACGAGCCTTCCTCCCCCTCTGGTGCCTCACAGATGTAGAAAGTCAGGAAAGAGATAAGGGAATAATGCAAAGCAGAATTTCAAACAGAAGAAGCGAAAAAGGAGAGAGAGAAGAGTTTGTGCAGCACACTTTATCCTGAACCAGCAAATGAATGGGATGATACAGACTTACCATTGTTTTTCTTGTAAATAAAATAGGGTATTGGATATAAACTTTAATATTTTTTTTTCTATTCAGCGTCTTTAGAATTTTTGTTTCTTATTTATAATTTAAAACCAGGATAGAGGTTTAGTTTTAAACCACTGCACTTCTTCACTGAGCACCTGAATTGCTTTTCACTGTTCATCTTGAACTTCTTCCCAAGAACAACATGGTTAATTTTAGCAGCACAGCTTAGATGCCATATTTGAGTTGGTTATAATTAATTAATGTTGAGATACTGAGGTGGCTTGCAGAGAAGTTGAGGTAATGCTTCAGCATTGTGTACTTTTCAGAATTTTTAGCGAACTAATTAAAATGCTACTTGTCTGTTCTTATGTTTTTTCTTAAACTAGCCATCTCCTAATAGCTTCCAGCTGTCATTTGGTTTTGGTTGGGGGTTGTGGATTCTTTTGGGTTTGGTTGTTTTGGGGTTTTTTTTTAGATCTGATAATGCATAAAATTAAGAGTTAATGTAGCTATCAGTTTCTATAATTCCAGAAACTTCTGACAAGCAACTTGCTCATATCCCTATATGGAAGTGTTTCATGGCATCATAAAAATGCTATGATCAAAAGTCTTGAAAGGAGAAGTTTGGACAGAACTACAGTGTCTTCCTTCAGGAGCTGGTGTAGGTATTTCCCAATATGATGCTTGGAGTGCGAAAATGATGAAGGTACACAATGCAAGAAGAGTAAACCATGGCCAGTTATTGTCAAGTAGGCCATAGTCCCAATTTGATGTTTCACTGGTAAATGTGGTGGTTATTTTCATACTCACTTAGAGAGTTTATCTTTTTAATCTGCTAGAAATATGATATAAATGTGGACTATGTGGGATCTGTCGCTAGAAGCAGAGTATTTCTCTGCTAATTATATATTTAGGTGTATCAGTGGTAAATACATAAACAGTGAAGTTAAATGAGTGCTGATTGCAAATCTGGTTTTCCAGATAGCATTTTCTTCAAATATACATAGTAATTTTTTTTCTGTTTCGTCTGTGCATTGTAAATCTTGAAGCAGAATGTTCTTAAGGAAATTGTAAGCATGTTCAACATGCATGTGTCTCTATCCACTGTAGCACCAATTTCCAGCATGCCTTCCTTGATCACTGTTATTTCTGGAAGAGATGTTCTGTCTTACCTGTAATTGCAAATAAGTCAGGCTGACAGACAAGCTGCTAGGGTGGACTCTGCTGTCTCTCAGGTCCTTAGAAATGAGACAAGATTGGAGCTGTAAGAGTATGAAGAGGAACAGCTAGATATGGCAGCTCATATCTGAGGGGCAGGCTTTTCTTTTGCAGAAAGCAGGCAATGTTTCGTGAACTGTAATAAACCATAATGGATGTAGGAATATTCTCATAAAAGGATTACTTTTACTCATTGTTTTCAGATATTAGCTGGAGTTGTGGTTGCGGTGTGCTAAGTTAGCAGCAGAGGGGAAATGTATGATAGTGACTGACAAAATAAGCAGGTGTTGAGTTGCCGTTGTTGAATGAGGATAAGATGAGAAGTCAAATGTTCTACCTTCTCTTGGAAGAATGTGTCTTAACTCATTCAGCTGGGCTGCTGACTTTGGTGTGAAGTTTCTTCTCTAGGGGGTGATCTTTGGTCTTCACAGTTTCTTAGGAGCATAAATTTAACAAAGTCTAGTTTGTGTAGCTGCCCCTCTATGAATAGCATGAAGTTATAAAAGGTTTGATATTGTTAGACACTGATGCAATATTGCAGAGCTGAAGAGACTGAGGCAAGGGCTTTATGCACTAGTTATGGTCAATTTATATGTAATGTTTATGCCACTGTCTATCTGCCTCAATCTGGAAGTTGGGAAGGAGACGTGGCTCTTTGGAACATTCTTGTGAGTGAAATTAAGACACAAATGAGGTCAAGGCAAGATTATATTAAAGAGAGGGAGAATGGAGCAAAGAAAAGGGAGACAGAAAGAGAGAATGCGGAAAGAGTAGGAGAGATACCTAGAAACAAAACAGAGAAAGGAGGAAAAGGAAGAGAGAAAGGGAGAAAGAGAGAAAATAAAGCAAGAGATAGCAAAAGAGATATGGTGCATCTTTGGTGGGGAGTTGGGAGAGAGATGACTTGGGCTGCTGCCTCCAGCCTGAGATGTCCCAGGTAATGTTTCCCCCAGTAAGCTGGCATAGCCCAGGCCTTTTATACTGTTTCTGGTTCATTGATTGTAGCTCCACCTGGCCCACATTAACAATGCATAGCCAGCACTTGTACAGCAGGCGTTACTAGTAGCTTTATTCTTCTTATTTTTCTGCCATAGCTGAAGTTCAAATGAGTGTGAATGAGAAGTACTAGGATGTATTTGAATTTTTGTGTCTCCTAGGTGCTCAGAATGATTGTGTTCCTAGAGGTGAATGGTGTGTGATGTGGCTGCCTGGCATTTCTAGATTGTCCTTCTCAGGAGAACATCTCTTATTGCTGCTGAGTCTGTGTGATCTCTGTTGAGTTGTGATAAAAATGATGCTGGAATTATGTTTATAGTCAGGAGACATAATAAAAAGAGCGGCTAAAATCAGGGGTTTTTTTCTGCTGCTGACTTCAGTTCTATCACTCTAGCTATAAAAAACCCAAAGTATTTGTTTCCAGTTGTCATTTTTAGGGTAGTAGTCAGTGTTGCATCTGGATAAGGGAGTGGGGAGTCTTTGTGTCTACATACTGTGCTATGAATTTCTGTGTGCACATGCTAATAGTTCCTGTGGTAATGCTGGGTAATGTCACCATTTTATGTTGCCCTGTACTTGAGGAAGAATGACTGAAAAAAAAGTTCAGGTGAGAAGTGAGCTTTAAGCAAGTATGATAGACTGACTGGCTTTAGTTTGTTTCCTTTCTGTAAGAAAACAGTGTTTTACAAGCACTTACAGACTCAAAGAATTGTCAAGGCTGAAAGGGACCTCAAAGATCATCTAGTTCTAACCCCTCTGACATGGGGAAGGATACCTCACATTAGATCGGATTGCTCAGTTAAAGACCTCCAGGAATGGGGCTTATACCATCTCCCTGGGCAACCTGTTCCAGAGTTTCACCACCCTCATGGTGAAAAACTTCTTTATAACATCCAATCTGGATCTACCAATTCTAGTGCTGCTCCATTCTCCCTAGTCCTATCACTACCTGACATCCCAATAAAAGTCCCTCACCAACTTTCCTGTAGGCCCCCTTCAGATATTGGAAGGCCACAATAAGGTCTTCTCAGATCCTTCTCCTCTCCAGACTGAACAGCCTCAACTCTCAACCTGCCCTTCATAGGAGAGGTGCTTCAGCCCTTTGGTCATCCTCACAGCCCTTATCTGGACATGTTACAGCGTGTCCATATCCTTCTTGTAACAGGAGCTCCAGAACTGGACACAGTATTCCAGGTGGGGTCTCAGTACAGTGGAGTTGAGAGGGATACTCACCCTCCCTTGACCTGCTGGCCACACTTCTCTTGACACAGCCCAGAGAGCCAATTGTATCCTGGCCTGCACGTATACACTGGCAGCTCATACTGAGCTTTTCATCTACCAGCAGCCCCAAGTCCTTTTCTTCAGGGCAGCTGTCAAGCCAGTCACTGCCCAATCTATATTGGTTCTTGGCATTGCCCTGACTCAGGTGCAGGACCTTGCACTTGGTGTTGTTGAACCTCATGAGGCTGGCATGTGTCCACCTCTCCAGCCTGTCAAGGTCCCTCTGGATGGATCCCTTCCCTCCAGTGTGTCAGCCACACCACACAGCTTGGTGTCATCAGTAAACTTGCTGAGTGTGCACTCAATGCCACTGCCATATCACCGATGAAGATGTTAAACAAGACTGGGCCCAGTACTTATCCCTTAGGGACTCCATTTGTCACTGGCCTCCACTTGGACATGGACCCATTGACAGCCACTCTTTGGGTGTGGCTGTCAAGTCAGTTCTTTATTGACCAAGTTGTTCATCCATCAAACTCATGCTTTACCAGTTGGAGATCAGGATGTCATGTGGGACAGTGTCAAAGGCTGTCCAGGTAGATGATGTCAGTTGCTTGTGCCTCATCTATTAATGTTGTGACCTTGTTATAGAAGGCTACCAGGTTTGTCAGGCATGATTTATACTTGGTGGAGCTGTGTTTGTTGTACCAAATCACCTTTTTGCAATTTTTGTGCCTTGGCAGTGCCTCCAGGAGAATCTGCTCCATGATCTTACTAAGCACAGAGGTGAGACTGACTGGCCTATAGTTCCCTGGATCATCCTTTACCTTTTGGAAAGTGGGGGTTATGTTTACTCTTTTCCAGTCAGTGAGGGGGTTCCATGGACTGCCATGACTTTTCGAATATAATAGAGAGTGGTTTAGCAATCTTATCTGCCAGTTCCCTCAGTACCTGTGGGTGTATCCTCTTGGGTGCTATGGACTTCAACACTTTCAGCTTCATCAGATGGTCACAAACCTGACCTTCACTTTAAATGGACAGTTCTTTCTTCCAGCCTCTGCCATATCTTCCATGATTCTGGGAGTGTGGTTGGAGCCTTTCCCAGTGAAGACTGAGGTAAAGAAGTAGTTGAGAACCTCAGTCTTCTCCATGTCACTTGTCACCAGTTCACCTATTTCTTTCCTGAAGGGCCCACGCTTTCCTTGGTCTTCTTTTTGCTGTTAATGTGTCTATATAAACTTTTGCTCTTCCCCTTGATCTCCCTGCCTAGATTTAATTCTAACCGAGCTCTAGCCTTTCTAACCAGGTCTCTTGCTGCTCGGGCTGCTTCCTTACATACCTCTCATTCTAGCTGTCCTTTCTTCCTCTTCTTGTAAGCCAGTGTGTCCAGGAGCTCCTTAATCATCCAGGCAGGTCTCCTAGCATTCTTTCCTGCCTTCCTCTTTGTTGGTATACTTTGCTCCTGGACACAGAGACAGTGTTTTTTGAACACTGACCAGCTGTTCTCAGACCTTTTTGCCCACTAGGGCTCTGTCCTATGGTATCAATTTGGCCATCAAATCCCTGAAGTGAGCAAAGTCTGCATGCCTGAAGTCCAGGGTTGTAAGCTTGGAATGAATCCTCCTAGTTGCCCTGAGGATCTTAAATTATATCATTTCGTGGTCACTGCAGACAAAATGATCTCTGAGCCTCACACTGATCACCAGCCCTTCCCTATTGGTGAGAATAAGGTCCAGCATTTCACCTTTTCTTGTTGGTTCCTCTACCATTTGGAGGAGGAAGTTGTCATCTGTTCACTCCATGAACATCCTGGATTGCTGATGCCTTGCGGTGTTGTCCCTCCAGCAGATGTCAGGGTGGTTGAAATCCCCCAAGAGGACTGGGCAGACTGGTTTATACCAGTCTGTTAAGGGATGATGCTACAGCCAATTAGTTGTATCACAACCTCAAAGTCCATATTTGTATTATTTTGGTGAATTTAATTGATGTCCTATGCATTCTTTGTCTCATAACAATATAAGTATGGAATATATCTACTAATCGGCACTGCATAAAACATTCCAGCTTTTTGAACACCTTGTGTGTTTGCTGAAACACTTTGAAACCCCAAGTGGTGACATTCAGGTTAACTGCCAAAAAAATGTTGTGTGCAAATAGTAATTTCTGGATGGGAAAAATCATTGCAGCTGATGCAGTCTGCAGCTTGTGCAGCACTGTGCTGGCAGCACAGCAATCTCGGGGTGAGCCCCTGACTGAATCCTAAGGGGGGGGAAAGGCAAGGTGGTACAGATTAGAAAGGGACACTGTAGTTAGCTTTCTTTGTTGCCTTGGGTTTGGCTTTGGATTTCAGATTCTAATTATTTCAAGGTTGCATTTTCACTGTGAGAGACATAGTTGCTCTTCTGCATATTATCCTTGTTGCAAGTTGGTGTTAATTGGGCCACCGCTGTATGGCATTTTGGGGACAGACAGGCTTTGCACAGACACTTCCAGTGCATTTCTGAGCTAGGGCTGCTCCATCTCCTCTGCTGCTGGCTCAGTTGCTTCCAGATGCTTCTCAATCGATTTGGCCTCGGTGTGATCAGATCAAGTGTTGCTCTGAGTGATCTTGTTACATTCACATCCTGTAGCTTACATGGAATGTTTTGATGCCTGGCTGACCGCAGACAAGTCTGTTTGCTGCTTTGTGCAATTTGTGATGATCTGGATGAAGAAACAGGAATGGGATAACATTTCTTTTTAAAAAAACCCTAAACAAAGCAGCGGCCCTCCACCAGCCTAAACAAACCAACCAAAAGTTGTGTGGCCCATATGTGTGTGTACTTCAGTTATGTTTGTGTGGTAGCTCAGAACTGATTGTCTTGGCCCTTCAGCCTATTGATGGAAGAAAAGCAGGCTCCATATCTGGATTGGTGGCCCAGTTTATCACTGTTCTGGGATTGTCCAATAGTCAGTATCATTCTTTGAATCAAGAAGTCAATAAAATATTTACTTGGACTTGAGATTAGTGTTTTGCTTTATAAGCAGTTTCTTAAGCTTCATTGGCAGCTGGTTTCATGAGGAGCCAGGCTTCTGCTTTGGAGAAGCAAGAGATGCTCCTCAACACTGTGTTTACGTGGTTGGGCAAGAAATATTTCATGCTTCATCTCTGGGTTTATGTGGGGTGCTATCCAGAGGTTACTCTAATTTGTTAGAAAATAATTCCACCTTTTACTCTTTAACTTGCATCCTTTGCAAACTGTCTAGAAGTCTGTGTTCCCAGGTGTATTTGGCTGGTGTATGAGATGGACTCGTCATTGCTGTGCTGTTTTATGCTACATTTGTAGCATTTTCTACTTCATCCTGGAATCATAGAATGGTAGGGATTGGAAGGGACCTGAAAAGGTCAAGTCCAACCCCTGTGCAAAGCAGGACCACATAGGGCAGGTCATGTGGGAACATGTCCAGGCAGGTTTTGAAGATCTCTAGAGAAATCAGTAAAAAAGCTTTTCCTCGTGTTGAGGTGGAATTTTCTGTGATTGAGTTACTTTATAGCAGTCTTGCTTGTGCAGGAGATAAAAAAAAGGGTTTTTTTCTTTATTTAGTTCTCATCCCAAAGCTCAGAGCTGTGTTTTTGACAGCTGGACAGCTGTCTTGGGTTAACACAGCCTGCGCTAACCAGGAAGGCCCTCTGCCCCCATCCCCAGACAGCAGGGAAACTAATGCGAAAAAGCCCTCTGGATTGAGATAGAGCTTAATGAGATCAGATGCTGTACAACAGCAAAAGCAGCAGCAGAAGCCAGCAATAAAATGGTTCCCTCCTCCCAAGCATGCGTCAGCCAGCCCAGCAGAAAAGATCAACACTCCCAATCCAGAAACCAGAAAGGGAAGCCCCTCATGTTACAGTGTGAACATCAAGCCCCATGATCCATTGCTCCAGCAAGCAGTTTCGTTTTAAATCTGGCATGAGGTTAGCATGGTATTGAATATTCATCAGCATATTTAACTCGACCCAGGACAAGAGCCTCTGTATTGATTTTATTATTTTTTTTTAATGAGGAATGTAACTGTCTTTGATTCTTCAAGGCTGTTATCAATAAAAGGAGCTAACTTTCTTAGATCAGTTGGGAATGCAGATGTAGACTAAGAGATCCACTTGCTGGCAATTTCAAACTAGGTTTGATTTCATGGTCTCAAATGAAGTTGTGAGAAAACAAGATGCTCGGTTTAGGAAGGAAATTATTCTGATAAATTGTATTAAGGTCAGCTTTGATAGTTGAATTACTGCAGAAATGTGTCAGTGTTGATGAAAATGTTATGCTCCTTTCTCATCTCCTGATTGTGAAGGTTGATTTGTGGAGAAAAAACAAACAACCAAAGAAAAAACACCTCAGTGACTGAATGGAACATAAATGAGCCATGTTTACCATGGAATCCAGGAGTTCCTGAAACTGACTCTTGACAGCCCACTTCAATCTAGATCTTGCCATTTATTTTTGTATTCCTTAATGCTTGTTTAGACAATACAAATTGATAGTCTTTGCATTTGCCTTGCCTCAGTATGTTTCTCCATAGTAGATGTTTTCCAAAATTGAATGCATTATTTTAGATTGACTAGAAGCAAATGCTTTCTCTGCTTTAGTCTTACATTGCCACCTTTTCAAGGGTCAACAGACCTGTCTAGGTAAGGCTTAAAGATGGAGTGGACTTAAAGGGGATGCGTTTGTGCCTTTTCTTTTTCCGTCTGAGAAGAGCCTGAACTGGTTTCTTCTGAAGGGACATACTGTAGTAGGAAGCATTCTTGTCCTGGTCCTATTTTACTAATGGTAAGAGAAGATGTGTCCTGTTGTGGTAGCAGACTCTGCTTTTTGTCCATTGTGAACTATCCTATGAAGAGAGAGGAAAGCTTCTTACCTTTCCTTCAACACATGCATTTTTAGGTGATAATGTAGTAAACAAGTGCATGTGTAAGTTCAGAATGAAAACGCCAGCCCTGATCACCCTCTCAAGAGTAGATGCTTGGGTTTTGTTGTATTGTGCTGGAGACCTGGGATCTGTGAAAGACCGAGTGGCAGCTGGGACAATGCAGGTTTTGTAGCCACTTACTATTTTCAGTAGAATAAAGAGTGAGGGAAGAAATCCTTGCATAATGGTCTGGAGAAGCTATTTGATAAATGACTGATTTCGGTTGTTTGCTTTTCGTAAGAGTTTGCTATTAACTCTGAAGTGCACCTTACAGATGATGCAATTTACTCCTGCTGAAGTTCTAACTTTTTTTTTTTTTTCCCTGACAGACTTTGCAAACTGTTTAATATGCTGATAGCACAGTAAAAATAATACCATGTCCCAAAACACAGACTTACAGAAATAGCTTTTTTTCAACCATTTGTTTCAAGTTTCTGCCTTCATTAGTGGTGCATTTTGAATGAGGCAGTGCAATCACTGGGCAAGTCACGATGGGGTGGAGGCACTGATGTTTTTAACAGATTAATGTGGGATACCAATGATGTACTTACTGTATGGTGAAATAGTCCAAGAGGTAATGCAGCCTATCTTCATAGCCGTATCCCCAAGGGATGCCTCTCGTGGGAGGGAGTGGGGGGTGAGCCCCGCATGGCTGTACTCTGTAGTCTGCTAGCACTGTGACCTGCTCCACATGGCACCAGCCTCTTCACTAGCTCTGACACTGTGCTGTCTGGACTTCCAAAAACTGCAAAATAATTTTTCTAGTAAAACATTAAGTTGTTTTGGGGGAGAGAAAAAACCTTAGTTTTGAGGAATTTTATTGTAGGAACATTTCTAGGCAAGTCCACCTTGCAGCTCTGACACATTTTTTTTCAGTGTAGTTCGGTAATACACAAGCATGAAATGTACAATCTAAACTTTTGTGGGTCTTTAATTCAGCCTCCTGCAGTGGTGACTTTTGGTGGTTCAGAAGGTTGTTTGGGCATCTCTTAGTAAGCATCTTTCATTTCCCTCCATGCAGAAGTACTTTGCCAGTGATCTGAATAGTCCTGAACCTAGAAAACAAATTAGGTAGTTTTGTTCTTTCCTTACAGCTGCCTCTGAAAACATCTTCATCCTGCTGTTTCTGACCTTCTGTTGCCTTACTTTGAAAGGTGTGACGACCTGGTTCAAGGGCAACACGAACAGCCAAACCCAGGCTGCTCGGACCATCAGCTACAAACATCAATATGATGGATAGCAAAAGGCAAAATGGGGTTTATTAAAACGTAGCAGTGCTTCTTATAGTGTACAAAACGTCACATCCGTCTGTCTACGTCCTAACTCAAGGCTATTGGCTATAGGGAGGGACTCCTATCTTTCCGTTACAACGCGAGATTCTTCAGAACACCAGACCCTGACTGCAACACCTTCTTATTTCATGCAAGCCTTAGTGCTTGTACTTAGGACTTAAGATGTTGCTGTATGTATGTATAATCGTGTGCATCTGTTGTATGATCATTGAAAGAGATTTACAGTGTCTATACAGGCTAATTGCTTTTGATAGATTTTAATAGAGTTTTCAATCAAGACATCTACATGCATGTAGATGCATCTTTGAATGGCTTGTATCTTAGAAATAAGAAAGTCGTCTGAGCTAGATAGAGATTGTAGTATTGTTCAGAGTGCAGCCAGCTGAATCAGTTAATGGCTGTTTGCTATCATGCTGCTTCCATGCTTGCTGTATAAGGAAAGGGCTGCCTTTGTTGACTCTTCTTCCAGCCTTGGGTGTTTCCCTGTTCCATTTTCTGGCTGCTGGCTTGGAGATGTTTTCCTTACTGGCTTGCCTTTGTTATGCTTCTTGTTGAAAATGTGGTATATTTTTTGTATTATTACATTAAACTTTGCTTATTGTTTGAGGGTGGTTTTGTGGTGTTGGTTTGTTCTTTCTTTTTGGTTTGTTTTTTTTGCTTCCCCCTGTGGGAGCTTGTGTGAGGAGACTGTGTTGGAACTCAGCCACTGACTGAGTCAAACTGCAGCAGGTATCTATGTGAAGAAGTGTTTTTTAAGCCCTGTGAAAACAGGCCAGAAAGATCTGGTGATAAGACCACACTGAAACCTTGCAAACATCAGAAAAAATGGTATAAACTCACCTACTTGTCTGTAAAAGATATGGCTTGACATTTAAAACTAACCTTTTAAAAAATATTACTGGTGTTTTATTTATGTAAACTCTACACTTGTCAGGTAAGCGTGTTCTGAAGATTTGCTATGACAGTGAAAAGCAAGGATGTGGAATCCAGCTCACTATGAATGTGTGAGGACACACCTGGTAAAAAGAGCAGTTCTAGTTTTCCTATTAAAAATTGAGAAATTGTAGAAGAACTCAAATGCTCACAGTAGTTCATTTAGAAATTGGTAGGGTAAATATGTTTGCCAAGGGAGGAAAAATCTCTGTGTAATGATTTGCCAATATTTGATGCCCTTTGGTGCCTGGGATGAGCTCATTGCTGTACTACAGCAAATGGCTTTTGTTGTGGTTTAGCACAACTGAGTTCACTTTCAAATCAACATAGTAAAAATATTTTGGAATTAAAACACCTGAGTGATGTCTGTGTCATGTGAAGAATTATTTTATTTGCTTTTCATATTTGAAAGCAGTGTGATGTTTTACATAAAAGCATATATTTTTTAAAAAGAAGGCAGGCTTTGCAATAGGTGCTGAGCCTTTCCACAGGAAGTTCCTGTTCAGAGGTTAGTGTGTGAGACTAAGTAACTGCTTGAGATGTGTGCCAAGTACTTGTGGGATCTGCAGTGAGTGAATCTAGCAGTGGATCAAGTGAGCATTCTTATGGCTTGTCTGAAATATTAGTAGTCTTTAACTGTTACCCTACTGTCTCTTAACCTTTTGATCATTTTTTTTTTGTTAGAGTTGATCCTTATTTTTCTGCCTTTTTTTGTAACAAAAGAAAATCAAAGTACATATGCAACTAAGTATGTGTTCTTGTGATGATGCTCTGTTACCCTGAAACAATTTCAGCTCTCTTCATGGTTGCAACAATGTGAGTAAAAAACAGTGCTCATGGAAATGGATGATACTCTTTTACAAAGTTAGTAGAGGGAAGAACCACATGATGTACACTGCCTGATACTAGGGAGTGAGGATGAAAGATAATGTGACCATGTCAGCAAAAATGGAAACTCTGCTATTGGTTGGAATGAGTTGAAGGACTCTTGAAAATTATTCTGTTTTCAAAGTAATGAGGTTGTGGGTAATTTACTAATACAGAGCAGTGCTATCAATAAAGATCCATTGGTATGCATGCACATACTGGCAGTGTAATACTAGGCATTGCTTTGTTTTCAATAAATCATCTAGTTTCAGGTCCTACATTGCATGGAGTACCTCATCACTGCAGGCTTGAGCATTATAATGAATGCTTAGCTTGGCTAAGCTTAGGCTGGACATGAGTAAGGGAGATGCTGTGTCCTCTCCAGTGTTACCAGGGCTACTGGAAGCAAACACTGTTACTGCCCCAGTGCTGTTTTCAGCTGAACACTTGACATCTCAGCAAATGCTGGGAAGCTGTGCTCACTTTTGTGAGCTCATGGAAAGAAGGGAAGATCTGGAGTAACGATGCTTGCTTATAGCTTGCTGTCAGGCTTGTCACAGGATCACAGGATGTCAGGGGTTGGAAGGCACCCAAAGAGATCATCGAGTTCAACCCTCCTACCAGAGCAGGACCATAATCTAGCTCAGGTCACAAGGAACATATCCAGATGGGCCTTGAAAGAATCCAGCTTTGAAAGTGGTGTTTACCACCTGGTGGGATAGGGATCCTAAGCTCCAGTGCAAGTCTCTGACCTTTCAGCTAGTTTGGGTTGAAAGCATTGAGCAATTCGTAGTAACTTTGTGTGAAGGTAATGCCTGAGACGGTCCCAAGGCTGACATGAAGCTAGAGACTATCCTAGTTAAACATAGCAGCTCTGTGATGCATTGAAAAGTCTTATTTTTACTTTTTATTTTGTTCTATTAAGCTTTGTCAAGGAACACCAACAAAGTTTTTGTGGCTAGTATTTTGAGCTGAATGGGGCTGGAAAGAGAAGGTGAACATAAAAGGAGTCTTCTGAAGGTGAGAAGTAGGAAGGCAGCTGTAGGCTGCTGTAGAGTATCTTACATGGAATAAGAGCAGGATTTTAAGGTAACACCTGTTGTCAGCTGTATTTTAATGGTACACTTTCTGTCAGCCTCTCAGTAGAAGCAGTGAAGTGAACCTAGTCGTTTAAGACATGCTAGATGTGAAGGTTTCTTGGCCTGAAATTGAGAATGTGAAAATAAATGCACACAAATTTCAGAGAGCACATTCTTTGAAAGGGGAAAAGTATCCAGAAAAGCAACTGTACTGCAGCTTGTGGCAGCTGTTTTGTCAGTGTAGGTCACAAGCAGTTTTTAGTATCTGCAAATAAAACTGAGGACAATAAAGAAATAATCTTTGTTGCTGCTCTGTAGTGTTCAGATTTTCAACAGCTTGTGTAGGGCTTGCCACTCTATATTTAGCACTCTGGTAAAATTCCCGATGAGGGATCAGCATCCCTGCTTAAAGTCCTTAGGCATTACATCGAGTGAAATAAAATAAATGCTATTTTTGCTTTCACTGCATGTTGTGACCTTAGGTAGTCTTAAATAAAAGTCGACAGCTGTCGTGTTTGTTTCTCTGCTATTGAGTAGAAATAAAGTTTCCTGTACTTCCCTTATTAGTGTTCAGTGGGACTTTCTGTAGTAGAGCTCCAGGCTTAGTAACCAAATAGAGATTTTTCTTCCCCTCTATGGCTGGAGAGTGTGACAACTTTTCATGGTGTGACTTGTTTTATCAAGATGTTACAAGAAGAGTAAGTGTGAGATAGAAAAGCATAGTACTGTTTCTTCATTTGTTACAATGGTTACCAAGATGCTACAGCTGATGAGTTTTATAAATCAAGATGTTGTATTAATGCTGTAGATTGTTTGTTTAAAAGACCAATTAAAAAATCCCCAGAAGTCAGCCACCGTGTGAAGGATTTATGTTGAAACTATCAATAAGATAATGGAGGTACTGAAAAATAAGCATTTTTTTTTTGTCTTGAAGTATGTGATTCCAACATGATTAAAGAAACTGAAGTGTTTTGGGTTTTTTCCCCTTAGGACAGAGCTAATGCTTTGTGGTTTTTATATTTAATGATCTGTGGTGATTTCATTCTACTTACTGTTTAGGAAACAGCACTTCATCTTTACTATGTCATCTTACTTGGATCAGTTCTGTCATCTGATAACAATAGTTGATAACGAATAATCTCATTTATCGGCATCATTCAAGGATCTCAAAGTGCCTCAAAGTTTGTCTTAATCTCTTTTAAATTCAATTTAAGTCTGTTAAATTCAATTAGTAAGAATTTCAAATAGTCTTTAGTGATGCTCATTTTGAATGCAGTATTTCTCATAACCTCCAAATCAAAGACGTGAGCATCTCTGCTCTTCTCACTGGTGTAAATATTGAGAGCAGCTGCTGCTAGTGAGTGGACTTAACAGAGGACTCTTGGAGTCATTAGTATAATAAAAACCCACAGAAATCCTCATTCTGAATTTTGCCTTCTAGTTCACTTCTTCAGTCAGTTCTATTCAGACAAGAATAGAGAAAGTGGAACTTTGTGTAACCTCTTAACCATGAAAACAACACGTCTGCTCGTGGAAGAGCAAGAACTATCTGGTACAATTTTTTCTTGTGTTTCAAAGTTGGGCATTGCTAAACTTGCATGAATTACTAGACAGTTGTTATTACTACACAAGAAGCAAAGCCTTGCATTTATAGGGTCTAGTCTCCCCCACCCTACCCCTAAGCAGGTCCCAGTACTGTTATGTGCTGTGTATGTAGCACATGGCACTTAAACAATACTCATTAATATCAGAAATCAAGAAGCCGTAATATGTGTTGTGAATAAGAAAGGATGAAAACATCAATGGGGTACTCTGCTGTCTTGTCTGTGTTGACACTGAAAACATTAAAATCACTAAGGCTTTTAGTAAAGACCATCTGTGGGAGGATTCAGGTGAAGGCTGTGTCTTTATGTTTTTAAAAGCACAGAGAACAGTTGCTGTAAGATACTACAGGCAGGGTTTGATAGCGTTAATGTCTAGATAAGAAAAATTAGTGTACTTCTCTAACATTGGCTTTCATATATTGAGCAGTATGGCTTGGAGGCTTTGGTTGTTTTTTTTAAATTTGTTTGTTTTGTTTTGTGGAATTTTTTTCCCCTCTTGTTCCATATTGCTTCCTGCAAATTAGTTGAGATTTTTAGGTGGTCTTGAATTGTGTAGTGGATTTTTGGAAAGCTGTTTGCTTATAATTGTATTTTGTTATGATGTCATTGAAAATGATTGATTGAGACCTTAAGTCCAGTTTTGGGTGTTTTTGCTTAGTTTTTCAGGCTGAAGAGTTGGGTTCCATTGACAAACTGGTTTGCATGATCAAGTCAGTAACTTCTTGTGTTTGCTATTTCCAGAAAGATTAAGACTCAGGGTGTGTATGATTTTCCTATGTAAGTCTATTGCAGTTGTGCAGAGGACATGTATAAACCTCTTTAGTGACCTTGCTAAAGAGGGAATTTCTCCTGTGACCCATCATATATTACTGTTGTTCTGCCTGCTAAATAAAGCTGCTGGGTTTTTTCTGTGAAAGCTTTCCTTTGTCTTCATCTGCTTCTTTTTCCTTCCTCCTGTTTCATGCTTACAAGTTCTAGGAAGGCAGATGTTCTTATTTTTAAGTGTTAGCACAGTGTCATGAAGTTCATGTCTATGATTTGCATAGTACAGTAGCATTAAATGAACATGCAAAGTGCAAATTCTAGAAAGGAAACCTAAAATATGGAGTTTCTTTCTATGGAGACATTATAAACCTGCCCGGACGCATTCCTGTGCAGACTACCTTAGGTGATCCTGCTCAGGCAGAGGGCTTGGACTGGATTACTGGAGTCCCTTCCAGGCTCTGGTATTCTATGATGCTATGCCTGATTGAGAGAATGATGGAATATTTTAATCCTCTGACTTTTCTTTTATGCACTTCTAAAGGTCTGTTTCCTTATTACTTTGAACGCACTTACAGAGTAATGGTTTTTCATCTTTGTATGTAACAATAATGAACTTGGGTTTGGTGTAATGGATGAAAGTAAGTAGGATGTTTCTGTCTACTAGAACAAGAAAGCTTAGAGATGGAGAAATGAAGGCCCCTGTCTTGGAGACCATGAGAGTTTGGCATAGCATCAGGAATTGAAGGCCAGCTTTTCTTTCTAAAATATGACGTGATTATCATGAGAAAATTCATACTGCTTAAAATTTTTATTACAAAAACATGGACTGAAGAGCAGCTGGGTACACAGTGATGTAGAGCAAGCTTATGTCTAGAATCCTACTTACAAGTAGGATAAGTGTAGTGGATATAAGTGGATGTTAAGTGTATATGGTAGGGACTGGGTGAGGCTTGTCTTTTTTTTTTTTTTTTTCAGTTATTTTTTCTNGAATCAGGGCAGGATCTGTTTCAGTGTGTGATGTCTGCTAACACTGTGAATTCCCATGTCATGGTTATTGCTGTTAGGAAATGAAGAATTTCATACATTCTTATGGAGTAAGGATTGGAGGACTGGACCCTCAACTGAACTCAAAATGAATAAAACCTGTCAGCCATCTATTTGACTCTGTCATATGGCAGCTATTGTTAGGCTTAGGAACATGCCTTGAAAGTAATCCAGGTAATTTGCTGTGTTGTTTAATCCTAGTGTTGACAGATTAGTTCCTTCTGGCTTACTTGTATTGGTGTTTTTGTGAGTTTAAAAAAGATCTGTCTAATTAGACATGTTGGCATCTTGGGTAGCATAAGTAGTGTGTCAGGAAGGATCTTACAAACACTCTCTTCATTGCAGCAGTGAGTCTTCACCTTGCCAGACACTAATGGTTAAAGTCAGTAAATGCCAGAAATATCTTATTAGTTCATCTTCATGTTATTTGTGGAAATAATTTTATTAATAATCATTTTAGTAAACCAATAAATCGATCAGCTTGCAGACAAGACCAGCCACAGGCTTGCTGCCTTAGTGGAGAAAAGTTTTGCCTCAAATGAAGATAAGAGGGACCTTTGGCATATGAATGGAATTCTGTAAGAGTGCAAAATGGCTGAAGCACTTAGTATTAAAACCAGTGAGTTACATCAGAATTTTTGCATGGCTCTGTTCAGATGTTTGTGGTTCGGCCAAATGGTAGCAGAGGAGGACACCATTCTGCATAGTTTGAAGAATAATACAAGCAATGAGGTCCATGGAGCAGTTACTACAGTAGTGTGGGTTCTGCCTCCCCTGCCGAGGGCAGATAATGAACTTGTGTGCAAAATAAATAATAATGAGAACAAAATGTCAACCTCAGCTTCCTTCTGAAATTTGGTTGAGGTAGAGGTCCTATTTCACAAGCAAAATTTCAGCACTGTTTGCTGTGATGAATTTCTGCTCAGGTAGCTGAGTTTTTGATCAGTCAGACTGTAGCAGAAGATAAATCTAGCGAGCAGATTGGTTGCAGCTTCTGTTCCTCCTTGGAGGAGCTTACAAAATGCACTGTGGATTTCTTCCACTGCAGTAATAATTCTATATGTTTAGAGTAATGACTTCAGTAGTTTAGTGTTATAGGAGAATGATGTAAGTCTACATCCTCTTCCAAATCCAGAAAATCTAGTATGTCTTTTTAAAGGAAGCGTATTTCAGGAAGAGACGGGTGCCTTACGTACTTTAACTCACTCTAATTACTATATTGTCAAAAATACAGGATGGTAGCAATGTGTAATAAGTCACTCATTTAAGAGTCATTCTTGGAAGTACAACTTGAGAATTGTGTCTTTCTTTCCTTTTCTTTTAAAAAATTTCTATTAGCGTTACAAGTCCAAACATTTAAACATAGGTGTCTGAAGTCTCCTTGTCCGTTCTGGGATTTTACTGCAAACGGAAGTCTGCAGATTTCCCTATATGGGTATGGAATAAATGATCTAAAAAGAATAAAAACAGTGCTGAAGAGGAAATTTTACTTAATTCCTTTTTTCATTTCTTCCTTCTTCAAAAACTTCTGAAATAAATGTATAATTCTGTGAGAGGTTGAGTACTAACAAATTTATGGAATAAGGGTAAGATGTAAGCATCTGTCAAAAGGAATAGGATCCTCTCACAAACTATCCTTTTGAAGTCCAGTTTTGACAGGAAAAGTTGGAAAAAAACCCACTTTTACTCCATTTTTATGTTAAGAATAATACAGAAGAATTGTTCCATGAGATGCTTAAGGAAATGAGATGCTGGAAACATGATGAATGAGTTGTGAAGCTATCTTAAAAGTCAGCAGCTACTTCAGATGAATTCCTGAAAACTGAAGACTGATATTTTGTTTAAAAACAAGTCAATAAATTACAGAACACTGACATTTGAGTGATGTGGTTCATTTGAGAAACTGACATTGCTCAAATGTCAACTTGTTTATCAAGTTGGTTAAACTAGGATTGTTCCTCAATTTTTGACCTGACATATAATTTAAATTTGTTTTATGCTATGGAGTCTGGCTCTGCATATAGTAATTTTCTTTTTCACATCCTTTCTGGGTACCCATACATTGAAATAGATGCAGAACATAGCTTATGCCAACTTAGGGGTACCCTGTTGCAAGAAAAAGGTTGTATAAATGAAAACTCAAGTCTTACTTAGGGGTTTTTCAGTGTACTTGCTTTCACCTTGTAGTTTCAGTTTTGACAGGATTGAGTTTTGTGGCTATATAGTAGGAACCTCAAAGTTATTACTGAGCTGGGAGTACTTCTGCAGTGTGTTGCTATGAAATATACTTTCTTTTACCTAATGTATTAAGATAAAATCAGTGATGGTGGCTCTGAACATTGGAGTAGAAAATATGTGTCAAACAAGCTAATTCCAGCAATTAATATATTTCATTGCAAACCCTTAATTTAACTCGGTAAAAGAGAGCCTTATGTTTGTTTTGGGATAGTGACAGGCTTTCAGGTGGTGAGATTTTAGTGTGCAGTATTGTGACATTTCTGATCTACATGTAGATGTACCAAAACCCCCCCAGTTACAGCCCTTGTCATATTTATTAGTATAATTAAATGCTTCTTTTGTTGAACTTGCACAGCTATTGAACTGCATCTTTTGTTTTCTCTTCTCCCCGCCCCCCAGATAAGAGAGGCAATATTTCATTTTAAAGGGAATTGGTGTAGGTTTTGGGGGTTTGGTTTGTTTATTGCTTATCCTCTTTCTCTTAGTCAGCACATATTATATAGGTGTGTAAATGACCAAAGACTTAAAAAAAAAAAAAAAAAAAAGTGAACAGCTTGGGAGCAAAATTGGGCGTGGTTTTTGTGTTTTTGTTTTTGGTGGATTTTTTTTTTTTTAATGTGGGTGTGTTGTTTTGTTTTGTTGTTTTTTAATTCTGCCTTCTCAGTGCATTTTTAAATTTGGCTTATAAAATCTTGGTTTGTAGTCTTGATGGTGGGTAAGAAACTCTTCACACTGTGCTTTGTTGCACACAAGTGCCTTTTTGTTATTTTTCATGTAGCTGACACACAAAAACATCTGTCTGACTTGCTAGGAGTACTGCTCTGTACCACCTTTCACCCCAGTTGATACTTTCCTCACATTTACGACCATAGTCAGCAATGCTGACTTTTTGTAGGTAAACTTCAGATTTTCAGTCTCCCTTGGAGGAGCATGAAAATGTTTGCATTGTGTAGCTGAACAGGTCCTGCCCATGAGCTGGTTTTGCAGTCCTCTTCAGTGCTCCCTAGTGCTTCCAGGGGCCCTAGTTGGGGAAGCCACTCTTTTCTAGGGAGTGCGTTCACATGTGTGTACGTAAGTCTGTTCTTCATTACAGATACGATAGCAAAATTTCTGCTGGAGCCTTGCAGATATCTCTTATGAGCATTTGGTTACTGGGCTACTCAGCTCTTTGGGGAGAGGAAGCATTTACCTCCCAGTTGCTTCATGAGAGCAGTGCTAACCTTGTAAACTCAGTGCTTCATCCTGGCATATTTTTGGTTTGTTTTGATACCTACTGTGATTGCAGGGTAGACAGATGCCTGGGCCTGGGTTCAAATAGCATCCTACTGGCACTTGGAACATGACCTGTGGGAAGTTTTAGAACTAAGAAACAAAATAAACACAACATATGCTTCAGGACCTTGTGGGAGGGTATGGGTGAGGAGAATGGTTGGCTGCCAGAAGATAATTTTGAAAAAGGTAATTGCTTCCTTTGCAGCCTTGGAGACAGACTTGTTTTTAATATATTCGTGGAGCAAGTGATCCTTGAGCTGCTGTGATGAAGTGGGCAATGTGCTGATGTGATGCTTTTCTGGCCTCCTTTCTGAAGGAGGCCAGGAGGAATGCACACAGGCATTTACACTTGAGTTAAATAAGTTGTACTCAGGGTAAAGAAACATCTCTCATTTTCCAGGAGCTTTTCAGTGGAGTCTGTTTCTCAACCAAATTTCAGATGTTTTTTAGCTCTTGGAGTGTTTCAGCTTCTCCAAAGCTGGTTATTTTTGGAAAGGAAGATGTGGGTCTTCCCAGGGTTTTCTGTATTTTAGGGATGCAGCCTTTTTTTGGTTACCGTTTGCCAGAACCATTTGTCTTCCAGGAGGGAGCAACTGTACTGAGCAAATGAGCAGTAAAATGTTTTTTTTGACCTATTTCTGTAGGCTGTTGACAACAATAATTCCTGCTGTTTCTATATTAACATTCAACAATAAAACACAGTTTCTAAATTATTCATGTTAATTTTGACAACCTATTACTCTTGCAACACTGTCTCTAAGAAGAGGTTGGGAAATGGAAAATTTCCCTTGGTTTTGGCAGTTGGCTGTCTTCAAGTTCAGAAGAGACAATTTGCTATTCCTTCTTTTTCTAGTTTGGGTGCACTTTTATTTTTTTAAAATTCCATTTATAAGAAATAGATTCATTACATTTTAAATTACTTATGTACATAAGCAGGTTTTAAAATATAAACGGTTCTTAAAACATTTGTGTTCTGCGTAGATAACTAATAATAAAACTAGAAGGTGAACAGGTATTTTTTTTTTTTTAAGGAAATCTAACCATTTGTATTCTGTTACACTCTGCTGTAAAGCTGATAGTTAACCAACAGGCAAGAAGCCATGGACTTAACTCTGGTGACACTTGACTATATTAGCATGACATTTACCTGGTTTGAACCATAGACTTCTGGAACTGAATGGGGATTTTCACTTGTGAGGTGCAGCAGATCAGATGTAGTGGATGTAAAACCAGTCTTTCTCCTGAGGACAAGAAGTTATCTCATGATTTGCTCACCAAGCAGAGAGTCCTTTTACAGTCTTATTTTCACATCTGTTTTTTATAGGAAAAGGTGGCTATGAGCAGTTCCACTTCAAAGAAGAAAGTTTTTTCTTGTTAATGGACATTGCATGTGAAGCAGTTTGCTTCCTCTAACTGGTGCTGCTTTACTTAGTGAGAAACTTCAAATTTTAATCTGAATGTGGTATAACAATTTGGAGGCCTGTGTTCCAACACAGGCACGTGTTGGAAGAGTGGTGTGTTAATTGGGTGCATTTAATTTGCTTAATTGTTCATAATATTTGTGTGTACATCTATGTCCCTTTTTTTATTGTTGGAAGTTGTTAAACCTTAGAATTGCAGTCACTAACTTCTCGGTTGAAGTACTGGAGCTGATGGTAGCAATTTAAAAATGGAAAGCAGGGAGAGATTATTTTAATCATCTAAAATAAGGACAGCATTTGTTGTCCTTGAGTGAATTGTAAATAATGGTGGTTGCTGTTGAATTTTGTGTCGTGGAAAGTAATTGCAAGTGAAGAAACTGAATGCAAATTAAGAACATTTTAAAAGTGGCTTCAGATTAGAGTTTTCAGAATAAAACTGCCTAATTCATAGAATCTGTCTTAGGGACCTCTGAGGAATGTTTTTTGATGTTTCAGTGTGTAATAGCAGCACATACAAGGTCTGATACTTACATTCTTATTACGTTGTACTCCTTAATTATAAGTTAATAGTGGAGCTATCTGGCCTGAAGTTGCTGTTATTTTGATTCCTTGATGGAAAACCTCTTGAGGGTAAAAACTTGCAGGCTATGCTTTTTTTAGTATAACTTTAGTTGTGAACAAAATCAACACTTGTTGTTGAAACAGGTAGTATGAAGAACTATTAATAAATATGCTAATGACTTTTAACTGCAGAAGGCAATGACAGAGTGTGCATGGGGAGAGCTATGCTTTCTGTCTTAATGGTGTCTGATAGGAAAATGCCTTTTAATGTTAATGACATGGTAATGAGCTAAATCATACCAAGCACTTTTTGTGTGTGTTAATGTATAGTATTCCCTTTAAAAAAAAAATAGTAATTAGATGCACTTGTTTCAGTGCTCTGTACTCTGCTACCAAAATCCTTTTTGAGTGTGTTGGGTATGGTATAAATGGCATCCAGCACACTGTGTGTATGTGGAGAGGTAAGACACACTAAAGACCTCTCCTCAGATATGTTAAGCTACCAGGGCTGAAAGAGAGGAAAATGGATGCGTCTTTGTACTATGTCTAAATATGGAAAGGAAATATATTCACTGCATCTTAGCCTTTTAATGCTTATGTGATGTCTCTTTTTTTTTTTTTTCCTGCATTGTATTTAAGTTGACATCTTGACATGAAATAAATACTTGAAATGATTGTTTCCCCTCAAACCAGAAAAATATTATTAAACACTTGTTTTCAAAGGCAGGTTCAAATAGTTGAACAGCATCATTCAGTTGGCTTGACCATGAAGTAACTTGTTTTGTCCTAATTTAACCAGGTTTTGTAATTAGTTCTTTGATACCATCTGATGGAAGAACAGATGGATTATGTCCTTCTTCTTATCCAAAGCAGTTATAATTGATAAGCAGTTACATACTCTATGGGATTTCTTTTACAGAATTAATCTTCTGATTCTGGTATTTAGTGTTCGTTAGGTTCTTCTCTTTTGGATAGGTGTTTTGGTTTTGGTTTTGTCAGATAATATTCCCACCTAAAGAGTGAATTCTTACTATCTCTTTGAGAGGAGACAAAATATTGAAAGACTGTACTTGACAGTTTTTTAAAATTTTATTTACTGGAAAATAATTTTTTAAGCTCTTCAGCATTTAGCTGCTCATAAGAAGGAAACAGAGCTGAGGAGCCCACAGGAAGATGCATGCAACTGGAGGTGAAATCAGTCTTGCAGATGGAAGAGAAACCTCTGAAATGCTGAAACTCTTTTATGGGGGAACCTGCTGCCACTGTAGGGCATTTATCACAGCTATGCATCCTTTCTTTTGGCACTTGTACCCTCACTACAGTTTTGAAAGTTAATAGTTAAGATGTATAATAGTTTCATAATTATGTTTTTATATAAAAAATCTGCAGACTGATACTTGTGGCATGTTAGACGATTTTTTTTACATGGAGTTCTAAATAGTGTGATCAATGGAGGTAATTGCTTTCATAATCCTGTAGCTTCCATTTTTCTGATGTAGGTAGTTCCCATTCTAGAAATTGATCCAGATCTCTTGTAAAGTGAAAACTGAATATACTCAAGCATATAACTTATTTTGAGATGGTGTGCTAAGTGGTCTGTTATTTTAATTACTTGCCAAGGGGCAGGAAATAACCCCACATGCTGCATTTTGGAGGTCATATGCAATGTAGATAAAATAATATGTGATTATGGTTTCTTTAATATGCTCGGAATTCTTAATTTTTAGGAACACTAATAAAGCAATTGCTTGCTGTTAATGTAATTTGTGGCACATGAGTTATTCCTTAGGAGACTAATCTGCCCAAGAGCTTTAGGATTAGTCAAGGAGAGATTTGCCACTATAGGTGTTGCTGTAGCAAACTGGAGTGTAGCTTTGTGTTATTCAACATTACTGTACAGAAGCTGCTTTTCTTTGTGGATCAGTGTGCTAGATATTTTATTGCATTGCAATGCAGATAATTTTCTTGGCACGGAATGAATGTAAATGAAGTAAGTGGTTGGCTGTGAAGAAATCTTGAATGATACAAAAATTCTTCATCAGCTTGCTTATTCTAGTTGGGTATATCTTTCTGACCAGTAATTCATAAATTAATGTTTAACATGTTACATCCGCATGTTTGAGAGAAATATCCTCATGTGTAGTGTACTCTCATTTCTCTCTTCTGCCTTTTAAGTTGTTTTTCATCTTTCTAAGTGTATGCATTTTAAAGAAGTGCTACTTTTCCCCCTCTGAAATACAGTTGCGATCGCCTTTGTGATGGAACTGTTGTTGGATATCTCTGTTAAAACCAGTAACAGTTAATTAAGTTTTGCATTATCAGTAACTTACACAGAGTACAGACCTCTAAATTAGGTATCTTAGCTAAATTTAATCTTTAATTTTTGGCTTTGCTGTGATAGTGAAGCATCATTGTCATCTAGGGGAAAAGCAAACTATTTCTTCCCAAGGTGATGTGATGCTTGTGGTCTTCAAGAGAAACTTGAAGGGAGAGGGCTGAAGAGAGCTATTTCTTGGTGTGATATTCTATAAATGACCTGGAGATCTCAGGATAGACTCACAAGCAATTTCTAGCCCACCTTTCAATCCCTGTAAAGCTTTTTTATCACTTTCCAAGTGAAAATGTAGTTGCACTGTTGTATAAAGCTTAGTCCTGAAATGACAACATAGCCTAGAGGTATTTTAAGTACATTAACTGGGAAAGATGTCAGTATTTAGTCTTCTGAGGTGTTAACTTAGGGATGCTGCTGTAAGGGCTGAAGGTCGAAGATCTGTGTAAACCCACGAGACAGGCAGGTGAGCATGTTGGACATGATTGGCTCTAAATATTTGTACGAGAGATGTAATGGCATGGGGTAATTCTGTCAGATTGTCCTTTGCTTACTGTTCTTTTCTGGTTTTGGTTTGTTGTGGTTTTTTTTTAATTCCTGCCTGGTAGGTGCCATGCTTAAACATGTGAGGAGAATTATGATGCAAAGTTGGAATTCAGCATGCAGGCCTTAGCAGCTCAGGATTACTTTTTGTGGTGAATTTTAAAATTTGTAAAAACTGAAATTTCTGTGAAGCTGGGATTTTCGTAGCTGAGACATAGGATTGTAGAATGGCTTGAGTTGGAAGAGGCCTTAAAGATCATCTAGTTCCAACCCTGCTTTCATGGGCAGGGATGCCTCCCGCTAATTGCTCCAAAACTCATCCAGCCTGATCTTAAACACTTCCAGGAATGAGACATCCACGGTTTCTCTGGGCAACCTATTTCTGTATCTTACTGCCCTCACTGTAAGCAACTTACTCCTGGTGTCTGATCTAAGTTTGCTCTGCATTAGTTTAAACCCATTAGCCCTCATCCTGTCATTACAAAACTTTGTGAATAGCCTCTCTCTAGCTTTTCTGTAAGCCCCCTTCAGGTCCTGGAAGGCCTCTTCTGAGCATTCTGTTCTTCAAGATTAACAGATCCAACTCCCTCAGCCTGTCCTAGTAGGAGAGGTGCTCCAGCCCTCTGATCATCTTTGCAGCCCACCCCTGGACCTCCTCCAAGACATCCATGCCTTTCTCATGCTGTGTGCTTAGAGCTGGAGGCAGTAATCCAGGTGGGATCTCACCAGAGCAGGTTGGAGGGCCAGAATCACTTCCCTTGACCTGCTGGCCACACATCTTTTGATGCAGCCCAGGATATGGTTGGCTTTCTGGGTTGCCAGTGCACATTGCCAGTTCACATTGCCAGCTCATGTCAAGCCTCATTTGCTAGCACCTCTAAGTCCTACTCTGCAGGACTGCTCTCTGTCCACTGCCAGTCTGTATTCGAGCTTGGGATTGCCCCAGCCCAGTTGCAGGACCTTGTGCTTAGCCTTCTTGAACTTCATGAACTTTGCATGGGTGCACCTCTTCAGTTTATCCTTTCTTTCCAGCATGTTGACTGCACCATACAGCTTGGGTTTTTTTTGGCAAGCTTGCTGAAGGCGCACTTGTCAGCAACATGGACAAGGGGATCAGAGACCTCTGGTTAGAGAGGAGGCACAGGCAGTGTCAGGGACACCTACCAGTGCTGATCCAGACCAGAGAAGCTTGGGAGGCTTCACATGTCTCTTATTTTCTCCTCTCATATCTGTCAGCTTTATAAAACTAAATAGCAACAATTCATTCTTGAAGTCATTGCTTAACTTACTGTTCTTAAATTAAGAATGTCCCTTAAATTAAATTAATTCCCATAAAATCAAGGCTATGAAGATGGATTTCTTTCAGGGCCCTTTTCAGGATATGCCTTGGGAATGCTTTTGTGGGGCAGTGTCAAGAAGAGTAGTGTGCTACTAAGTTTTCATTTGCTACTTCACTTCAGTAAAGTTTAACAAAAGACTGTGTTGTAATGGATGGCTGCATAGAGAAATAGGAAAAAGGCCAGAAAATGTGACATCAGAATTACTCCTAATCTGTTATCTGGCATAATTAGTTATTTTGGATCAAGAATGGATCTTTGTGGATTTCAGCTTTTCCCTCTGAATTTCGTTGGTAGTCCAAACGATTGCAGAAGAAAACAACATACAGAAAAGTACAATAGTTCAATGCAGCAGCTGCAGGGTTTAGGCCAAGGATTGAAAAATCTTTCTGTGTTTACCTTTTTTTTCTAATTTAAGAGTCAAAGTCAGTCACTCTTGAAGTTGACAACGCTGTGAAGCATATGTTTGCAAAAGTTAGTGAACTGGAGAAGACTTTTAGTCATACACTCTTACTAGGGGTATCTTGCTCAGGTGACATCAAAGGGCTCAGCAGCTCTAAATCTAGATTAGGTAAAGCTAATGTCAGATTCAGTAGTGCTGCTCTCCTTCGCAGCAAAGAATGCTCCTAGACTTGACTTTTGTTTCGACCCTCGTCTCTGCAGAAAAGCCTCCATCAGCATTGGTTGTTTCTGGAGACTGTTTAAGAAGAGTAATTTCTTGACAAGCAGGAAGCCTGTTATCAATCAGAAAAAGTGCCAGAGCAGATCAGCTTCCTATTTTCTTCAGAAATGAAGTAAAAGGTAGCAAAAATGTCAGGTTAGAGGCAGTTTATGGAAAGAGCAGGGAGAAAACACAAAAGCTCTCTCAACAATTAAAACTTTGCAGTGTGACTGAGTTTTACTGCAGTGCTGTAAAATTGCTGCTTATTACTAAGAATCAGAGGCTTTCAGTTTAAACACCAGTCTATGGAGTGGTTGCAAACATTTACTTTCAGATCTTAAATAATTTAATGTAACTTTTTGCCCCCCTTTTTCTCCATTGATCTAATATGTTTTAAAAGAGGCAATTTCCACTCTGGTTGTTTACAGAAAGTTAAATCAAAAGTTCACTGTTGTGTCTTAGCTGGAGATGTAACAGACAAACCCATTAACCTACTATCCTTGCTTTAAGGACACTAACAGAGTTCAGCTTGGGAAGTTAAGTGTTTGAATTATTCATGACCGTGACCTAAATGCTTTAGTTCTGTTTACAGTGTCAGTTAATTGCTCTGATATTTCTTTTTGATGAGAAATATTTAGCTGTCTTAATAAGATGAAGTGTAATTCTGAGCAGTTCATTAGTATGGTCCTGTCAGCTCAGAATATAGAAAGCTAAATGTGGTCATGACTTAGCTCTGGTAATTTTATTGAGCTGGGAGATGTCTTTCCTGAAGTGCATGAGTTAAATAGGCAGTCATAAGCTGTGATGGTGTCAGCTTTAAATTAGTATCAGTCCAAGNATTTACAACTTATGATCTCGAGTAGGGGGAAAAAAAAGTTAACTATTCCACAGTGTGACTGCTTCATTAATTTAACAGGTTTGAGCTGGACGAGCTGATGGTAGGTAGAGTTCACATGCACATGGAATTACTTCCTTCTGTTTTTATTGGAATTTTGATAGGGTTGTTATGCAGGTGTCACATTTGAGATGGACTTCTAAGTTTCTGAAGATGTTGAAAGGGATAAGCATGTACTGGTATTACTGATCAAGGCAAGCCAGAGAATGTGTCAGCCTAGTTATTGAAAAACTCATTAATTACCCAGTGGAAGGGCAGGTGATAGTTGATTGTTAAATCTTATGGAGTGTACCTCTTCCATGGGAAAAGAAAAGCTGAGGTAATGCAGGAAAATCTCTGCCAGCAGAAGAGTGCTACTGCCTTTTTTTTTTTTTTCTTTCTCCTTTTTACCCTGAATTGTGGTATCATGTTAATATCTTAAAGAAGGCAGGAAAAAAACATTTTCTTCTTTTCTAAAAAACAAGTTGTTTTAATTGTGGCATTTCAAGTTACAATGCTATGCTAACATGTTAACCTAGTTGGATGTTCACTCCTGTGTTTCTTAGTGTGATAATTTTTTATTAGTGTAGGCATATAAAAGTAGTGAAGTTGGGTTTGTTTGTTAGAACAAAGTGTGGGGGAGCTAAGAAACAGAGTTTGCATACCTCTCATAAAAGAGGAATCCTTTTTCTTCATTTTTTTTTCCTGTATTTTTAAAATGGTTTTGATTTTTGTTCATTGAGAAGCATTCCAGCTAAAAGATTAAAGTAAAAAATAGATATTTAGACTCAAATGCATACTCTGCTGTACCTTGGATGTCATGGGCTCACATTTGGAGTATGTGAATCAGTGGAAAGCCATTGAATTATCTTGAGGGACTTTATCTTAGCATTGTGTTTCTCAGATGGTGAAACTGAAGCAAATACTTTCATGACTTTTGAGATTGGTTCCACAAATGGGCAAAGGGCTGAAAGAAAGTGCATTTGATTTGTTCTAATGATGTAGTCCCATGGAAGGGGTTTGTTGAGGATTCATTGGTCAGCGTTGAGGTTTGTAGGGTTAAGTTCATTTGTAAATGCAGGTAAGAAGCTTGCAGATATTCCAGAATTACACTTACCTTGGAAATTGAGTGCAGCTCTGATGTTTGACTCTGTACCCTGGCAGTTTTCAGGTGTTTCAAGGAAGGAAGCTGCTGGGTGGTGCTGGGTAGGTTGAGGCATCTTGGGCATGCAGGCAACATGCCTGTGGGGAGGCAAGAAGGAGCACTTCAGATGGCCTTTCTGAACCCTGTGTGTTTCAATGCTTGTTTGGGTAGATGGTATTCTGTCATACCTTGCTGTGAGCTAGGCCTTCAAAAGTCTCACTTTGATACACCCTACCACTGCATGTTAAGATTCAGTTGAAACAAGGCCAAGATAGAAGCTACTGCTCTTAACCCATCACCTTTATAAACTGTAATTAAAATATGGCCTATACTCTCAACATCTAAATGAGCCAGAGAGGGTCTTGAGACAAGAAAGATACATTGTGGCTTTTTGTAGGAAATTCTTGGAAAAAACTTGTGGTTTTGGTTTTTTTGGGTTTTTTTTTTATTTATTTAATGAACTCTTCCACCTCAGTACATCACCTGTTTGGAAAATTAATTCCTTGAAATTGTCCCAAGTTTGCCTGTTGCTTTGTGTTTAGCTCCAGCTGGTAAGATGACAATTTTGGGCCACAAAACAGTTTGGTGATGGCTTCATGCTATTTTGTGATGGGGATCTTTATGAAGACTAAATCTACTTTTCTCAAATATGCATGAATCAAACATGCCACTGTGGGTGGGTAAGGCTAGAATTTGGTTCTGGCTTGCATGATACAGATTTGTCTGAAATGTCAAACATGAGATTAAAGCTAATTTTATTTTCTTTTTTCCTCCCTTCTCCTTCCAGGTGCCTGCTGATGGAAATGCTGGATTGCTGGCGGAACCTCAAATTGCAATGTTCTGTGGGAAACTCAACATGCACATGAATGTGCAGAATGGAAAGTGGGAATCGGACCCCTCTGGCATCAAGACTTGCATTGGGACAAAGGAAGGGATTCTCCAGTACTGCCAGGAAGTAAGTCTTTGGGATCAACTACAGTGGTTGTTCTTCTGCAGCACCAAAGTGCGGCTGCGTGCTGGAGAGCTGAGGCTATATTGACTTTTTTTTGTTTGGTTGGTTGGTTGGTTGGGGTTTTTTGTTTGTTTTTGCTTTGTTTTGTTCTTTTTTATGAGGTTCTTTCCAAAGCATGTTAAAACAGCTTCAAAGATTAGTTGCTGAGTGGGGTTGCAGGGACAGCTGTTGGACAGTTTCGTCCCTCTGTTTTCTGCCCTTGGGAGCTAGCTTTTGTATAGTATATGCACAATTAGCATCTTGCTTTTAAAATACTTTGAATAAATCTGAGGTGACAGCTGTTTATTTGAAATGACCTTATTCTTTCTGGGCTGATATTGAAAGAGTGATCTGTAACATGCATGTTATCATCCTTCTGTGGTACTGAAATATACTGGGACCACCCAGAGCTACTGGCCTGTGCTGCACACTGAACCATCCAGTTTCTTAATAGAAAAAGCTTGCCCTACAGATGAAGTCACAATGACTGATTTCTTATTTGAGAGCAGAAACCTATTCCCCACTTGCTCATGTCCTAAGATTGCAGATCTAAGGGTTTTTTTTTGTCTCAATGCTATGATAGCATGGTTGCCTTGTACCAGTGTGTGATAATTTGAAAACAAAATGTGTATTTCACACCATGAAAGAAAAGGGCACAGCTTGAGTTGCTTTAGTCATTATGTCCTTCTATACTATCTCTGCCTTTTTTTTAAAGCAGAAGCAATTACTTACTGCCATAGCAGTAGCTGTCTTGCTTTCTAAATGTCAAACCAATTCCGTGAAAATGCCTCTTTAGAAAGCAAGATAATTTACTCTTCAGATCTCTGCTCTCATAGCATCTCGATTCCTGTCCTTTGACCCACTTTTGTTCTTTTTGTTCCTTGCAGTGTTGCTGGGTGGTGGTAATTGGTGGGTTTTTTTGGGTTGGTTTTTTTGTTTGTTTGTTTGTTTTGCCTTCATTTGTTTTGTGGTTGTTTTGGGGGTTTTTTTGGGGGGGAAGATAGGTGTGTGTGTTATTTGTATTTTTTACTTTCTGAGTTTGCACTTTATGATTCAGAATATCTATTAGAAGGAAGGTATTGTAATGGCTGTTAAAATTGATCCTTCACCAGGACCTTTATCTTCTCACTAGTACTCTTATTCATGAAATTAAGTTTACCAGTAACAAAAATACCAAACTTAACCTAGCAGTAAGGTTTAAGACGTTTGTTCTGATTTTCTGTCATCACCTTTGATTTATGTAATGATTTATACTAGGTGAGGAATATGAAAATGGAAGTAGTGAATCAGTTAGTGAAAGCCGTCAAAGTCTTATCTAATGTTACAGAAAGAAATTCTTGAATTTACAAGCAGTAAAATATAAACTGCTCTGAGGCATGAAAGCTCAGTAGATTAGCAACTCAGTTCAAATGCTGCAGGTAGGGAAAAAGTCCAGAACAAGGACATGGAGCTGTAAATCTTAACTGAATGTCAGGTGAGCTTTAAAAAATATTTTGGGTGGCATTTAAGAAAAGCCCCCTTAAAAGTAAAGGGGAGAGGAAAGCAGAAGCAGTCAGAAAGTAGTAGCCATATAATGTAAGATGACAAATGGAATAATAAAGAAAACTTTATCTGCTTATAAGGAAAAAATTCTTTGCTGTGCTAGGCAGTCTATAGAGACCTCATCTTTGGAAACTGGGAGAGCTGAACTGGGTAAGGGCCCAAGAAACTTAGATGTAAGCTGTGATTGGACCAGAGGTCTGGATGACCTCTATAGGTCCATTTTAACATGATATTTTTTACTGAATCTGAGACTTTTTCCTGGCTGGAGAAGTAGAGAGGGTCAGAACTTCTGTTACTTGGGTTTTTAAGAGTAATAGCCTTATTTGTGCTCTGACAGTTAATTACCTATATATCAGATGATCGTGTTAACATTTTAGAGTTTCTTTTTAGCTGCAATTAAAAGCATAACTTAGGAGGTCCTGCCCTGTCGTGGGGCAAGATGCTGTGGCAGATCTAACACATAAAAATGCAGTGAGTGTCTTACTGATTTCAGTTAATCTATGTTATTACATGTGTGATTAAGCAGTGTGCTTTCATTAGCTTGAGATAAGCAATACTGTGGAGTGTTAAAACATGGGAATCTGGCTAAGAAAAACCCTTTCCTTGCTGTGCTCACCAGCATGTGGCACCACCAGGGCTTGCTTTCAGCAGCTGGTCTGGGAGTTGGGAGGAACTGAGCACACCTGCTTTTCAGTGTTGGGTATAAATTTAGAAATGGATATCAAACACTAGTAAGGCCAGATCTGCTGACAGCAAGTTAAAACAAAAAGCAGCATGGCAGTTGATCCAGCCCAGCAGCATGGGAAGAAACTCACAGTTCTATACAGTTCTGTACAGTTCTCTCTGCTTCCCCATGTCCTAGAGGCTGGGTCTGTGGCATGGCAGGCTTAGGCTTGGGCTTTGGCCAGGAAAGGGAGCCACTGCTTCACTTCTCTTAAACTTTCCCATGACCTGAAAAGAAAAACAGAAGAGATGCATAAAAGCACCCACTCCTACTAAATAAAAGAGTTTTTATGGAAGTGCTAGTAAATGCAACTCAAACAGGCTTCTCAGCTTTAGGGAACTCCCTGTTGCTTGATCCTTCAAATATGCTTAGTATCTTGGGGATAAGAAGTGAGATGCTTTTCCCTTTGCCTTCTGCTGTTTACCTTGGATGCAAGACAGCATTTGCTGTGAGGAAATGGGATAAATTTGAGTTTTCCCATTGGCAGGAAGCATTAGGCATCAAGGCTGAGATGTGGCACCTCTTGCATTGGAATATCATTCAGATAAATATCCTTTTTTGATTACTTTTGCCACATACCACCTTTACCTTTCTTCCTTTTCTCTCCTGTTCATGCTGTTTTTTTATCCCCAAAAGAAAGACTGCTGCTTCTTGGGGTACTTGTATTCTTGGCATAGGCACTGGCTCAGCATATACCCTCTGCTAATCAAGCAGCCAAGTACTCTTCCTGAACCTCTTTCATGCTTCCTGGCACAGCTTCCTCAGTTCTGTGATCTTCTTGTGGCAACAGCTTGTTTGTACCTCTGCTGAGGTACTGTGTCTTTTCCCTAGCTCTGAGCAGAGCTCTGAATTGACAGGGAGCAAGGGAAGGTAAGATTTTCCACCACCTGCAATGGGAAATTTCTCCGTCCTGGATTTGGTTGCAGGCACCTTGTGTGGCTTTGCACCAGGCATTGCAATTATGGCCGTGATACAAGAAGTGATGCAAGAAATCCTATAGATTTAGCCATGCACCTTGTTCTTCTTATGCTAGAAGAGGTGGTGTACCCACAAGGTACCAACTGGGCAGACATTCAATGATCAAGTACAGTGGAGACCTTTCTTTGTGGTGCTTTGGCTCTAAAATGTACGATTAGAATGTTTCATCGGGAAACTCCTCTTCAGTCACTGTTAATCCAAAATGATACCCATGTATTCTCTGGCTTTGTTTCCTATGAGAATATATTAAAAAAAAAAAAAAAAAGCCCCAACCCAACCCCTCCTATTTCAGCAGGATTCACAAGGAAATATATTCCTTTGAGGGAGTCTTTCTTGACAATGCAAGGCCAGATGCCTGGGTGGTGGGCAAAGCACTGGGCATGGAATACAGAAGGACATGAATTCCTTCTGCAGAGAGGATGTAGAGGGAGCCTTTTAATTTTTATTTTTTTTTTGGATTGTCATCGTTGCCATTCTTCATCCACTGCCAGTGTAGGTGGATTTTGAAGCCTTGATGCAGGAAGTGGCAGTAGAGGAGCACTGCAGGGGCAGAAAGGGAGGAACGGGAAATAAACAGAACCACCTACATGTTTTAAAGTTTTGTGTCACTTGTTGTTGCTTTGCTTCTTTTGAGTGGGAGCTCAGTGCAGCACAGGAACTGTCTGAGTTTATATTTGGACAACACATAACACAGTTGAAAGATGACAAAGCTGTGGCTGTGCATACTTAGAAGAAAATGGATTATAATTGAATGCAGTTTTCTAACTTTCTTGACTTCACTTTTAAATGCTGCTGCTGAAGTCACAAGAAGTGGTTCTGTAAACACAGTACATCCATTTTCTCTGTGTTCAAATCAGCACAAATTATAATTTTCAGCCTAAGCTGGCGCCTTTGTTGCTGTTGTGTGGGGGTTTTTTTGGTGGTGGTTATTTTTGTTTGTTTGTTTCAGGTTTTTTTGAGAGTGTGTGGTGTTTGGTTTTTTTTTTTAATACAGTAACATCAGCTTTGTTGGGCGGAATGAGATGCTGATTAGAGAAGAATAATTTACTAGTGGTTCCTTTTAATGTCAAACTATCTAGCATGCTGCTATATTAATTGTATCTGTTACTGAAAAATAAAATATCATGGGCCTGATCCGCAGACAGTTGTCAAGTGCATGTGCTGCAGGTGCTAGAACAGCATTACTGTAAATGGGGTGGTTACACCTCTGTATGTATCAAAATTGCTAAGGTGTGGTGAATGTACTAGCTGACACTTCACATCAAGCCATCAGTCAGTCGAGTCCTGCTGCTGGTGCTGTTTTGGAGGGATGTTGAGTGAAAACCCTGCCATGCACAATTACTGGATTACTTCTTCCCTGGGGAAAGTTTCTTCCTGACAGCCTCTGACACAGGTGTCCTTAAACAGGTTTTGTTGTTCTGTGAAAGAAGCTGGGTACACCCATCCACACACGCTCCAGTGCTGGGGTGGCATGTTAGTTCTAAGCCAGGCTGTGTTTCGGAGCCTGGCCAGCTCCTTGTCTTGCTAAACAGCCTTCATAAAACCAATCTGGAGCCTGCCCACACAGTATATGTGTTCAGAGTCGCACAAATATGCAGAGTAGGAAGTTAATTTAGATGTGCTCAGTTCCCTGTTTAAACTGAATGAGTGTTCAGATGGAAGATCTTGGTATATGTTTTATTAGCAATTTTGAGCAACTACAATGAGCTGAGTTTTTTGTCTAACAATTAAGATACACTCTACGAGTTCCTTGAAGGACTGAAATTATATTGCCATCCACACTAAACTTAGTGTCAAAAATGAATTGTAAAAAACAACACTCACAGCTGACAAATATTTTTGCATGCTTTTTCTCCCAACTTAGTTTAATTTGGAGGTTCTCATTTCCATTTTAAGAATGCTTGGGACTGTTTTTTGGTTTTGGTGGTTTGGTTTTGCTTTTTTTCTCTCCCCAAGACCAGAAGTAAATTTGGTCTGGATATTGTGTGCGTGGCAGAGTGGCTGGAGCATAAACTTGGGAGTCTGCTATGCCTTGCAATCAGCAGATGGCTTGCTGTGAGATCTTTGGCTGGCTGCTTAGTGTAACTTCCAGATACAGAGTGTATGTTAGCTTTGGCAGATGTTACACCTGTCATCTCTGAAGTCATATCTTGACTGCTTGCTTTCTTTTGCAAAGTCATTACATGTCCACTTTCTTTATAAATACCTTTGAGAACTAAGAGCATCTTGTACACTAAACATGTATTTTGTACAGAAGTCTTCATCAGAAATAATTATAAAAGCATTCTACGACGCTCTTAACTATATCTTTGTATTATGTAGAGCAGAAAATAATAGGGGAAATTCCCATATCAGGTATCCTTGATGATCATACTTCCAAGCATTTTCTTTAATTTTCTCAAATATTTTGTGTTTGTGCCACGTGTTCACATAAGCTGCTAGGGAAACCCAAAGCCATTTCTTATCTAGATTCAGTACAAGCTGAAATGGGACTATAATAAGACTTTGACATAAATTTCACCCTACAATTCCCAGCTTGAAAGGAGTCCTCAATTACCCTGTTATATAGATGGGCCAAAAGGGCCATCAAACGACTGCCCCATCTTTGTATTATTTTTGCTTGCTTGACTCCCAAGGCCATTGTCTTTAATCTTTCTGTGCTTGGTGCCCTGAGAACCACACCAGGCAGAGAAGACGGCAGGAATAGCTGATGGCAGCAGTTCCGTTTACCTCTAGTCTTTGTTGAGAGCTTCTGAAGATGTGTTGAAGGGTTTGTTGAACTGCCACAGATGCCAGTGATTTTCAAAAGAAAAAAATCAGTGGCCTTCTGAGAAGAGAATTTGAGATGCAGTAAAAATGGTCTTACTTCTTTGACAATGGTTTCTCTCTGTGTCTCTTGTTGTTTTCATCCTAACTTGTATTATTTTTACCCAGGCTGCATAATGTGCTCTTTCTAGTCTGTCAAACCAAATAGCCATTGTATTGAGGAAAAAAAAGAAAATTAAACCTCAACTGCTCTAAATCCAGCAACCTGAAAAACCATATGTTTTGCTCCAAGGAAAACAATCCATTTAATGAAACAACATGGAAAACATACTGTTTTTTGGCAGCACAGACTGTCCTTAAAAGCAAATGACATTTTCAGGAGGAATGTTTGTTGATATATTCGGAGATGTGCACATGTCATGCTTAAAAGTTTAGGTGAACAGTGTCTTAGCACTTGCACTCCAGCCCTCCTCTAAGCCCCCTTCAGATACTGGAAGGCTACTATAAGGTCTTTTTGAAGCCTTCTCTTCTCCAGGCTGAAAAGCCCCAACTCTCTGTCTGTCCTCAGGCTGATTGAATATATATTTGAAATATATTTCAAATCAAGTGACTAATAAAACTTGGTGCACATGTTGCAAGGTAAGGCCTAGCTTTCTTTTGTTGATAGTATAAATGTCCCTTCACCCTACATAGACTGGGTTTTTTTTTCATGTCTCACAAAGTAGCGAAATGAAAAAGATCAGGATCTTGCTATGTTGTTGCTTTTACCATAAAATTTCCATCTCCTTTTGAAGTAGTGTTTTGGTTGTGGAAGGAGAACATTTCTGCTTTGAGGCTGAGGGAGGAAAAAGGATGAAAATGGATGAAGATTGTCTTCACCAACACGCATTTAGGTGAATGTGTGCTGCAGTGTTTAATGAAGCTACAATGCTGCATTTTCCCCTAGATTAATTTTGAATTTCTCAGATATGATGGACTAGATAAATGCTTCACCTTAACCGATGGGTTTCACTAGTATAGTGTTCGTGCCAAGAATATGATTGTGTCTTCTATTCTCTAAAATAGATGAATTCAATAACTGTGTGCAGGGTAGTCCTACTGCCTTATTTCATAGTCAAACTATCAGGCAGCTATTTGGCATGTGATCAAGATGTCAAAAGACATCTGCTAAATTGGAGCTATGAAAGGAGGAGACGTTTTGCGTTATCATCTTGCTGTGCTGTGTGCTTGTGGTTTGCTCGTTAAGGTTACCAAAGGACCAGCTAACCACACTTGCCCAAGTCTCTCTGTATGCCTAGGTAAGGGAGCAAAATGTGACTCTCATAACTCCTGTCCTCCTGAAACACAAGAAAATTCTGAGAGGGTTGGGTGGTCTTTGATGTGGTCTGTGGAGATGATATTACTTCTAAACCTGGGGTGTTGCATGGAAGGTGTCCTGGTGATGTGCAACACGGTGGACTTCTACTGCTGTTTCACTTATTATATTTTTTTCCCTACTGAGTTATTGTAGTAAGGTGCCTGCTGTTTTCTTTATAGATATATCTCCCCATCATCTTACCCCTATGTAACTCTAGTATGGACTGGTAGCACCTGTTCCTTTAATAATATTGTAAACCCTGGAAGTACTACGCATAAAGTGGGATGATTACCTTAAGGAAAGAAAAATCTATTTTAAATATACAGCTGTTATATATCAACCCTTTTGAGGAAAAAAAAGTTCATGCTAATCTGATTTCTCCCACATATTCAGACCAGGCTTGCATGGACACTTGAGTCTAACACAGATCTATTCCACTTTTGCTAAAGGTCATCCTTGGTGGTCTTCTACTCTTGGCTGTTTCCACTATGATAAGGTTTTATTCATAGAGGGGGATGTTTTCTGAGGTAGGTCGATTCCTTGATCCACCTTCTGTGTTAGCATGGGTTTGTGGAGAGGTGTTAGCAGTAAATAAACAAGATATGGAATAAGAAAGTCTTCCATTGTTGTTGTCTGACTTGTGTTCCAGAATCACAGAGTTAAACAGATTGGAAAAGATCTGTAAGATCATCAAGTCCAACCTATCACCTAATCCTTCTAATTAACTAAACCATGGCACTAAGTGCTTCATCCAGCCTTCTCTTAAACACCTCCAGGGATGGTGAAGGCACTGAAACCATGGTTCTGGTATCTGCAAATGTACCTCTGTAGGCAAATGACTGCAAGTGTGACTCCTTGGGGAATAGTCCTGCTGAGAGCAGAGCTTGGGTGATTTTGAATGTTTAGAGACTTCAGCCATTTCTGGTCTTGATCAAGTCCGTAGATGATTGTATATATGGGAATAGGTGGTGTGCTTTGTGCTGCTATGTACTTTTTGAGTCTTCTGCATTCCTTTTGAATGACTCTATGGCTTTCCTGTGCTATGTATCTTCTTGCTTTTGCGTGCGGTAGTGCTGATCTCTTCTGTGGGTTTTCTCTTCTTTAGTGTGATGCGGGGTTCTTTTTTTTTTTTAAACCTATTTTTTCTGGGGTTTTTTTTTTCTTTTTATCTCCTTTTTCTTGTGTCATCCTTGTCTACTCCAATATATATGGAAATTAGAAATATTGACTACAGATGTGTTTATTTCACTATAACAGTACATATGAAGCTTATTAGTAGCAGACAGTGGGCTGACGTGTCTAGACTGGTAACGCAGACTAGGTTCATGTTCAGAAGTCTGTCTTTGCAAGTAAAAGGCTGTTATGCTCATTTTTAGTTGTCAGTTTTATAGGCACAGAAAAAACCCACAGTTTCTCTCATTCTGTAGCTCTGAAGCTGTCAGGAAGGTGGTGCTTGCTTGATTTGTAGTTGGGCAGTGCCCCAAGATTGAACAGGGGAAATATTTCTTGATTTCTGTGACATTCTATTTTTCCCCAGCAATTTATTCCCACTGCTTTCTAATTCATAGTGAAGTATTATTATCTGATTAGCTTTTATCCAATTGAAATTTTTATGTAGTACTGTACTGAGTGCCTACTTTAATCTTTCATATAGTGTGTACCGAGGGCTAATAAAAGGTCCCACTGATAATCTGTTTTTATAGACATATGTTCCTTACAGAAAGTTATTCTAGATGACTGTGGAATAATTATAACTTGTAAGCATGGAGAGCTAGTTATTGATGGTTTTATCCATGTTTTTCTGTTACATAAATGCAGGGTGCTTTTTAAAGAAGTAATTTAAACAGAATTTTAGCTGTTTGGCCATTTTAAAATTTTGTTTTGTTTTTAACTTAAGTAGGGTGAGATTTTCATTCAAGGGGTGTTGCATATTGGTAATGAAAATTTTGGAAAGGAAGATTTTATACATTTAGGTTATTTTTTTTCAGAGCTCTTGAGACATCTACCTTAATGTTGAGACTGAAAACAGAGCATTGCATTTAAGTTCCCTAAGGCTGTTCTAAATTGTTATGAGGCCTTAGGGTGAATTCTTGCTGAGGAAAGGGAAATTGTCCGTCTCCTTAGCTAAGGAGCTTGGGCTAGAAAGATACTGTGTATTATTTAGAAGATGAATCACAGTATCTGTTAAAACATCGGCTTTATATTTTGTGGATGCAGATAGCTATTTGCGTATATTAAGAAGAAAAAAAAAAGAAATTTACTAGCACAGCGATGACAATACCATATTTAGATTTTTTTTTTTTCCGTTCTAAGCATGGGTATTAAAACATGAGTGCTGTTAATCTGGGTATGAGGACATACCTTCCAATACAAATCTTTTTGCCAGCATAGTTGTTTCTCCTCCTGAAAATGTTATGTAGGTCAGGATGGTACTGACCACATGGAAATATAATGATATGTAAAGTAGCCAGTTCCAGATGTTTGAAGAAACTAAACAACATTTCCATTAGAATATAAACCAGTGCAATTTAATTTCTTTGGTTCTTAATCTAACTCCTATGTCTTCTTGAGTAGCAGTTATAATAAAGTGTTTATAGACCACCTTATTTCCTCCATTCATTACTCACTACTTCTGCTTGGCCTGGGAAGCCATCTCTGCCAGAGGCTTGTGGTCAATAAATTGCTTCTTTGTAAAGTCAACTTTTAAATTGCACCTGGGAAGCTATGATTTTTTTGAGGCAATATCAAGATCCTGCTGTTGGTCTGGGGAATTTTTGCTTTTCTTTCTTTGAGCCGATTATAGACATTAAAAAACCAAAGTATCTCTTTAAATATCTATGAAATGTTACAACTAATGTTGAATGTCCAAGTTTCCATGCAGTTGGACAAGCCTGTACACTCCGCCCAGGAAAAAAAAGCAGAGAGGATCATCCAAGAAGAAGGAATTATATTGAATATTTTTAAACAGAGAGTCTTAAAGGATTTGATAAGACTGATCTTATTAAAGCTAAACTTGTAATACTGTGTAAGTTAATCTGTGTATACTTTTTAGTATTATTATATAAACTCATTTTGAGCTTTTGTTGAAAATGCATTGGTGGCTATGCTAATAAGGTATTACTCGATGAAATCTGGAAGATGCCTTTTAAGATTTTGGTTCCAGTACATATTGGAGCCACTATGTTGAGCAGCAGTGTGATGTGATCCTATCCTGCATTCCTGTTGTACCCCAGCTTTTTAATTCAAGAGCATCGCTCTGGTTTGGAGTTTGAAGCAACACGGTTCACCAAGAGGACTCCCATATTCAGCCAGCTTTGAAGTTTGTGAATGTCCCTACTTTTGCATACTTTCCACTTCAGCATCTTGAGCTGTTCTAGCTTAAGATTTATAGCAAGAACAGTCTCTCCTATAAAATGATCAGATTGTGTGAGCTAATTTTAGAGTTTCTTACCAAACTTAACAGGAGTGCTGCTAGAGAGTGGTTTAGCAGAAGTGTTGAGCTTAGGCGGTACATGCTGTTGCAGAAAGAGTTGGTTTTCTTCCCCTCCTCCTCCTTATTTCTTCTCTGCCAGATTATAGCATATGTTTTACCTTGTGATGAGGAAATTTAGGGAGCTGAACTGGCACAAAGCTAATCCCTGCACACGCACTAATGAGTTTGTCTCTTACCTGGCTCACCTAGGATCGGATGAAAGGATCAGTGGAAGGGGAGGGCAGGACTTTCCATTCTTTTGACAGCTAACCTGGGGGTGGCTTTCCTGTGGTATTTGAACAGCTTGTGAAGAGAAGCTTTTAGATATTTCTGAAGACATTACATCTTTCTGCTTCTTGGTCTTGTGTGTTTTTAGAAGAACACATCCAGTTAGTACTTGAATTTCCCTGGTGACAGCATAAACAATTTAAATAGGGGAAAATAAAGGTCTAGAAGACAGATGTCAAATCAAGACTGTAATAAAGAGTAGGCCCCAGGCCACATGCTAATCAGAGATGCAAATGTGACTTAATGCAAATGTTGGACAGCAGTGGAGACCATAGAAATTAAAAATACCAAAATCCATGCATAGAAGAGAGAAGAGAAGGCAAGAGAAAATAAGTAAATATGAACAAGATTGGTATTTGTAGGCAATATGATGACAGCAGGGAGGACAGAGGAGAATTGACATTTGAAGACTGAGAAATTTGATGTAATGTAGTATGCTTGTAGTGAGTATCCAATCTGAAATTTAGTTTTCTTGGGTCATATGACTAAACTTATTTTCCACAGGCCTGCCATAAGTATTTTGAAAAAATTAATATGGACCCCTCATCTGAAATGTAGGGTCTAAATTGCCTGATCTTTCTGTCACTTTAGATTCTGCTGGGGATTTGCAGCTGGAGGTGATGAAGGAGAGGCTCTACTAAGGAGCATCAGTCTCACAGGCTGTTTTCTATAAATAGTGATCTTTGTTGCTGTTGTTTAGGAAACTAAAATCCAGCCTTAAGCATAATGCACATTTTGTAGCCAGTTCACATGGAGAAGCCCTGAGCTGTCTTAGGAGATCTTAGGGGTCAGTTTGGTGGTTATCTTAGGGCTGCAGCAACAGATCCAGATACTGTGCTAGGAGTTTGGTACAGAGTTATTTGAAGTCTGCAAATGCTTAGATTCACTTTACTGCTTAGATTAGTCTTTGGAGAAGGAGCTTCAGTCTAGTTTGTCTCAATTTCGTGAGTACAAAAGAAATTAAAGCTTATCCATGAACCAGTTATCCTGCTAAATAACAGAAGCTGCTAAGCCACAGTGCATGGTAATAAAGTACCATCTCAACATAATCCTGAAGATAGGAGCTTTCAAAGCTTTGGTCTGCCTTTTTTTTTTTTTTTGTTTTCAAAAGTTTCAACAGATGTAAGTACAGTTCTGTGAAGGGAGAAGTAATCTCTCCTGGGATGAACCAAGGCAGTATAGAGTGTTAAGGATTTGTTGTTTCTTCGTCGACATAAAAATCCTTTCCTTCAAGAAGTTCTTGACTGGAATGGTCAAGCTTTTGTACACAGAAAGTCTTAAGTGTTCTGAACTTGTTTCCAATTGCATATTAATTAGTTGTCTCAAGCAACTGGTTGGGGAATTGTTAATGCACAAGAAGAAATAGTAGACACTAGTAGACTCCATCGACACCTTTTGTCCCTTAGTGTACTCAGCGTAGGGTATCTTCTGGGCTTCTGTTTTGGTAACTTCAGAACTGGAAATGTTAATCTGTGTCATGCTGTAACTTCCTCTTTTCTTTTCTTCATGTTCTTCCCCCTGCCTACAGTAAGAGTGGAGTAACAGAAGCTTTTCACATACTGTTTCCTCTGTGAAAGTTATTTGTGTACCTGTCTGTTAGAAGAACCTGGTTTTCATCTGTGTAGAGTGCGCTAATGTTCAGCATGCAAGTAACTGAACGCTCAGGCAGGAGGAGGGCTGATGCTAAACACCAGACCTGTATCTCAACTGGCTTTTTAAAAGAATACTCAGACAGCAGGATTGCACTTTCTTTCCAAGTTTTTAGTGTTACCATACAATTAGCCCAGCATACTGTAAAAATCAGTGAAACAGGAAACCAACTTGAGAGTCTGAGTAGTCAGGAAGGGCTGAATTTGCATTTTGAAGCTTAAGTCTTGCTAAAACAATAAAAAATTTTCTGTGGTCGTGTCTCTGTGTGAGGCCGCATCTGGAATATTGTGTCCAGTTCAAGAAGGTTGCAGAGTTCAAAAAGTCCAATACAGAGCCATGAAGATGATTAAAGGGAGTGGAACATCTCCCTTATGAGGAAAGGCTGAGGAAGCTGAGACTCTTTATCCTGGAGAAGAGGATACTGAGGGGTGACCTCATTAATGTTTATAAATGTGTGAAGGGTGAGTATCAGGAGAACTGAGACAGGCTTTTTTTAGTGATGTCCAGTGATAGGACAAGGGACAATGGGTGCAAGCTGGAGTATATGAGGTTCCTTGTAAATGTAAGGAAAAGCTTTTTCACTGTGAGGCTGACAGAACACACTAACAGGCTGCCTAAAAGAGGTTGAGGAATACCTCTCTCTGGAGGTATTCAAAACCTGCCTGAATTTGTTCCTGTGAACCTACTCTAGGTGATCCTGCTCTGGCAGGGACATTCGACTAGATGGTCTTTGAAGGCTCCTTCCAACCCCTAACACTCTGTGATTGTGTGTTTCGTAAGACAGTGTGTCTCAATGAGAATGGGGTGTAAGCTTAAATAGTATTGAACATCTCTTGCAAACCTCACTGTTTTCCCCTTCAGGAGTGAAATACACCACTAGCTTGAGGTGTGTGAAGTTCAGAAACATCTGTGAAGTAAAGCTGCTGCTAATCTCTTAAAAATTATAGTAATATTTACCTGTTCCTTCTGTGTATTTTGAGATTTTAGAAACCAGTTTTGCGTTATGCTTTGGGACCACCTTACTGAGTGTTGTTCAGTTCTCAAATCACAGAGCAGTTCTTCACCCAGGGTGGGAGTGATAGCTTGGCATTAGCTGTGCCATGCTGTCAGCAGCCTGTTAACACTGCTGCTCATGTGGAAGACCTCATTCGTGCAGTACATGCACTGAGATGTGTGGTGATATTTGCTCTTTCAGCCACCTGGTCAAGGTGGGCGCTCTTTTCCAGTGGCTTGGGTGTTCACCCATTGTACAAGCAGGCTGGGAGATCTGATGGTGAGACGCATGGTGCAGAGGAGTACGTGCATGAGCAAGTTCCAGCTATGCAGTGTTTTGAATTGGAAAGCAGAGGCAGGGTTACAGTCTTACTTACTCTATGCTTTAAAATTCTGGATCAGCACATCTTGGGAGATTTGTAATCAACTTAGATTTTTTTAATGTTCATTCTGACACTCTCTTTGGTCAGCATGTTTGAGATCTGTGAAATGAAATCCTGTTTCTGTTTGAGAATAAGGTTTTCTATATATTGGAATGGAAGTTTTGTTGGATGTGATTGGACTTAATGCTATACCATAACAGTGTTGTTCTCTTGGGATTAACATCATTGTGGGCAATTGAGTCATTGGGAGCAATTTGAAGATCTGCTGGGTTCTCCATTTGGCAATCATCCTAATCCTTTTGAGATTGTTCTTCTGTGGGAGAAAACAAAGAGAGGTTTTAATTTTTTTCTGCCTTTCTCTGAGAGGTGGATTCAGTCTTTCTTGTTAGAGAAGAGTGTCTCAGGGCTTTCATTGACATCAGTGGAGAATGCAGTACAAGGCCTCAGAAAAAAAGGCAAAACAACAAACAAACGTTTTGCCATCTGTGTGGGAACAGACTGCAGGAGATAAGAGGCTGGCAAGAAAATATTTAGCTTCTTTTTTCTGTGGAGGGTGGAGTACTGGTACAGTTTGTCCTTTGCTTTGTATGCTTCTGAGCTGCTTCTGTTAAATGTACAAGTGCCTATAGACAGTCCAGTGACTGGGAGCTTGACACACATCTAGATTTGGTCCTTATACACCAATTTATGAGCAGCTTCTGTCAGAACTTTCCTACTTCCTCCATCTACATGATTCAAAAGATGGCTCTGCAGCAGTGTTCGTTAGCTGTAAGTGAAAAAAAAGAATAAATAAAATACTTTGGCTCTTAACCTCCCCTGTGCTGTGTGAATAATTCTGGAACTCCTGAATATTTGGGCTTACTGCAAGTATGCAATGGTCAAGTCTGGGTCTGAGGCACTGTGAGGTCCACATAATATGTTCTCATTGCTGAAAAATAAACCAAACCAGGTGAGTCTGCTGCAGTAATGCAGCAACACACATTTTCTGCTATATGAGTTTTTTTATACTGTGGAAAGAAAGGGTAATAAGATACTCAGATTTTACTGAAAGTGTGCAAACTGAGTGTTATACAGCTGAGTTGCCCTGGGAGAGTGACACTGCATTTCTACTTCTGTTTCACATCCAGGGCTAACCCAGTCTGCCACTACAGGAGTTATGCCCATGTGTATGCAGTCCAGCAAACTTGGAAGTCTGTTGTGGTGAAAAAAGTGGGAGGGCTTTGCTTTATAGTGAAATACAGATGATGATGCTCACTTTATTTTTTGCTTCACTTTCAAAGTGATAGTTGTCCATGGATTCCAAAGCAAAGCTAAATCTGAGGGGTTGTTGACCAAAAGCCTGTGTTCTTGAAAGGGGAGATGACTAGGAGGTCTTCCTGTTAACCACATGAGCATCATACATGGGATCAGGATGATGGCTTATTTCTTCAGCAGCTATAATATTTAGCAGAAAACTTGAATTAATTGGGTTTTCAGTCCAATTTAGCAATGGAAATGAAGCATCAAACTGTTTACTAAAGTAGCCCAGAATTTTTATGTCTGTGTTGGACAAATTTGCAAGCTTTGTTGCGAAGACATTTGCAGGTCCTAGCCATTACAGACCTCTCTATGCTTGTCTTCCATCATGCTGGATATTTGAAATGTTATGAAGCAGAATTAGAGAAACAGTCAGTGAAATGTATGACTAAAAGTGAGTTCTAAGTTATCTGGGGAGCCATAATACTTTAATAGTTAATGAAGATTTCTTACTAGCCTGTTGGACATTAGCTTTCAGTAATGCTTTTTTGAGTGTTTTCAAAGACATAAGAAATAGGCAGATCCTGTTCCATATAAAGAAGAATTTTCATCGTACATGTATGAGCTGCTTCTTCATCTGATTTATTTCTGCCTATGACCCTCCTGAGGCTTTCATTGTTTGGTGCTTGCACTGCCTTTTACTGTCTTCTTCCCCTTGCCCCTGTTTAACTCAGTGTGGAAATGTGAAGCAGATTTCTGCAAAAACAATATTTATGATGCATCTGATACTTTTTACAGAAGATATTAATTGCTTTGGATAAGAATTTTGCAAATAGATTCAACTTTTAAATATATTTTACTTGATTTAGAGAATGAGTGTTTCCTTGGATTTGTTGGTTTGGTTTTTCTGTTCTCCCTGATTCTAAAGAAGCTTGATATGTGAGAGTTCACAAAAGATAGTAACAGTTAAAGGAGGGGTGAGAGGGGAAGAAGGAAAGGGGAGGGGGGAAAGCTGGAAAAGTAGTGCTTTGAAAATATCCTTACTTCCAAGTTGAGTGTATGAAGCAAGTGACAGTGCTGTGAAAGTTTCCTGGTTTCCACTGTGCTTGAGTGTGGTGTCCAGGTTTCAAATAGTTTGTTTCTCAGTGAAATTTTTAAGGGCTGCAAACATTTGTATCAAAAAGGGGTTTGCATTTGAAAATAATTTCAGATTAAAGTCTAATACAAGTTTAAAGTGAAATATTGAGCAAGTCTATGTGACTGTAATCAGGCTGAAATACATTTGTTCAGTTTAGTGAATTTTCAGATTGCAGTACTGGAATCTGTTTCTGTCTTGAATCCTTGTTATTTCACAGAGCACCCCATTTGAGTCATAGACGCATGTGAAAGACTAAACAAACTTCTGCTATAGTAGTGGCTCTGAACTGCAGTTCCCTTGAGTAGATAATAGAAGATGCTTGATGATAGCTTTGATAGGCTTTGGCAGTGAAGTTCATTTAATCTGAGGTATATTTAATATTGGTAATGGAAGTAAGAAATACCTGATTATCTTCAGGTATATATTCTCTAGGTTCCTATCCTGAGAGAGCAGTTTGCAGGCAGAATGTATCTGTGCGAGACAATAGTGAAGCAGTTGTGATTCCTCAGGACCAAATTTTTGAGAGAACTTGTAGAATACCTGTGCTGGTTTGGACTAATTGGAGAATTTGAGTGAGAAATTAGACTATTGGCTGAGAGAGGAAAACACAGCATGTCACTTCACCCAGAGCTTTACTGAGAAAAAAGAAAGTTGTTTTTAAAAGTACAAAATACAGATACCGCAGATGGTTTCAGACCACTCTGGACTGTGGCTGCTTCTCTTGCATGGTTCCTTTATCTCTCTGCCTTGGTAGCTAATTCTCAGTAATACTACTAACCTCTTTCCTACTCCTAACCCCCCTGGCTGATCTACCTCTATCTGCAGCATCAACAGGTGGTGAGATAAGACTGGGGAAGGGGAGAAAGGTGGTGGGGTGGTTGGTTACCCTTCTTGGGGATTTTGATCTCTGGGAGGGGTGTGGTGTTTCTGTATTACCCTTTCATTGTATATATCTGTAAATATCTGTTATACATTGTAAATATTTGCTTGTATATTGTGCATTGCTGTAAATATAAAGCTTCATTTATCAACTTCCAGTGTTTCTGAGTCCTAGCCGGGGCTTATATCAAAAGGTGGGGGGACAGGTAACTGCAAAACCACCACAATACCAGAAAATTATAAATATTTGTGAAGGAAAGTTGTGATTTCTTTATGAAGGAAACTTTAATCCTATTTTTTATTGACATTAAGTACTCCGTGTTTGTATTTTAAAGCTATTTAAAGCTATAGTCGACATAATGTTTATGTCATGTACAAGAACAAAAATCACTAAAAAACATTGCTGCTTGGTTTAAAAGAAAGGTGCAGGGTCATTTTAGGACTACACAGGTAATCGCTGTAGGTTTTCTGCTTTAAGGACCAAGACATGGAAGTATTAAACACTGTATGTGCATTTCTGTGCCTTTCACAAAAATATGGAATGTTACTGATCTGATAGTTTTCTGCAGATTTTCTCCCTGTACCTTTGCTTCTCATGTTCAATTCAGTTAGTTTTAAGGTCAAGTTGTAGTTTAGAACATCAGGTTGTGTATCTCTTACTTGCAGATTTCACAACCTTTTTCTCTATTCCTTTCACTAAAGAGCTAAACCATGCGTGGCTTTTTTGTACTCTGGATGATGGAGTACAGCCACTGTTTCAGGATATGACCCTATATTACCACTTAGATTCTTGGTACTGGAGCCTGAAATTGGTTTCATGAAAAGAGAAATCACAGCCACATTTGTCTCTCAGGGCAGTCATACAACTGAATCTAGGCTCTTAGATTAATACATTACCCTTTGGCTAGTTCCACACTAAACTCAAGAATGCATAAATTAATTGGATTATTAAAAATGAGTTCCCAGGCCTGTTACTTTGTGACAGTTCTTGCATGGCCCTGAGGACAACTTCAACATAAAGTAGGTCATTTTGTAAGCAGTGGAACTTGGAAAGAGTTGAATAGAGATTTTTTTTTTTTTCCCTAAGTATATTTTCATAGATTTTTAGACTACTGCTTAGGTATGTTTCATACTGTGATCTACTCAACAAATATAACTAACAACTCAGTCACTATGTTCCTGTTTGGCAGAAAGGTAGGAGTTTGTTTAGGTGAAGTTCAGGAAAGTCATTTAGGCAGGCATTTGGTGATTTAAAATGTATATTATAGCCTATTTACATTAATTTATTTCAAAACCTGAAGAAAAGGAAATTGTAACTTTCCACATGTAGTGATTTTTCACAGAGCTATTAAACTGTAATTTCATGCCTTCAAAGGGTACCTCATCCTTAGGCAGAAATTGCTGGCCTGTGATTTTTTTTTTTTTCCTTTCCAACCCTTTTTGAAACTTGTCATGCTTGAGATGAAATAGTGTTTCATCTTCATGATAAGACAGCAAAAAGAAAGGTCATACTGTTGTTTGGTTGGTTTTGATTTCTCTTTTAATGTTTGCTTTTTAGAAGAATAGTTTTGCCAAGGAATGTTATTTTGAGGGTTCAGGTCAGGTAGCTGAGCCTTTATTATAGCCCCTTGGATGCTGGTACTGCAGCCAACAGGGTTGAGGTTTAAATGCCCTCCTGGTGTGTTAGTTGGGTGTACAGATCACTCGTGTTTCATATATTGGTGTGATCAAGGAGGGAGTTACTGCCAGGAGAGCACTTCTTCCCGCTGACGTGTGCTGTTGTGAGGGATGGCAGCCTGCAGAAGAATCTGGAAAACCAGACTTAGGCTGTCTAGCTGCTTATGCTGTCCCACCTTCCTTAACATGGTGGTAACAAGAGGCAGCAGTAACAGGAGATTTTTTTTTTTTTTTTTCTTTTTTTCCAGAACTACTTCTGGCTGCCTGTCTTTTCCCTCCTGGGAGGACAGCAGTCCTTACAGTTCTTGCCTTTTGTAACCGATATGCTACTTTGAGATAAAATTAACTCAAACACAGAAACAAACAAGAAAGTAAAAACACCACAAAACCCTTCTGCTCTGGAAACTCAAAATTTAATTGCTTTTTGTGATGCCATAGAGTGACAGGCAGGTGCAGCCTCATCTTCTATGTTTCTGCTTGATCAGAGTAAAACCGTAAACAGGCTTACGGTGTCATGACAGCTTCACCTTTGCTGCGTCTCTGTGAATGAGAATTTCTGCCTATGGAGAAATAAAGTGCTTGTTGCAGTTGAAGCAGTGCCTGCTTTAAATGAGCAGGGAAGCAGCTTAGAAGAGAAAGTAAGAACAACTGTGTTTAGTCTGTGGTTTTACAGTACGAACATCTGGATATCCTCCGTAATTACATGAGAGAGATTTAAGAGACCTGATGTGGTAAACAGAATTTCCTTGGCAGAGCTAAGGTTTTTGGTTTGATTTTTCTTGTGGCATGGAAACGTATTTTTATTATAAAGTCAAAGATTTGACAGGCAGTAAGGAGAATGTGATTGACCATGCAGCGGTATTTCTGCTTCCACTGGCTTCTGCCTTCTCTGTGTGTAGAGGAAAGTGCTCAAACATTGTGGGAGTGTTGAGTTAGGTCTGTGTTAATGCAGGGAGCCCTGTGCGTGACTTCAGGTTGAGCTGCCTGCCTCACATCTGGCAGTTTTTCTGAATGCCTTGATTGCAAGGTAAGTGGCAGTCTTCCATGAAATTTGACATCAAAGTATGTTAGGGATTTTTATGAGAAGAGATGGTGTGTATAAGAAGCTTTGTGTGAGCAAACCAATCAAACAGGCCTCTGTACTAAAACCAGCTCATGTTTCCACTGCTCTCAATACCAAAAGCATTTAGGATACTACAGCAGGACTTTGTATATATCCTGCTCACAGAGGAAATCAGTGAGTACATGTTCTCATGAAAGGAGTGAAACTGCAGCAATATCTTGATCTCTTCTTCCTCTCTGCCCCCATCTCCTCCTGACATCACTGGATAATACCTACAAGATTCATGTTCTCCTCACAGGCACACATCGTTTTTTCTTGTTGAGTTGTGGTTTGTGTTTTTTATTTTTTTCATAGAATAGGATCAGTAATGAAGGAAATTTTGGTGTTGAAATGTATACTGGCTTTTGATGCTTGCAGGGAGAAGTGAAGAGATGTAAAAGATTTGTCCTTAGGAGGACAAAGCCTTTGTCTCATAGCAGGGGACAAAGCATGTTGCAGGGTGGACAGTCAGATTGGAAATGGGAACTAAGAGAATGCCAGGATGAGTGGTTTGGAGAGCTGAAAGTTGAGGTGAAAGGAGTGAAAATAGTGAGTTTTATGTCAGGAAACTTGAACAGCTGCTGTGTGGAGCAGCTGAGATGTTGGAAGGAGGGAGGATGGCTTGTCCGATGGGCCAGAGATAGGTTTAAGACACGTGTAAACCCTCAGCCTCATCTAGGAGCTTGACTTGGCTAATGAGGCTGATACATTAAAAACTCCTAAGTATTTCTCCCTTATTCCCTTTCTTTTCCCTTTGGGAAGGGAGAAAACTTAATAGCATCTGTCCCTTCTTTAGTGGCCAGCCCAGCCCTAACCCTTGATAACAGGCAAGAAGAAAAGTGTGTGAGACTAGGATGTGACAGTTGGGAGATCAGTATCACAATATACAATTAATTTCTTGTGAAACACAACAGCTGCTCTCTGCAGATGTTGGAACTCTGAGGCTCTCCAGAGTAGTCGACTATACATAGCACAGTTCTCTGTTGGTGTGTTAATATCTTTCTAAAGCTTGCATAACCTCTGTTCTCTGCCTTGCTTGGTGATTCTGTACAGATATTATGTCCATGGCTGCGACAGCTATGTTCATGCGAGAGTACCGCAGAGCAGATGTACCACAGTATGTGTTTTATGGTTATAGTGGGTATTATTTTACCTGATTAGCCTTCAGGTCTAATCAGGAGTTATAACTAGAGCAGGGATACAGAGATCAAGGGTTTAAAATCATAACTCACCCTAGCAGTTGCTAAGGAAACAGACAAAAAGTTAAGTTGGTTGATCAGAGGGAGAACAGAAAAGTAATAAGCATTCATAGCTGTATGTTAATTGTGTGCAATTGCCTTTTTACCTTTTTTTTTTTCTTTTCCTTATTTGTAAATGAGAGAGCTCAAAGAAGTCTTTCCATAGCAGTTTGAGTCCTCTGTTGTTTGTTCTTGTAGAGGTTTTTAGTGTGATACAATTTTTAGCCTTTAAGTTACATGATGTAGCAACATTAAATAAAAACCAGCCCCCCTAGACCCCCAACCAGACTAAAAATTCCTGGTTCTCAAATCCCAATTCAGAGTTAAAATCTTAATTAAAAAATCAAAATTACCTTGTAGCAAGACCTCTTATAGTGCAGTACAAAAGTAGTTTTTAAAAAATCAAGTAGATTAGAGTACTTTTACATGAGATAGTAGGATAAACTGAATCTGCGTATAGCTGTTTTTTAGAGGTACAGACTGCAAGAGTGAGAACAGGACATTTCATTCAGGGTTGGCTGTGCTTGTGTCACTCATAGGATGTCACTACTGCTGCAGGTGATCTGGGACAGCTGGGACTCTGCAGCATCGCTGCTTCCGCTGTTGTTGATTGAAAAGCTTGCAGAAACACTGAGCATGGACACAGAAATAATTATTGCATGCTTCCTGTGCATGGACGTGCCGAATGCTTGAAAATGAGTGCAGTGTGTGCTTGTTACTGCTTTTCAGAAAATTATATATGCAAAACAGATTGTGCTAGGGTGCCCAGTATGAGAGAGACATGGACCTGCTTGGGTGGGTTTAGATGAGAGCCCCAAAGAGGGTAGAGGACACAAAGAGAACTGGAACACTTCTACTATGAGAACAGATTGAGAAAGTTGGGTTTGCTTGGCCTGGAGAAGGGAAGGCTGTAAGGAGACCTTAGAAGAGCTTTCCAATACTAAAAAGAGCCTACAGGAAAGATTAAGAGAGACCTTTTATCAGGGAGTACAGTGATGAGATGAGAGTTAACAGTTAGATTGGATATTAGGAAGAAATTCTTTACTGTGAGGGTGGTGAAACTTTGGAAAAGGTTGGCAAGAAAAATTGTGGATGTTCAAGGCCTGGTTTGATGGGACTTGAGGCAACCTGCCCTTGCCCATGGCAAAGGGGTTGGAACTGGATGATCTTTAAATTCCCTTCCAATGGAAACCGTTCTATAGTTCCATAAAAATATTGGGAAGCAGCTGGTCTTTAGTTTCTTTGTGGTTTGTACATGTAGGTAGCTCTTTGTCCCTGACAGGAAATGACTAAGAAGGATTTTATTTACTTATTTAAAGATACACTCTAGAAATAAATAAAATAGTTTCGATCCAAGTATAATTCGTTACTCTGGAACTGAAGGCTTTCTTTCATACTTGCAGTATTCTTTAGTTTCAGATATGCTTGCTGTCAAAGGATGCTTTCCACAGTCCTTTTAAATGCTGGTTATTAGATGTGTATATTCTTATGTGTCTGCAGTAGCTGTTTTCACAGTACATCACTGAACTGATTAAAAAATGCCTTGGTACATTTAAAGTGAAGAGGTAAAGGTCTACCTTGTGTCACACTCAGATTTTTGTTTACAGCTTTAAAAAGCCAGTTGTCTGATAATTTCTGTGAACAGCTCTCAACATTAAAGTACCATTCGTAATGGAAATACAGAATATTCAAAGTACCGAGTTATGTGGTCCAGTTGCAGGGAAACTTGTCCATGGATCAGATTGATTGGCTATTTTTCCCCTTTGCATGGGGAAAGGTGGGGAAGGAATAGCAAGCAGAAAGAGTCTGGATATAGTCAAACTTTCCAAATTTTACTTATTTCCTCCTTAAAGTAAATTAAATCATACAAATTATTTGGGCTGCTAAAGATACAACAGTTAAAACCACTCTGATTTTTGTTCTGTTTACAGCAGTAATTTCTTCTCCATTTCTTTTATTTGTAGTGCTTCTGTGGTCAGTTTTGCATTCAGTTTTTAATATAGCTACTTTCACTGATTGCCTGAAACAGAATTCAAGCAGAATGGCAGCTTGTAAAAAACTGCCAGGTCCAGGGTGGATTAACACCAGTTCCTCAGCCACACGTTGCAGAGAGACTGGACAATGGGCTTTCAGGGAGACTGAGCACCTTTTTCTCATTGTGAGAGTATACAGTTGAGCATTATATTTGAATTCAGACTAGCTTCAAAGTCTTCCTGTAACAGGTGCTAAAGCTCCTGTCTGAAAATCTAGAAACCAAATGTGTGATCTAACTTAGCCCAGGATCTTATGAGTAGGTACAGCAAATAACTGAAGGACTAAGGAAAAAGAAATCGTGAGAGGAAAATGCAGACTCATAAAGTATTTGAACTAGCACAGATCTCTTGATTTGGACCAATCACAATTTAAATTGATGTGGGATTCTGTTTGCAGAAAAATACTAAGACGTTTAAATAAAAACCCATCAACAGATTACATTTCATGCCTTGGTTTTGAACAACCTTTTTTGAGTCTCTCCCAGGTTCTCTGCCGTTCCAAATTGTTGGCGAACATGAACACCAATTCCTGATTATATCAGACTAAAGAATTTAAAGCACACAGGTTTTTTTAGTTGTTTGCTTGTTTTTTAATTCATATTAAAGTGTAACACCAGCCTGTTTCACAAGGGGGGTGTGTGTGCATGCGTGTGCCCATTTAACTCTTTACATGGTTGGTGCTTACTCCATTAGTAATGTTGACTATTTGATTCTCTGAAACTGAATTTTGTTTTCTTCCCAAGAATGATTCCGATTTCAGAATATACAAGGGAAAGATCCTTAAGTTCACACAGAAGTATGAATAAATCTGTACCACTGATTCCAAACATTATGATAGTTCTTGATGATTAATATATTCTTATTTCTCTCGTGGTTTTATTGGAGCTATTTCAGCTTATTTTTGCATTTTCTATTACACATTCTAACCATCAGTTAACCATGTAAACATTAAAAAAAATTTTGAAAATAATGCGAAAGACTCAATATTTGGAATGGTCAGAGTTAATCTAGAAGATAAGCACAATTTATAACACAAAGAGGTGTTATAATACTGTTCTTTTGAATCTAAATGTCTTCTAGTATCAGAGATGACTGTCTCACCGTTATACTCAAGCATTACTTCCAGATTGCACCATCATTACAGAATTTGTTTGCCTCTGCTGAGTGTGTATGACTGAGTGGAGAAATCTATTTATACAATCAAGTATCAGGGACTTACTGAAAAAAATTATCTTTTTTAGGGATTTCGGTTGCATTTAATGCTGATATTTCAACACTAGCAGAGGTATACCCCAGAGAGACTGTAGAGTCTCCATCCTCACGTTAGCTTTTGAATATCCGGACAGTGTCATAGAATTATAGAATCATGATCTGAATTGCCATATATACATGTTTTTGAACACCTCCAGGGATGGTGACTCCACCACCTCCCTGGGCAGCCTGTTTGAAGGATTTCCAGTTCCCTCTTACAGCTGAAGTGAAGTTAACTTCTGTCTGGGCCTTCTAATTTACCCTGTCCTGGGTAACCAGCTCTGGGTGGTCCTGCTTGAGCAGGAAAGTGGGGTGGATGACATCCAGAGAGAGATCCTTTTCCAACTCTACTAGTCTTTGACTGAATGGATTGGAGCAGTCACCAGAGATGACTAGTATTTATCGTATTTCCAACCAACATTATGGTGGCTGAGTAGGATTATCCTTGTTAAGTATATGTTTCCCAATTTAACAGTGGGTAGGCTACTTGGGCAAATATCTTTGGGCTCACAGTTGTTCAGTCTCAGCATTCAGAAACTTACTCTTGTTCATTATTTGTATGAAAAATTAAGATCTTAAAAAATTCTAGATTTCTGAAAGTGACTGTAAGCTGCAGCTGGGCTTGGCCATACTAAATTAACTGTTCTTAGAATCAAGTACTTCTGCTCAGGGTACAGCATCTTGTCATCTCTATGTCTCTTCTTTGAACTCCTTCCAGATCATCCACATCCTTCAGAGCTTCTGGACCTGGTATTCCAGTTAAGCATATCACCTCCTGTACTAGGAAACTACCTCCCTCTTGCCCACAGTGTAGTGTGGGGAGATTGCGCTGGCCAGTATCTGTCAGCCCTACCCAGCCCATCCTGGAAAGGTCTGCCTGTCTCATGTGAGTGGTCAGTCCTACTTGTGCTTGAGAGGATGGGGATGGAGCAACCTTTGCTGGCCATGCTGAAAGGCCTCTGGACTGATCCTTTGCAGGCTGTAGTAGCAATGGCCTATCTGCTTCTTTGCTGTAATGTTTTCATTGTTTTCCCCAGATTTGTTTCGTAGTAATCCCTAATCTCATGTTAGGTAATACATTATCAACGAGTTTGTTGTAACTAGTGTCACCACTGTATCAGCAACACCCTTGTACATAGATCAAAATATCCTTTCTTTTATTAAGGATCTGTGTTTTAGTCCTAAACTCATGTGCCATCAGAATTGGTAGTAGCAAACACAAATGTAAAGAAGATTATATTGAATTATGAGTAGCCTGACTGCAGAGGCTTTTCAGCTTTTTGTTTTGAAGTCAGTTTTCAAGGACACTTAGTAATGAAGGCAGAAGTCAGTGAAGATCTAGCTTGTAACTTTTGATTGCTGGTTAGAATTTTTAGGGTTTTTTTTCCTTTGTTTCTTCTAAAATATATTAAAGGAGTTAACTCTGTAGAAAGTTATGATAAAACTGAAAGTTTGGATCTCCTGTAACTTTCTAGAGCTGCTCGCTTTGACTCTCTAGAAGGAGCAGTAGCTCATTAGGGACACTATAAATAAATATGAGGCTCATTTTTCTGTGTCACTAAGTAGGTCCCTCTTCAATTCAGAGCAAATACCTTATGTAAGTCTAGTGAGGGCATCTTTCCTCAGCACATAAGCATTGCTGGCTTTAACCCATTGATAATGAAATTCAAAGCTTGTTTTCTCTTGTGAAGGGTGGACAGAGCTTTGTGTGAGCTGTCAAAGGAAATTAGAAGTTTAGTAACTGATGTAGAAACAGAAGAGGAGGCTTTGTATTTCTTTGTCCTTATGCACTTTTGACAAACACTGTTAACTGCATAACATTTGGTCTACTGTGCTAACCAGAAGTTAAAATTTGGGAAGTGGCTTTAGTTTTGCTAATATATTACTATTTCTCTCCCCCTCTCATCTTATTCTTTCAATAAGGTTCTACAGTTCACTATTACTCCTTAGAAATTCACCTCAGGAAAACCACTAAGTGCCTTTGTTCTCACACATCAGAATCCTATTTTCTGTCATTTTGAAACTGTGTACGTGTTCCTGTGGATGCATTTGAATTTTTTTTTGTATTTCCTTTTTTTAGCATTCCAGCCAAATTGTTTTAGTTGTCATTATTTAAGGCATTTACTTCCTCTGTTTGTGACAAATGATACTTAACCCTGAGGAATGTTAAAATATCCTTGATGAGAACTTGTTGGTGGCAGTGTGATACATCAAGCGCATGGTTTGTGACGGCTTTTGGTATTATGTAACCATGACCTGTAATTATTCAGATGTGATATCTACAAAGTATGAACTTGCAAGAGTGCAGCATGATGTCGCTAGAGGTGGTGTCCAAATAAAATCCAGTCTTTTTCTTGTATCTTGCTTGTGAGCTCTTGAAGTAGCTATGATGCCTTGCAGTGCAATATTTACACAGCAATTCAACTGTGAAGTTTCCCACTGCGGTGACATCCTAATCCATTTTGGCAGTGCTGTGACAAGAGTCAAGAGCATGAGTGTGTGCAGGCCTGTTTGGTGGAACTGTGGAGACCCAAGGGAAAAGAAAGAGATTGAAGAGGGAAAGGGAGCTTTCTTTGAATTTGCAACCTTTCTGCTTCAGTTCAGAGTTCAGTATTTGAAGCACTGATGGAACAGCTGAAGAGGCAAGTTGTTCTGGAGCCTCTTTCTGTGAGTAGTGTGATATTGGTGTTATATGTGTAGTAGTATGGACAATGACTGTCTGCCCAGGTCTCCTGCTGACAGAAAAACAAAGCAAGGCTACACTCTTCTGAGTGCAGGAAACTTTCACTCTTAAGTCTTATTTTCTGGGTTTTCTTGAACTTTATCTAGTGTGCTGTGCTAATATAGGTGGTTACATGTGAAGCCTCTATGTGTGCTTTAATCATGCAATATAGTAAGCTGAGAGTGCTGCCAATGCTGGTAAAAATGTATCAGGTGGGTTCTGCAAAAGGCTTACATAAAGCAAGAGGCATCTGATTGAAAAATCAGTGGTTTGCAATAGAAGCCAAGGTTGATGTTCAGAATTTTTAGCCTAAAGTGCATTATTTATACCATATGCCTTTCTATAGTAATTTCCTTGGTAGTGTTATTGCATCTGGCCTTGTTTTGTGGGGCAAGTTGTTCATATAGATGAATTTTACAATTATATTACCCTCTTATTCTCTCATAATGAAAATAACTAGTAAATTCATCACAAGTGTTTCTAATCATGTGTAGACTACTTTCTCTTGTTACCATGCCTGTACGTCAGGCCACATTCATTCAAAGATTTTTGATCTCAACTCTGAAAAGGCTGTATTGTTGTTTTTTAGTGTCTTTTAAATGTGGAGCTTTTGTTTGAACTTCAGTTTAAATAGCCTTGCCATAGTAACATTTTAAACCTTCAATCAAGAGCACTAGGAAGCATAGGATGCTCTGAGTTTGAGGGAGGTGTATGATTGAGACGAATCCTTTTTCCTCAGGGAAGTGCTGTTAAGGTTGTAAAGGTGGTTTTTCAAGTGCCAAATTTGGACTGCCATAAACCTAATCTCGACCCCACTCCTTTTAGTTGGGAATTTTTTCCTTTCCTGCATGGTGTTTTAGAACCATCTCCAATTACTTATTTTTCCTCAGGCTTATTCCCTTTTCTGTTTTTCAGGTAGGTATGAGTAGACTAGTTTTCAGTCCATCTAAATCCTCAGAAATTGGTAAGGATTGCTTGAGGAAAGGAAAGCTAGTACCTTCTGGGTTTGTTAGTTTGAAAAATCAAAAGCAAGAGCCACTGGCTGTTAGCAGCTACTGTGGGACAATGACAGTTGAGTGTACAGAGTGAAGCAGCAGAGCCTGAGCATCTGCACTGGGTGTACTTCACGAGCATTGCCTTGGTTACCTCCAATTTGGTGACGTGGACTAACCAGGAGCACATTTTCCTGTTGAGTTTCATCCCTAAAGACTGCAGTTTACATGCTCCAAAATCCTTTCACAGCATGAACTGCAGCATAGTATGGGGCAGTGTGCTTCCAGTGAAATGAAATACTCTTGTGAAAGGTAGCTGAACTGGGAAGTGAATCTGAATAAAAGGTCATTGGCTAAGACCAATCCTTGGCAAAAGAGGCAAGATAAGTCATTAGTGACAATACAATTAAAAAAGGGATGCAATAAAGAGACAGAGTGGGATACAAGGCTAAGTATGTGACATGATCAGTGTTGCAGCTTGCCAATAAATTAGTTTGCTGTTGTCATGGTTATGGGTGTAGAAGGTATTGCATCATTGGGAGTAAACAGGATTTTGATCTCTGCAATCTAAGGAAGCTGGAAATACATTTGTATTGCTGATTTAAAACCAAAAATGAATAGTTGATTCAAAAGACTGTAAATACTCTGCAGACTGCAGTGGGAAAGAATGTTTGTTAAAGTGACTGAGAAAAACATAAAGGCATGCTGTAATTGTATATAATTAGGCGAAATATGTGGAGTTTTGGAAGGAAAGTGATAGTCTTAGCATGGAGAAAGTATTTCATTCAACTGTGAAACACCTGTTTAGCTGATACTTAACATGCCAAAACATAAATTTTGACATCCAGATGTTGCCACCATCATATTCTGAGCTGGCAAACACATGTTTTCAGTGATGAACAAACAGAGCAGCTTTCCAGCTAAGAGCACGTACTCATACCATGAAATCAATCCATTACACAGCAGAAAAGGGAGAAGATAGGAAAATTAGTCTTGTATTGTGATAGCAGTTTTACAAACACTCGTAATGGTATTGAAAGACCCAGAGCGCACACTTGTGATAACATTTGTCTTTTTTTATGCTTCCAATACTAGGTCTACCCTGAATTACAAATAACCAACGTCGTTGAAGCCAACCAGCCAGTTACAATCCAGAACTGGTGCAAGAAGGGATGGAAGCAGTGCAATGGTCACCCACATATTGTGGTTCCCTACAGGTGTTTGGGTGAGTGTATCAGTCTGCTTTTTTCCTACTCTGCTTTGTTTAGTCTCTTCATGAAAAAGATATTTATGTAAATTTTCTATCATCTGCATCCCTGTATTGCCATCTTCTTCGAGGTGAGTTTTGTAGAGTTCAGACTTTTGAAACTGCATTAACAGGAACAAAAATACTCCTTTTTCCAAGAGTGTTTTCATCAGCGGCTGAAAATCAGGCTTCTGCTGATGCTCCTGATTTTTCTTTCCTCCCCTCTTTTCCTGCAGTATAGATGTCTGTGCACATGCAGTATGCAGGCATTTTGCTTCTAAGTTATGTCTTTTCCCTGAATAAGTACTACTTTTTTTCTACACACACACCCCACACCCCTCCCCCTTTTATTTTTGCATATCTAGTGCTTTTGTAGCGGTTCCTTGTTATTTTCTGCTGTGTCCTTGTTGCTTTGAATCAATTTACCAATTTAAAATGAAGATTCAGCCCTTCATGGTTTTGTTAATATTTACTTCTGCTAACATTCGGAAAACAGAGCCATGTTAATTTATTTTCATTAACATTCTAGGTACAACATTTTCTTGAGATTTTTCCGTGAGCTCTTGAAATGCGTTGCTTTACCACTGCTCTTTGAATTGTGATAATTTAGTTGCTTAGTTTCATGTGTAAGTGCTGGAGTTCAGAGTTGGACGTAGTTTTTTCCACTCAGACACAGCAGCTAAAATGTGCAGAAAGGAACTCAGGCCACTTATTCTGTGGAGTAAATAATGGAAGAAATCTATAAAATACAGAGGTTTAATTTTTTTTTCTTCATTTATGCCTGTGCCAACCTAACAAAATTAGGACTGCTGCATAGCTAACAAGCAGCAAAGGTGCCAAAGAGCATATTTGCAAAAAACTGTGCTAAGAAGTATAAGGGAGTGTATGTTGTTCAGTAAAGTTTCTACATCTTTGGGTTTTTTTTAGTTTGTATGGATACAAAAGAGGTGTTTTTAGAACAGTATGTTATTGTCGATGCTGCTGAGGGTAAGAAAAACTAATTTAATCTGAACAAAAGTGTTCAAGGAGAACCTAAATTCAAGACTTTTGATGGGGGGAAGGACCTGTCTCTAGTAATAGGAATCCTGATCACAGAATGGAACCTACTGCTCTCTGTGCGTTTTCCAGACTTCTGTGTGAGTTGAGTTGGCAACTTCCAGCAAAAATTTCAATGCTAAAGGAGACATGCTTTTCTGGCCATTTATTATTGTGTTTTCTTCAGTTTCCTATAGTCAAGATAAAACATCAGCTTGTAGTGTGAAGATCCTTGTAGAGCCAGATAAGCAACGTGTTAGAGGTGGGGCAGAACTGCAGTCTTACCTAGCTTCATCAAAATGTACTTGCTTGAATTCTGTGTAAGTGCATTTGCATTAATCAGATGTGGCTGAAGAAGGTCAGACTGGTGGAATTTTAACACCTATTTTTTATTATTTATTGTCATGATAAGCAAAGCTCTGAATTATGATCAGTGATTATGCTCAGGACTCTCTACTTGTGTGGATTTGATCAGTGCCCTGGAGAACTTAAAACCTAATTTAAGATAAAAGACAATGTCATCACAAGAGCAAATGAATATAAATTGGCCATGAATAAATTCATAAGGAAGTTTCTGCAAGAGTAAGGAGCTCCAGCTGTCTTCTGGTAGAAGGAATAAGTAGTCTAGTAATTTAGAATGAAGTTCATAAATTTATGAACAGAACTATATTCAGTTCCCTGCAGGAGTGAGGAGGGATTCAGCTTGGACTTTTAAGGTGCCTTTTCTGAGTTGCAGTTTTGAATGAAAAATTGTTGAGAGTTGAATGTCTGCTATCTTAGGTAGCAAAGTAGACTTTGCTTGCCGTAGGCAAAAATTTTAAAGACATTTAATTTAAACACCTCATGTCCATTAATGCTTTGCCTTTAGCTCCTACTTTCTGTTTTAAAATCCCTCCATACGCTGTTTTGGTCTGATGTCCTTGTTACTGAGGGTTGTGCAGTGCATGTACACCAGCTGTCCTTTGTGTGCTAGCAGCTACTGTGCAATTTCTGAAGCTCAGCACTGACAGTGCCCATTCTTCAGGAATTTTTGTGTAAATAGAACTCATTGACTTTGGTAATAATTAAGATGCCAAAAAAAAGTTTGCCAGTGGGCAGCTGATTGCATGGTTGAGTCTTAGAAATTTTACTTTGCTGTAATAATCTCTCCCAGTATCTTGAGTCAGCTGATAGTTTATTCTGTCCTGACATTGTTTTCCACAGAGGTGAGGACCTGTGAGTGACAGAACTATGTCTGCCTTCAGGCCAGAGCATCTTCACAGTTCATTTGTGTCCCAGTCTTCAGCCAAGACTTTCTGAAATGTGTAAAGAGTGCATCAATTAAGCACTTGGCTGCTCTATGATTTTTTTTTTTCTCTTTGAGACTTGTGCACAGTGGTAGTTACTGCAGCCCATTGTAGCAGAATACTTTAGTAGTATTACTCAGATCTATTAAATTACACAGATTTTTGTTTTCTTAAGTGGATGCAACTAAAGCAAAACCAGGAATTTAAAAAGGCAAAATGAAAGCCCGTTTTTTGACTCGTCTGTGTATCTTTTGGTGACCACATGAATATGCTCCCTAAAAATGCTCTGATACCAAAGAAGAAAAGCATTAACTTCAATTTAATTATGAGATACTTTTTTTTTTTTTTTTGTCTGGGCTTTGCAATGTTCTTGAAACTGAAAGCTTTCAAAAAAATTTCTTGTGCAGTATATCTGATGTACGGAGGTATTCTTTGTATGCTTCCAGAGACACAAGGATTACTTCACGGTTTCAGTTCATTTAAGAAGAGAAAGCTCTTGTGAAAAGAGTATTGAGTAAATTGTAGTTACCTTTCTGAACACATTGGAGGTGTATGCCTTAAAACCATCTTTATTTTTATCTTCCTGCTTTTAGAAAATGACATTTTCGAGGGTGTATGTATTATGGCTGAAAGCTCTTTTAGCCGCCTTATGACAGAAATAGGAATATAGGTGGGGCTTTAGGTCTTTTTGAATGATGTTGTCAGACTGGCATCATCAAGGAGAAAAAAAGAATCCGTGATTTGCGGGTTTGAAACTTGCAGTTTCAGTACTACAAATATTAAAGGGTCAAATTACGCTCTGAATGAGGAGTGTTCTGCTTAATGTAGCCATGAGTGTGGTCTGATGCTCAGGCAAAGATGATGAGCCATGATGGAGATGTGCTGACAAAAGATTGATGCTCTGCAGTGCTTATTTGGCACAGTGTTGGGGTATGTGCTGGCATGCTCACACCTGCAGCATGCAAGTAGCAGGTGCTTTTTAAGACCAAGCCATCCTAAATGGTGACTGTAAGCTTGCTGTGGGGCATGGCTGCAGGGTTTCATTAGGCAGTGCCAGGAAGGCCATGATTTTCATTTTGTTTTATGGAAATTGCTCCTGAAAAATCAGCGTCGTCGCAAACCTGGCAGTTAATGCTGGAGGGAAGCCTGCCACCAGCTGCAGTGCGAGGGTAGGATTTCTGCCTGTGTTGAGGCAGTGTGGGCAGTAAGCACTTCTAGTTTTTTCTCCTCATATTCCTTCTTGCGTGAGGAAAAGCAGCTGGAGAATTTCTGCAGTGTAGGCTGTGAAATGAAATTCTTTTCCTGGCTGGCAGCAGGAGCAGGCACCCTTGTCCCAGTGCCACGATTCTTTGAATACCTTGGATAAATGTATGGCTTTGCTTTTCTGAATAGATGATTTTTGATTTGCTGTTGCTGAAATAGACCCCAGCCTAGCTGTTCATTGTGCACTGTAACCCTGGAGAGAGTAAGAAGTTAAATTACGTGGGTGTCCCTGGATTGATACATGGGCATGGCAGGCAAATAGCTATCAGGTGGGGTAAAGGGAAATTAGCAGGGCATTGATTGACTGCGCTGTGTAAGGTGCTTTGGTTGCATACTCATGTCACTGTTTCGTTTTGCTGCTAATATATGCTGCTAAGCATTGCATTTAGACAGTATTTGAAGAATCCAGATGTATTGAAATATCATTATATACATAGCCTCTGTTGGTCAGAGTGTGATTACTTGCAATCATTTGTTCATAAACAAATAGATCAGGTTTTATGACAACTATATTTTGCTGTTAGTGTAGTGAAAAGCTGGCTTCTGTTTCTGGTTTTAACAAAAACATCTTTGACAATATTTATTAACTTGTCATGCTTTATTACTTTAACAGCTTGTGAAGTTAACCACTTGTTGATGTCAGAATAAAAGGCATATTCAAGTTTTGATATGCAGACCTAGCCAATTATACCAAAGAAAACACCAGGGTTGTGCCTGGAATTAATCTTTTAAATACAGATAAACATAATTGACAGTTCTTTTGTTTCATTTGGCATTCCCTTGCAGTTATAACTGTAGGATTTTTTCACATGAGCATGTGGAATTCCTGTTTACTTCTGCTACATGGCAGTACTTGCTGTCTTTTTTTCCTCTCAGCTTACTGTCTAGTGCACCTATTTCTGCTTGCAGTGGCAAACTTATTTTCTGGATACATTGGAAACGCTTTCCCATGTGGTACCTAATTAACAGAATGACATTCAATAATTGTCTCAGAGTTTTCCTGTCCCTTCTAGTTTAGCTATCTCCCTCCAGCTTGCCTCAGTCTCCACTCAGCCATGTGAGTGATGCAGACAAGCCTCACACCACGGCTTCCTAAAATAAAAAAATGCACTTGGTTTCACCTACACAACTACATCATGCCTAATTTATATGACAGCAGTAGCTGACAGAAAAGAGGGGATCTCCAGAAATACTGCTAATCTGGATCACTTTGTGGGGAGACCATGGGTAGAGAAATTCTGTGTGCAATGAAAGGCACAGCTATTCATTGGGAGAAATACTGCATCTGCCTTCGTTGCTCCCTCAGACAGTATTCCTGCCGTACTTGTGGTAATTTTGGACCAGAGCTGGTGGGTGGATGAGAAGGTCCTACCTGCACAGGCTAGGCACGATTTTTTTGTGAAACTGTAAGCACTGCAGGGACAATAAGGTGTTCTAACACACTGGCTTCCTTCCACTGCAGTAAAGCCTTGGCAGGTGCTCCATAGCCAGGCCCCTGCCCAGCTCCAAAACTGCGCTTGGCTGCAGACCATCAGCTACTTGGCATTGTGCTGTCAGTCAGAGATTTCTCCATTTTGTGCATACTCATGGCTGAGCTAATTGCCACAAGCTTTTAGGGGTACACATCTTGAAGTGTGCCCTGACACGGTTCATTGAAGAGAAATGGTTTCTGTTTATATGTGAACTCTGTGGCCCTGAATATGTTATGGTTAGCTTCTGTAAAACAAAACAAAAAAAAAGGTGGCTGTTAAGCATCAGTTAGATTACTGATAATTTGTACAAACAATAACGACCTTATAATTTTATTATAATTCTAAGCAGCTGTATTATAATTCTATAAGCAGCTGTATATAATTCTGTAATTCTAAGCAGCTGTATTCACTTGTGGTTTATAACTCCTTTTTCAGGTGTTTTCTCAAAGTGGCTTTTGGTATGTTTCAAGAGACAGAATGTCATCAGCTGGAGGAAGCAGTGGGGAGTAGGCAGAGAAATCCTGACTGAGGTTACCCACTAGGAGTACAAAAACTTCCTGAGGCAGTCACAGATCTGTTTCTGGAGGCTTCCACCTCCTCACTTGAGCTAGACATTCAGCTGTTGGTTTAGCCAAATTGTAGCAGAAGGCGGGTAAACCTCAAAGTGCAGAGATAAATCAAAATTAGCATTCTGGTGGTGACCAGAATGTACCTTTATGTATGACTACGACTAATTATAAATTATCTTATTTTTGTCTAAGAAGCCCAAAAGAAGAAATTAATCTGAACTTCTGTATTGCACTGCATATTTAGAATGTATGTATGTTTTACTTGTTTGGTGACAGCAGCAAGTTCTTGATAAAGGGCTTGTGGAAGAGGGCAGAACAGGTCTCTTCCTTTTAGGAAGGAAAGGTAAGAGGGAGAGAAAGGAAATTTGCACCTTACCACATGTCATTAAATTGATTTGCATATGAAGCATCTTGCTACAAATTTCTTATCACCTAACTGAAAGCAGTAACTGCATTCCAGTCTCAGAGGAGGATTTACATGTTGATGCAGTCATAAACCACAAAGAAAGACTCAGTGATGGGAATCCCTGGATGTTTATAAAACATGCTAGGCAAAGTCCTTGATATGCAATTCAGTAAGCCTGTTTGGGGTGGTGATGGTGCTTTCTGAAGTGCTGATCGCCCAGGAGTGTTGGACTTGTGAGTATGATATTGAGCAAGAGGCTCTGTCATTTATTATTTTTTTTAAAGGAGTAGGTAGGCAAGTGTATCTGCTTTGATTTTTCAAAAGAAGTTTAACAAGGTCCATTACCACAAGCTATTAAAGAAATTAATCTACCATGGAATAGAAAACTCTTATGTGGCTAAGTAAGATGAAAGATAAAGGCAGGAATTAATGGACCATCCTTAAGGTGAAGAAAGGTCACAAGTAGAATCTCAAGGGATTAGTTCTTATGCCTATGACATTCGAAATACTTGTGATTTGAAAAAAAAAGAGTAAATTGTGATGTTACCCGTTCTATGATGACACTAAGTTATTCAAGGTAGAATTAATAAAGGCAAACTGAAGATGGGTCTTTGCTATTGATTGACTTGAAAGTAAAATGACAGGCAAAAATTGATGTAGTAAAGGCGGTGTGCATGGGAGAAACACGAAATAAACTTATCTTGGTGTATTTGGTTATATTGTAAGTAGCCTCCGGCATCTCAGGACTGAGGTCTTTGATTTTAACAGCTCTGTGAAATTCATTAATGGGATAAAAAAAAAAAAAAAAAAAGAAAAAGATGTTAAGGATTATTCGGAAAGGGAGAGGAGAACAAGATATAGAACATAACTGTGTCACTGTGTCAATTACCAACTTACCTGTATTTGTGAGCATGGTATGTAATTCTGGTCTTACTCAGCAGTATATAGTAGAAGTGGAAGAGTTTAAAGAGTGATGATGACTGCTTGAAGCTCCTGTACAAGAAATGACACATCAGATTACAACTTGCTAGCATAGGAAGGAGGATGCCTGGAGGCTCTGACAGCATTCTGCAAAGTTATGAGTAGACTGGAGAAGATGGATGAGGAATATTCATTCAACTTATCTTTCACAATGAGACCTTGGAGTATTAAATGAGACTAGCATGCTGTCACAAAATGGTGTTCCAAGCCAACCCTAGGGAGCAGGGAATTAGTGGTAAGATTCAAAAATTTACCTTGGAGTAAATTAAAGTGAACTGACACAAAATGGCTGATGAGTTAGGTTTATTACATCCAATGAGAACTCTCAGTCACTTGCACCTTAAGGGTGCTTGATTGGACAGAAGCAGAGGGGAAAATGAGAAGAAAAAGGAGATGGGGAAAAAAGAGTTAAGAAGTAAGAGAGAAAGATGTCAACACTCCTTGGATCCAGCAACATTTTCACAGGAATACTCCAAGGTTTTGGTGGTGGGTGTACATTCCAACAGGGTCTTCTGTGGTAGATGCATTATGTGGACTCTAGAAGTTTTGGTCCCTTTGTGGGAGGTGATGGGGGGGCACTGAATGTCTTTTCAAATCACAAAAAGAGTTAAGCACCAGGCTCCTACAGTGCAATGGAAAAAGAGAATTCCCATCTCTGCAGAAATTATCTTTTTCATTGTTAAGCCATTCTGCCATGACAGCAGCTCTCCTGGGGAGCTGTTAAGTGTCATCAGAGCCATTCCTTGTGTATTCAGACCTGGTAGGTCAGACATTGTTTTGAGGTAAGAGTCATTGGTGTCTCTCACACACTTCAGGCTCCAAGCAAAGGGAATTCATACCTAGTTGTACTTGTGTTGCACGGTGTATATGTGAGCTCCTCCATGTCTGTGCTGCAATGCCTTGCAGATGCTGAGAGCCTACAAAGCCCAGCAGGACAGATCACTACAGGATAACTCATCAGGTGTTAAGGACCTTAATCTTGTGTCTGTGGAGGTAGTGGTGAAATACTGTACTGACATGTGCTCTTGTGTGCTTTACACCCTTTTCTTGTGTTGTAGGTACATGCTGTTGACCACTTAGTCCAAAAGGAGCTTTTAGTTAAACGTTATCATGCTTATATGGGTTCCTTTCCTGTATTAAATAGTGCTTTCTTAGCCCCGTCCCTTCTAACCTACTTCTTTCCTGCCTTTCTGTATCTCTGAGGGCCGTTCCCTCTCTTCCTACTGAGGTGCTCTCTCACTCCAGGTTTTCCAGCCTTGCTTTCTTCTTTATTTCAGCAGGCACTACTCTCTTATCCATCACCATTCCACTCAAGCCTCCTTGACCTCAGGCACTTGTATTTCTTCACCTTTCCTTCTGAGCAATCTTCTTAGCTCAGCATCCATCTCTCCCTCCAAACACATCCTATTCTGCTCCCTTTCAGCATCTGCTATCCCAGCCAGTCTTACTCGTGTCTGCTTCCTAGCATTTAGTCAGCTCTGCCATACATCTTCTGTCATCTCATTTCACATCTCACTTGATGCTACCCAAGCCAGACAGATACAGAGAGAGTATGTGATCCTTCCTGGGAGCATTGAGATCAGTCTGTTCTGGCACAAAGGCAAGGTAACACTTAAGAGGGAGAAAAAAAAATGCTTCTGTCCCATCAAAAACATCCTGACAGGTGTTTATAGATGAGATGTAAAGTATAACTACCTCAACTTAGCTTGTGTTTTGTATTTCAACAAATTCCAATAAAAGTTGCTTTATTAAAGCATTCTTTATTATGACCGAGGATTGTTTCAAACGTTGCTTCATTTCTGTTGAAGGAAGATCCTGTTGCTGTGTTTGTCAGATGACCTAACCTCTGTGAGATACTCTACTTAAATCTTAGCTAGACTGAGATGAGTTTTTGTGGCATAACAAAAATGGCTATAGTTTCCCCCATTGGGGTTATCTAATAAATACAGCAATTCCCTGTTTATTTACAGGTGCATTTAATTCCTTTAAAACAAACAAAAATCCCTAAGAGAAACCCCCACTTTAAATCCTTAAGATTATTTTACGTGGCTTATGTTTTATTTTGTTCTCTGTGTGTGCAGCTTATAGCATTGGATAAGCTGAAGATTTCTTCAGTCTTCTTTGAAGTCCATTATCTTGTAGGCAGGATGGTGAATACTATTGTGTCATTTTGAAGCACTGGCTTCTTGTGCATCAAATCCAACACTGCAGCTGAATGTAACAGGGAAGCTCAGAAGAATGTTTCAAGTTTTGAAATCCAAAGAAGATAAAGCAGGCGGAACTTTGGGAAGGAGCCTCTTGGTTCCTATTCATACCATTGAAACTGCATTTCAGATGTCTTGTGGGAAGAGTGGATTAGGCTTGTGCTTTAAAAATACTTATACCTTGACTGAGGCTGCGCTACTCTTTGTCCCACATATGCTGGAAATAGCAAGTTGGGTCATGATTCCATTTGACATACTTTGTGCAGAAGCAAATGGGTGACTTCTTTGGGAAGTTCCTTGGGCATGGTTCCTTGGGTTTTGTCATTGAATATGTCTGTTGCTGCTTCTAGAGTCCTATGTGGTCTGGGAACAGCTGAACCACCTCTTGCTGCATTAAACATAAGTTGTAAGTGATCCTGGTCTATCAGTAGCCTCTGAACAAAAGCCATTACTGTGAGTCTTCAGTTGTATGTCAATGACCGTGTTGTCTTATTCATTAATATTCAACAGTATCCTTGTGCCCATGTAATTTAGAGGTGGCCTTGCTTTTAAGTTCTAGCATGGCTTCTAAATTTGGGGTTTCTTTTTATGTCACAATGCTTTTACCAAGACACCTGAATTTAATGGAAAATGCTGGGTTTTTTTATATAGAACAGTAAGATGGTTCTTAATGCGTTAACCATAGCGACAAACCTTAATTAAATATGTACTATGATCAAGAGTATGTATTGTTTTTTTCTATTGTCAGAGTGCTAGTATGAGTTGCTCTTCACACTTGTCTTTTTAGTTTAGACAGTCAAACCTCTATTTAATGATTTAAGTAGCTTTCTGTGAAAGATATTTTGTCCTTCATTAAGAGACTTTAGACATTTGTTTTTAAATACGCCCTCACATTCTCATCATTAGTAGATAGCCTGGCATTTGGGGAAAGCTTGTGTCATTGAGCTCAGCTGTAACCTTGGAAAAGTGTTTGCAGATTGACTTTCAGTAAGCGTAGCAAAGAACTTGTTTAATTTTCAGTAAGGTATTTCACTTCTAGGGCACATGGCCCTTCAGGCAAAGAGGGCTGGTAAAGCCAGTACTTAGTGCGACAGCACAGCTCCGCAGTGTTCATCTGCCCACAAAGGAGAAAAGTGGCCGTAAGTGGCAAGGGGAGGCATGGCAGCATTACAGAGCTGTGCTGGAATTTGCTTGGCTCTAGCACACATTCGTTCACCAGACCTCACAGCTGACAGCCTCGGGATGAAGAAAAGATACAATCTTGCATCAGCTCGGCATGGACCCAGCAGTGTTCCCCTGAAATGTCAAGATGGGGTTCAAGGACTGCAGGGCTGCATCCACGGGGGTGTGCTGGGATGACACCAGCCATCTTCACGCTGGATTGCTGCACTTGGAAGGTGTCCCTGGGGAAACAGTTACGGCATTTCATGCTTGTGTGCACATCCGAAATCTTTGCGAGATGAACATGCTGACATTTGAAGGTCAAACATGCTTCAACACTTCCATTCCCTTGCCCACAAGCACAGGCATCTTTATCTTGCAAGCGGAGATTCCCTTTGGGGTCCTTTCCCTTTTACATGAAAGCTTATACTTGTGGTTGATGCTAAAAGCCACTGTGTAGCAGGAGACATTTTGTATTCAAATATGGGGATTTATTTTCTTACAGAAAACGTCTGCAGTAAAAAATGTAAGTTGAGAATGGTTGTATATGATTTGTAGGAATAAAACATCTTATTAACCATCTAGGAATTCAGGTTTTGATGTATCCGTGCAGGTACCAGACTTTGAAATTGAAAGAGCAAGCTATTTTTAGTATGCTTGTGGTGGGATCAGTGGCAACAGAAACCCAAGAACTTACTCGTGCAACTGTATTTGATGTTTTGATTCTTCTTCAGTAGAATTGTCCCAGATTCTATCAATTCTTTCTTTTGATAACTTATTTTGGTTGTCTGGTTGGTTGTTAGGGTGTTGTGTTTGGGTTTTAAAAAATTTGTCTGTTTGGGGTTTTTTGTTTGTTTGTTTTTTGGGTTTTTTTTTATCTGAGCATCTTTTGAAGCTCTTAAAATTTGGGTATACAGTTTGTCAATGGCCCTGAAAACAGAACCAAGTAGACTGCAACTAGCAAGTCTCCATCAAGCCAAAACCAGGCCAAAACTGTGCATGAGATTTTGTCCTCAGAAAACTGGAGATCAGGCAATGTGGGGGTAAGTTGTCAAAATGAAGGCAGACGGTCTGAGGAGCCACTCGTTTGGCCCTGGGAAGCCATGGACTCCACTGGTGGGGGGAGGCACTCTGTCCTCTCTGAAGCAAGCTTTTGCTGCAGCCCTACATGCTTGTCTGCCAGTCTTGTCTCACCTCTTAGTGTAGTGAGTATCTTATGTTTCTGTAGTTTACTCTTCCTTATTGCTACAGGAAGCTAAAGGAAGAACAGCTCCATTACCTAGGGGTACTTGGGTATCCGATGAGATGGTCTGGGTGGGGTTTTCTTAATCCTATTGTTGCAACTATTATTTTCATTTTTCATGAGATAACATACACTGGTTTTATTCAACAGTATCCTACTCTACTTTGTTTTTACCTTTATTGGATTAAAAATTAAGAAACATGGCCACATAAGGGAGTTAAAAAATGAGAGAAGTGAGAAATCTGGTTCTGCAGAGCGGTCATGCATGGCCACTTTGGTTTTAGAGTTCCTGAACAGAATCTGTTTACTTGTAGATCCTACTCTTACTGTGAAACTGCATTCTGAAGTGCAAGGCCTTGGTGTTTTTGAGAGAATTGTTGAGTAGTTATGTAGTGCTTTAGCTCATTAGTTGAAACTTTTAAAATATCCAGGAAGTTTGTGAATTGAAACCTTGGAAGTGTTCTAACAACCTGGGTAGTTGGAAGCCTTGTCATCTTGAAGTATACATTGTAAGTCAGGATGAGGAAAAATAAGCTAAGTGATGAATCAGCTTGAGGACCATCTGTATATGTCAAGTGAGGGCAACGATGTCAGATAAGAAAACATTAGAATTGGATGAAATTTAAGTGTCCTGAGGTGACCCAATACCATAAGGGGATAATGTAGGGAAGGAGATGTGTTACACCTGCATGTATTTTGCTGATACAGCAAGATGAAAATGTGCATGTCTGTAAATAACCATAGGAAATCCTCACTGCTGTGCTAGCTTTGTGGGAATATCCTGTAGCACTCAAACTTGTGCAACTTTGTAATAAATTAATGCATGCTTCTTAATGCTAATGCATTATGGAGTTCTATTCCCCATTTTGGTCACACTACCAGCATAATACTTAATAATACTTGTTAACTTCCTACTTGTTAACAAAAATAAAGCAAATAGCTTTAATAGTTCATTAGCTTGAAGAATTGCTGCTGATTTAGTGGTTACCATATAGACTTTTCCCATGCATAGCTTCATCTATATTAGTGAATGTACGAGCAGTTCTGCATTTTGCTTTCACCATCAATTAAATTTTAATCACTTCAAACTTTCTTACTGACCTCCAGGTTGAGAAATAATAGTAGAGTTTTTCAGTATGTTCAGAATCATGTGGAAAATTTTCTTAATGGTTGCTAGTGGAACTTAAAGGAGAATTTGTTCCAGCTAAATATGCAAACCCAAAGCTGATACAAAGTGCTTCAGTGTCAGTAGAACACAGAACTATTCTTTAATTTAAAAAATATATATACTGTAATAGCCTTTCTTCTTAGTTCCCTGATATTTTTGTTTTCAACTTGTTTTTTATGCATATACCTAAACAAATTTTCAGGCTATCAGATAGTGACAGGACTGGGGGGAATGAAGCAAAGCTGGAAGTGGGGAGATTCAGAATGGATGTGAGGAGGAAGTTCTTCACAGTGAGAGTGGTGAGACCCTGGAACGGGTTGCCCAGGGGAGTAGTTGGGGCCACTTCCCTGGCGGTGTTTAAGGCCAGGCTGGATGAGGCTCTGTCCAGCCTAATTTAGGGTAGGGTGTCGCTACCCATGGCAGGGGGCTTGGAACTAGATGATCCTTGTGGTCCCTTCCAACCCTGACTGATTCTATGATTCTAAATGCAGAGCTGATAGGAAGGAGTTGTATCAGTTTGAGTACACTATTAAGATCTATTTAACTTGGGTATTAAAAATGCTTAATTGTTGAGTTTGAAATGCTGAAAGATAGCAAAAAGCTGTGCTAGGGATAATGAATGAGGATTGTGATTATTCAAAATTATTTACTTTCTGCATTAATGTGTTTGATGTTTAACTCCCAATGGCTTTGTCAGTAAGTTCTTGATGTGTAAAATATTTAAATTGCCTAGTTTTTTTCCCCTACTAGATCATTGCAACTAGGTCAACAGAAAATGGAATCATAGCAGCTTGATATCAAAGTTAATTTTGGTAACACAAATTAATTTTAGCTCCATAGTAATACTTCTTTTTCCAGAAGGTACTTGGGTGAATACTTAAGCAATGTCTGCTTCTTAGGAAGTCTGATCATCTATGCTTTGAAGGATGCTCTTTTATTTTTTCCCTTAGCTATTCTTTCTTGAGTTGGACTCACATATGATGCATTTTCATAGTTTTTTATTATGTTTTAACCTGGGATGTAATTTCTGAGTGTCTGTTGTTTTGCCAAGTCATTCTCTTCCCCTCATTACCATTCTTAATCTGTTAAAAGGTTAATTTACTTAGAGTTAGCTCCCTGGCTTCTTGGAACCAGTCCCCCCAACAGAGATTAGAAACCCTTTTGAAAAAAATATTTCCTTACCATTTTTATGGTACTTAACACAGGAGCGTTCTGCCCTGTGGCTGAAAAGCCCACATTTCACCTTGCAATACAAGTGAGGAATAGTCAACAGCATAAACATCAACCTATAGCTGGAGTGGTTTCCTTTTACTTGTTTTCTGGATTTGATTATTCAGTCTGTACTAAATATGTAAAGGGCAAACTTTTTTCTTTTGTGCACCATGGACTTCTTTTGTGTGTCATTTTCTTTTTAGAGAACCTTCAGGTGTATTTCCTTCTTATGTTGAAATCCTTTTTGAGTTTTGTAACTGACCTCATATTTCGCTCTCTGTGTACCAGCCAATTTTTATACATCTGTTTTGTAACCTGGCTGAGTTTAAATTGCATCATTTTAGTGTGGGAAAGTCTTTTGGGCAAGGATTCTGTCTGATGGTGACTTTGCTGCCTTGGGGAGGCCAATTGCCAATCCGTGGAGCTTTGCTGGAGCACAGTTGGAGGAAGCTGAAAGGTTCTGACTTAATTTTTCTCCTGCCTCTCCTCCAGTCTTCCTCTCGCAGTTCTTTTCAATTCAGTGAAACCAAGTGGCAAATAGTTGTGTTGAACTGTAAGCTGAGGCAACAAAATAAGTAATTTCAAAATTGTTTTTCAGTAAGGGAGGATCTCTTATCTTGCTGATGACTTGATCGCAGATGTGGTACTGCTGCTGAGGAAGAGGATAGCATGGAGTTACCCTTTCTTGAGAGAAACAGCAATGTGGGTTGGCCTAAGCAATCTGAAACAATTTTTACAATTTTTTGAAAATGCAAACTCCAGTGCTCATCAATAGCCCATGAAACATTGACTGCCCAGAGCAGTTTTTGCTAGTTGTCTTGGGGTTTATGCTTTTAAATAGTGGGTTGACTTTGAAAATGGAAAACTTAGCATGTGTAAATCAGTCATTAGTATGTTGTGGTAGAGCACTAAAGTGATAAATATTTCCTGTTTTAAATTTTGGATTAAAAAAAGTCAAACTTCAGTCCAGTTACAGTGTGAACTTCCCCTCCTGTCCTTTTTCTCTGTTCTGCAAATCATAAGTATTTTGATATATCATTTTGCTCTTGGTATGAGAAAGGAGATTTTAGATTAAAACTTCATTGAATATTAACATTTTTTGGGTAGCTTATCAAGAGACTTTTTAGTACTTCCTTAGTTCTCCTTTATTAACTAACAATGATCCCCCAAGTTAATTTGGCATATCATAAAAGAGTAATATTGAAGTCTCATGTAGCTTTCATCTTTGTTAAAATGATAGGCAGCTGTGAAGTTTTGTTTCAATTTTCAGTTATATAACTGCCCTCATGTCTCTTAAGTCAAGTGTGTTTTAAGAGTAACTTTTAAATTCTCATAAAAATGGAAGGTACAATTTAAAGTTAAACTCTGATGCCATTTTTATTGTGTCTGAGCAGTTGGCTGTGCACAGTCATTACTAACTGGTTTATTCCATCAATCACTTCACAGCATTTTCCTCCTGCATTACCAAAGGTAAAGCTCTTAAGAAAAACATGCTGTAAAATACCATGCACTCCACTGAGGCCATCTAGTTTAGTTAAGGATGTTGGGGGATAACGAGGATGGAGGATGCCTTTCTGAGCCTTCTCAGTGCTTTGAGATGCTACCTCTTTCTGTTTGTCCCCCTTCCTTCTTCCAGCAGTATGGCTTGAAGCTGTCCCTGAGGTTGCTCATAGCTCAGAAATCCTGTTGTTGTCTATTGCATGTCCACAGGAGAAAGTATGAACAGTGTCTTTGCTGTTTTGGCCTGTGTGTCATGTCAGGAGATGCCAGTTAACTGGTACAGTGTTGCTTTTTCAAGTTGGTTGGTATGTGTAGCTGCTTATAAGAGCTAACAATGTATTTCAATTCTAAATTATAAACAAGAGAGAGAAACTTTCTTGACATTTTTTTGAATATAGACTGAAGGAGGAGGGCATTGGTTGTAAAAAGAAGAATGGTAAAGTCTATGTCATTCATTTGTTTGCTAAGAGGGGTAAAACAGCAACATATTAACAAGTGTGTTCTCTTGGCTCTTGAGCTCTGGGCTCTGTCACTGTTCCTTCTCCTCTGACTCTCCACACTGTGTACTAACCTCTTGCTGAGCCTTGCTGGTTTTTTTATTTGGGGGGAGAGAAGAAGGTGGCAGTGGCACCTTCTGGGCTTTCTTTGTCCAGGGGGAGAGGATTGGATTTCTGTATTATTTCTAAATTGTGTATAATTGTAAGTACATGTGAATATATATTTTTATATATGCTTGTAAATTTAGGTTGTTGTAAAATGTAGCTTCATCTTACTTCCAAGCTGCCTGAGCTGGTCTGGTGAATTTAATTTAGGGGATGGTTTCTCAAATCCACCACAGTACATGATGCCCTGGTCTGCCTTTTCGTGTTTCTGTCTTTTTAGTGGAATTTCCCGTTGGTCTCTCAAGATTTCTGTTTAATACATGGTAGCTGTAGCTGAGGGTGAAATGGGGTACAATAGAACCCTTGAGGAAAACCCACTGAAGAACTCATTGAGTATTACCTTCTTTTTTTTTTTTTTTTTTGGAAGTACTGCTTAAAGGGAGATGTTTATTTTGCTGAACTGGGACGTCAGCTTGCTTGGCTCTTTTCTCTGACTTGGCAGGTTCAGATTTCCTGTGCTTCAAGAGTTGCCTGATCACCTTCTCTGTTCCAGCAGACCCCTCTGAGAGGGGCCCACCTTGAACCTCTTCTAGCAGAAGTGGTCAGAAGCCTTGGTTATACACTGGAGTCCTAGCAACATATCTAAGAAAAAGAGCCTTTAACTATGACAGTCTGTACAAAAGTCTTATGTGAATAACTAAATTCTATTAAGGTGACAGTTTTTTCTTGTTGGCAATTTGAATTCAAAAGTAAGCAAGCAAGTAAGGAGGCAATTCCTGTTCTGCTTGATCAGTGTTGGATTGAATATCTTACGAGTTTGATAAGATGTCTTCTCAGCTGGACTTCTAGCAGGGGCATTGAGAGACAAGATCATCTTCCTGGGGAGTTAGAGCAGAGGCACTTGTGTGGGAAAAGGCAGCACACCAGCAGGCATTGTGCTGGTGAACTGTCTTTATCTTCTCCACTTTTAGTTACCACCACAGCCAAGAAGCTGTCTGAAATGCTGCCTTACTACCAGTATTGGAAGAACTGGTCAAAGTAACAACAAAACAGTTTTTCATCTGCTCCTTTTTTCATTCCTTAGTGGTTACTAACCTGGCCTTTAAAGCTGTCTTCTTTCTAATATTGTATGTAACTCCATCCTAATGGAATTTGGGTTCTATGAGCACTGTCTAATGAAACACTTTCCATCTTCCCATGTGCTCTGAGCTGGAACTTGTAAGATGTGTTTCACACAGTCACAGAGTTACAGAATGATAGGAACTGGAAAGGAGATCATGTGGAGATCATCTAGGTCACACCCCATGCCAGAGAAGGTTCACCTAGAGCAGGTTGCACAGGACAGCATCCAGCTGGGTTTTGAATGACTCCGGGGATGCACATTCCACCGCATCTCTGTGCAGCTGGTTCCAGTGCTCTACAACCCTCAAAGTCAAAAAACTTCTTCCTCATGTTTAAGTGGCACTTCTTATGTTCCAGTTTGTGTGTTACCCCTAGTCCTGTCACTGGGCACCACAGAAAAAAGACCGGCCCCACCATCTTTACATCCATCCTTTAAGTATATATAAGCATTAATAAGATTTCCACCGTCTCCTCCCCTTGCCCAGTTTTCTCTAGGCTAAGAAGCTCCAAGTGCCTGAGCCTTTCTTCGTAAGAAACTTGTTTTAGTGATTATTGCCAGCTGTATGTAAAAACATGCAAAATACGCCGACTTGAATTTCTTTAGCATCATTCTTGTGTTGTCCTGCACAGTTGGGGCAGATGCTCTGCCCTTAAGTTGATGATGGTGCAGCTAGACACTTCTACCTAGGGACAAAAGTCTGCAAAGGTTTTACTTGTAAAGAGCAAGATTTTATAGACCTTTTCAGATGTGGTACAGAACGTTCCGTCCCAGTGGTTGGTTTTGATTTATTCAATTTAATTTGGACATCTTGCTGTAGGCCTACAATATGATATATTTAGTGTTCCTCTTCAGGTTAACATCTTCGCTGCTGTTGCATATCTTACTCTAAAATCCATTTACTTTCTCAATTTTTCATCTGTTGATGTGATGCTTGAAAAAAATCCTTATTGTGATACTGTGGATTAGACTTAGACACGAGGCAGTGTTTCTGAGTGTAAAGGCTGTGCAAACAACAGATACTATCTTATATTGCCCTCAGTATTTGCTTGTAACACATGCTGCTGATATTCATTCTTAAGGACAGGATTCAGGCCTCAATAGAACACGATCTTGCATGTTAATCCTGACTTATTTTCTGTCCACAATGACTTGAGTGTACAAGGAAGAGAAAATAAATAAAGCCATTTGGAATTAATCTCTTGGTAAAATATGACTAGCCTGTAACTCCCCAAAATATCTTTCTTGCAAGTGGTTGCAGCTCCTGCCATTTCTTCAAGCATCCAGAACCTCCCTGAAACTCACTTAAAAGATATGTAAATCAGTCAGATTTTGCTTTAAACTTTCTATGGAAATCTGCTTATAACTTAAAAAACTTGTGGCTCTTGACTGTGAAGTCTTTTCTTTGGAGAACTAGTTGTGTGATAGCTGTAGACAAGTTTTAGGGAGTCCTCTATCGTTAAGTATTAACTTAAAAATGTTGGTTCCTAGCCATTAAGAACTGTCTTTACTTGAAGAAATGACAGTGTTTATCAGTTGTCTATTACTTATAATTATGTTCAATTCTGCTGGTTTGAGGCTAATTGGAATATTCTAATGAGAAAAATTAGATTGTTGCTTGTGAAAAGAAAATAGTGATGGAGTCTGTATCATTCATTGGTTTGCTGAGAGGGATAAAAAGCCAAAATATAAACTATTTCAGGTGGTCCGTTCTGTGTCATGGGATCTAATCACTTCCCCTTATAACCACTGTAATATCTTTCCTCTAATCTCAGCTAACACATAACAATATAAGGTTTGCTGGTTCTTTTTTTTGCCTGGCTGGGCAGGGACAAGGAGAAAGGGTAGCTTTGAGCCCCTCTGGGCAGGTTTTTTTGTCCAGGAGGGAGTTTGGATTTCTGTATTATTTCTACTTTGTATATAATTGTAAACATGTAAATATATTGTGTATATATGCTTGTAAATTTTGCTTTGCTGTAAATATAATTTCATCTTACTTCCAAGCCATATCATAGAATCATAGAATCAGACAGGGTTGGAAGGGACCACAAGGATCATCTAGTTCCAGCTCCCTGCCATGGGCCCACCCTACCCTAAATTAGGCTGGACAGAGCCTCATCCAGCCTGGCCTTAAACACCTCCAGGGAAGTGGCCCCAACTACCCCCCTGGGCAACCCATTCCAGGCTCTCACCACTCTCATGGTGAAGAACTTCCTCCTCACATCCAATTTGAATCTCCCCACTTCCAGCTTTGCTCCATTCCCTCTGGTCCTGTCACTACCTGATGGCCTAAAAAATCCCTCCCCAGCTTTTCTGTAGGCTTCCTTCAGATACCGGACAGCCACAATTAGGTCACCTTGGAGCCTTCTCTTCTCCAGCCTGCACAGCCCCAACTCTTTCAGTCTGTCCTTATAGGAAAGATGCTCCAGCCCTCTGATCATCCTTGTGGCCCTTCTCTGGACATGCTCCAGCATGTGTACATGACATATGAGCTAGTCTGGTAAATTTCAATAGTGTGTGCATGTGAAAGTTCCTAACTCACCACATCAATGAAGTGATACTCGCTGACTGCAGAATATAACATTGCATTTACTCTACTTGACTGCTTATCTTGTTGCTTCCTTGACTTAACAGTGCTTGAGCTAGCCCTTCTACTTCTCCCACATTGTCCCATCCTAGCTGCCAACCTTTCTGCAAGACAAATAAAAGTTCTTCTCTGTACAGAGCAAGACCACATTTTGTCAAGTCATTGTTAATCTGGTTACATATAAGCTTTGTAAAGTCTGAAAGTGAGGGGTTTTTGTTTGTTTGATTGTTTTTTATATTCCCATGTGGCTGTTCCTTCACACACAGGTGTTGACAATTTGAGTGGAAATTTGATTTCAGCAAATAGAATATTCAAGGCTTGGTGGTGTTATGGAAAGCAACTGCTTAGGTTGTTAATTATCAGCAAGGTATTTCTGCCAAGTTGGTCTTCAACTGCTGCTTAATAGTGCTACTTATTCACTTACCAGAGCCTTTGCATAAGGTGGTATTGCTGAAGCAGTTACTATCTGAACTTGATTTCATAGTTATCTCTGTTCTTTGCCGGAAGAGAAGGAATCCAAATTTTTATAAAAGGTGTTTAGAAAGTGGAAAAATCTGACACTGTTCTTCAGAACTTCATTTACCTAGCTGGTCACACCATCATAGAAAATGATCAGGTTGGTCAAGCATGATTTCCCCTTTGTGAACTAATGATGGCTATTCCTGGCAACCTTATTTTCCTCCATGTGCTTAGAGATGACCTCCAGAATCACCTTTCCAGGGATGGGGGTGAGGCTGACTGGCTTGTAGTTTCCTGGGTCCTCCTTCTTGCTGTTTTTGAAGGTTGGGGTGACATTAGCTTTCCTTCACTCCTCAGACACCTTACCTGTTCTCCATGACCTTTCAAAAATGATGGAGAGAAAGCATAGCAATAAGCACTGCTCTTTCAGCAGTTGTGGGTGCATCCCATCAGGGTCCATGAATTTGTGAATGTTCAGCTTGTCTAGTGATCTCTAACCAGTCCTCCTTAGAATCATAGAATCAGTCAGGGTTGGAAGGGACCAGAAGGGTCATCTAGTTCCAGTCCCCTTGCTACCCTACCATAGATTAGGCTGGACAGAGCCTTATCCAGTCTGGCCTTAAACACCTCCAGGGACGTGGCCCCAACCACCCCCCTGAGCAACCCATTCCAGGGTCTCACCACTCTCACTGTGAAGAACTTCCGCCTCACATCCAACCTGAATCTGCCCACCTAGAGCTTTGCTTCATTCCCCCTCGTCCTGTCACTACCTGATACCCTAAAAAGTCCCTCCCCAGCTTTTCTGTAGGCCCCCTTCAGATACTGGAAGGCCACAAACAGGTCACCTCAGAGGCTCCTCTTCTTCAAACTGAACAGCCCAAACTCTTTCAGTCTCTCATAGGAGAGGTGCTCCAGCCCTCTGATCATCCTTGTGGCCCTTCTCTGGACATGCTCCAGCATGTCCACATCCCTCTTGTAATAGGGGCTCCAGAACTGGACACAGTATTCCAGGTGGCGTCTCACCAAGGCAGAGTAGAGGGGGAGAATCACCTCCCTTGACCTGCTGGCCACAGTTCTTCTGATGCAGCCCAGGATCTGGTTGGCTTTCTTGGGCTGCAAGTGTACACTGCTGACTCGTGTTGAGCTTCTCATCCACCAGCACCCCAAGTCTCTCTCCACAGAGCTGCTCTCCAGCCAGTCACTGCCCAGCCTGTATTTGTGTCTGGGATGGCCTCGACCCAGATGCAGGACCTTGCACTTGGCCTTGTTGAACCTCCTGAGGTTGGCTTGTGCCCACCTCTCCAGCCTGTCCAGGTCCCTCTGGATGCCATCTCTGCCCTCCAGCATGTCTGCTGCACCACACAGCTTGGGGTCATCAGCAAACTTGCTGAGGATGCACTCAATGCCTCTGTCCATGTTGCCCACAAAGATGTTGAACAGGACTGGCCCCAGGACTGATCCCTGAGGGACTCCACTTGTCACTGGTCTCCACTTTGATATTGACCCATTGACAGCCACCCTTGAATAAGGGAGTCTTCTTTTCTCCAGACTTTCTCTCTTATCTCCAAGAACTCTGGGTCAGCGTTAGCAGCAAAGACTGAGGCAAAGTGTGCTTTCAGGAACCCTGCCTTTTCTGTATTCTCTGTCATGAGGTCACCCACCTCATTCAGGAGCATGCCCACCCACCTCATTCACGAGCATGCCCATTTTGCCTGGTGTTCCTTTTCTTGCTGATATACTTGAAGAAGCCCTTCTTCTTGTCTTTCACAGCCTTTGCCAGATTTAATTTCAGGAGGGCCTTAACTTTCCTCGTTGAATCTCTGTGTGCTCTGGCAAAGTTCCTATATTAGTGCAATCTTAATAGCTGGAGTGTTAAAATTCTTGCATTTGATTGCATTTATAATCTTATTTGAAATCCAGCCATGTTATAGCTTGTAGAAACCTAAAGGCAGCTGGGGGGAAATTAAAATTCACAAATACATGTTTCCTGAAGATTTGGAATGTATCCGCTTTTGAGAAATACCATTAAGTTCTATGTGGTATTTGTATTTAATTATAAGGAAGTGCATTAAAATAGGTCCTGCAGCATTAGTCATCTTTATCAAATCATGATACGCAGTTTTGGTAGTAATTTCAGAAAAGGTTTTTAGAAATGTTGTTTACAAAGCTGCTACCTTTTGGGTTTTTGATGTTTTTGGAAAACCAATGTCATTAAAATGTCATTACTGACTACAAAGAGGAGTGATCGTTGCTTTGAATAAGCCTGGGAATGGTTAACAGCTTACCTACTTCAGATAAATAATTTTACATACAGGTTGAAAACTGAACAAGGTGGGTTTCTTTTAATTTGTTTTCTAATTAGGACTGACGGGTATTTGTTGATGTTGGAAACTCCATTTGGGTGAAGTGAGAGCAGTGAAGAGGAGGGCCAGCACTTGTGAAATAAAGAGCTCCAGTGAATGAAGAACTGCTTTGTCGGGGAAGAATATATTTTGATCCTGTATCATAAAACAAGGAGATAACATCTACTCAACTTTTCCTTACCATTGTTCTTTGCATGTTGTGATTGTCAAATACATACCTTGGCACATGTGGCAGGGGACATGAGGTGAAGGGCCAGTTGATGGGAAATGTGACTGAGTGGATTCCAGTGCAGCTCTGCTGGTTTCTGTCACCTGCTCCGGATACCACAGGCACTTGACAAGTATCTGCAAGCAGCTTCAGCTGACTGTCCACAAGCAACTTGTCCCTTGATGGACTTGTGTTTTTTGGTACTTGTTTAGCGCCTGACTTGTGGTCATGCTCTACTGCTGGATGTCCTACCTGTCAGTGATGAGGGCAACCATAAAAGAGCTCATTACTCACAAAGAGGTGCATAACTGGGAGAGGACTTCAACACGAGTACAAGAATAAAGAGAATCTCAGGAAAGTCAGAAGACTGTAAGGCAGGAGGCAATATTTTGAGATGCATATGAAAAATGTTCTCTATGTAAGGAAAAAAAAACCTGAAAATGATGAAAAAAACTATTTCAGCAGAAGAATTCTCCTCACCTGTGGGTTTTGGGTTTTTTTCTTAGTATCCCTAGGGGTTTTTTGCATTAAGAATATGTTAACTCTGGAATGGTGATTCTGGAATAAAGATTATTTCAAACCTATGCCAGCAGCTTTTTTCTGTGTTGAATGAAATAAGTCCTTTCTTTAAGCAATAGGTGGTCTTTTACCAAGGACATGGGCCACACCTGTATGCATGACAAGGCTAAGGTGGCATTCATGTTTTCCTCTTGAGAGTTAGTGAGTCCAGATAATTTGAGCTTTGTTTTTGTTTTTCCTTCAACCTTTGGCAAAGAGATTCTTGATACAGTACCCCTTTAAGAAGAAAACCTTTGTTTCACTTAGTCTATCCAACACTTTTTGGTGTTCATGGTTTACCAAGTTTACTTAGCAGCTTGATTATAATTTTTGCGAGCTAAACACTGCAGTAAAAAGGAGAACAAAAGGGCCTTTTATTCACAATAGATTTTACTGTGTGATGGAGAAATGCTTTGCATGCTGCACTGTCACAAAACAGGGGTCAGGAGCGGGTGAATCTTGTGTGGGTAACAGAAGCATTCCCAAGTACTTAAAATGTTTTCTGCTGGATCACTCTGGCAATATAAGGTCCTCAACATGTGAAGTGGATTTCAGAAATATTTTAATTTTCTTTCCCTTTTGTTTCTCATTACTTACACCCTTATTCCCACACATTGTATTTCTCTCTTACACACTTCAGTGTGGAAGAATAGAAACTCAACTGCTTTGAAAGAGTAGAAGCATTTATAAAGAAAACATCTCAGATTTTATGGTTTTATTAACCAATTTGGAGGCATGGAAGGTAAAGATACTCTAGTGTCTTGTTATTTGTGTTTCCTTTCTGGTCTGAGGTGGTCAGTCAGTTCTTGGAGGAGCAATATTTCTGTGTTTCTTTTGCTGCAGCTGTTGTAATAAAAGGCTACCCAAGGACAGGATGATTTTGAAATGGAATGGCAGCAGACATGCGTTGGCTGGCAGATAGCTGCATATTGCATGCAGTACAGTGTAAACAGCCTGAGTGCATATGCTTTTTTTATTTAGTAAAAATGCAGTTAACTTTGAGGGTACCACTATCCTTTCTTGATTTTTCTGCCATCTTGGTTATGACTCAGGATACTTCAAGTTATTTTCATGGTCCCAGGATTTTGCTTGGGAAATCTTGACAAAAACCTTATTAAGTCTTCATAAAATGGTGTCATCAAGACTTTTCCACATTTTAAATAATTTCTTCTAGAGCTTTCTTCTACTGTTTCTTCAATTTTTTCCTTTTTCTGAATTTTACTGACTTTTCTGTAGATCAGGCAATTTCTAGTGAATTCTTTAGTTAGCCTCTCCTCATGTTTGAGGAACTTGGCACTACCCACTAGTGTCCTATAAACAGAAACAAGCATTCTTTTCTAGTTTGTCTTGGCTTCCAGTACTTTCCAGCTTTTAATTGACTGCTGTTTTCATAGCATTGCAGAAGATTTGTTGTAGCTAGACATAGTGCTGTCAATTTAGTATGGGACCTGGAATTCCCAAAAAAGGATGCATCTCCTCTCCAAAAACCACCGAGAAAACCCCACCAAATGACTCTACAGTAAGCACTCACAGGTGGCATCCTTAATTTTATAATCTTTTTTTTTCCTTTCAGGATTCAGTTCCCAATGTGTTCAGCAGCTCTCCAGAGCAGTTAACTGTGACTTGTTACAGATTTGTCAAGCAGGATTATAGTGATAATGGAGTAAAAAGTAAAATACAGATGTGAAAATTATATTTGATCTGCAGAGAAAAGAGGAAGGAAGCAATAAGCACTTAAGCACAGTGTGAGAGGAGGAGAAAATATTTTTTTTACTTGGGCAGAATCACATAGGAGCTCTAATTGAGGCAAGCTATTTGGAGTGACATCTCTAGGCTTTGTTATTCCAAAAAATTAGGCATGATTGGTAAGGGCGTGGCTGCTGGGTCTGTGTCTACAAGAAATTCTCATTTGTGGCAGAAGCTTTACAGGTGTAACCAATGTACTGAAGAATTGGAAGGGGGAGCAACTCAATCCATTCCTGAAATTTCTCATCTTCTTGAGCTGGACTTTGAAGCCTGCTTTTGGGCCACTTTCTTAGTAAATCATGTTTGAGAGGCAGCATTTTCATTTGTGTTGCAGGATGTAAAAGATAAACTATAGTGAGTGGTTGGTGCCTAGAGAAAGCAAGCTAAAGGGGAAATCCTTCTGATAAATTTCTTGAGGTGATATTAGATGCTGATCACAATGATAGAAAAGTCTAAGAGGCTGCTTTTTATCTTTGTGGGTCTTCTAGGAAGATAGGACAGGAGAAGGAATCACAACGTGTGACATAACCCATGTTGCTGGGGTAATGGGCTTCAGCACAGTTCCATTATGTTGTGTTAGTGGACAAGAAAGGGACAGCATGAGTATCTGCCTGTTATGGAGGGGGTTATGATTAATGCAGTATGATCTTCTGAAATTAATATTGTTTATTAATTTTTGATATCCAAACTTTTCCACCCCCAACCACTTGTTTTTAATATTAAACAGGTTCGATTGTAGCAGTTATAGAACAATTACATAAATGACATCTAGATCTAGTGGTAACTATTAATATGCATAAACAATTCAATTTTAACTGACATTGGCAGATCTGTTGTGGTCAGTAGTGCTGCTTGGCCACTAGATAGAACTTGGGCCCCCTTTCTGCTTAGGGCAGAATCTCGGTAATATCAAAGCTTAGGTTTTACTCACAAGTATTACTTCTCCCATCTTGCGGGGTTATCAATATATTGAAAGTACCCAGAACACTTGGAGGGTTTCTGGATGGTCTGGTCACTGACTGTTGCTCTGGCTGCGTCTGTGGCTAAGACTTGATTCACCCCAGGTTCCACAGACTGGAGGAAGGGGTGACAGGGGGGCAGACAGTTTCTGACCTGTTTCTGGCTTTCAATAATCTGTGTGCCTCTAGGCTTGGTTGTCTTCATGAGATGCAGGCTGCTGCAGGTACAGGCAGACGTCTTGCGGTGTGTCTCAGTGGATGTGTATCTCATGCTGCTAATTGCATGAATGCTATTCAAGTTGCTCATGGAAAGACTCAACGGTTCCAAGCTGGAATATAGCTTATATAGCTATATAACAATAATAAGGCATTACAGGCATGGATGCAGAACACAGAATAGTATCAAAATCATTGCAGAAACGTAAGCATGGCAAAAGCACGCTGTGTTATCTGCTTATATGCTTTTAGTATCAATGCCTGAGATTGATTGGACCCTTTTGGACATTAGCATATCCAGTCAGAGTGGCAGTAAGCCAAGTTTACCATATTTGAGTGAAAGCATAGGTTTGCTTATACCATATGGGGGAAGAGCATAGGCCCAGCACAGGCTTAGAATGAGGCTAGCATGTACACCTTGTTTACTTGGATTGCAAGCAGGAGAAAAACAAGTTATATATAAGCCAGGGTGCTCAGACTTCATGGCACCATGTTTTTTATCTCTTTTCCTGACAGTTGCTTCTTCCCCAAAAACAGAGGGGAAGGCAGAAAAACATGTCTGGGCAAGCCAGCACACATACAGTCTACCACAACACTACATGTACTTCCAGAGGTGGTTTTTATTTTGTTGTTGTTGTTTGTTTGTTTTCCTTAAAGATGGAGGAGGCAAGTGGAAAAAGGAAGATAAGTTAATGAACTGTTGAGGTGTTGCAGACTTTAAAGGAATGTGTATATGTTAGTCTGTAAAGATGCCAGTGTGTGTGATGATGCGTATTTGAATCTTCTTGCGTGTAAACAGATGTATCTGTTATTGGCGTACTGCATCAAAGCTGAATGGTGCTTGCCTTCTGTCTGCAAAGTACAACAGTTTTATCAGAAAATGCAGTCAGGCAAAGAAGCAGCAAAGGGAGCAGAAATTCTGTTTGTGCCTGTGATCAAAGAGCTACAGAGGTTTGAGAATAATCTTTTTTTTAAATGTATGGTGCCTTTATGAAAATGAAGACATAATAAACACTTCAAATTACTTCTAGATGTGTTTATTGGTATGCAGTTCATAATTTTCATCTGAACAAATAAATTTTGATGGATTGGACCTAAAGGATTTTAGACTTTCAGCTGCAGAATTTTGTGAAGTATTTGAATTTTCAAAAAAAAAATCACAGTAAAATGTATGATATATCAAGAGTGGAGCTTTGTGTTATCGTGCATGTGAGGATATTTAGATGCCTGTGAGTTCTGTCTTATTTTGATCTTGTGTCCTCACTATGGTCATATGTTGTATGCTACCATATTGTTTGTGAAAAGTATCTTAACTGTCATGATTTTGCAGAATTGTTGAAAGAGCATCAAGACACTAAGATGTAGTACAACTAGAATTAATATTCAGAGTTTTGCTCATGGTAATTTGTTGTCTTTTGTGGCATGTGGCATAAGACATGGATAAATGTTAGGAGCAGTGAAGGTGGTTTACTTGGGAGTTGTTTCATCAAGCTGAATTTGTTGCTCTGTGTGTGTTAAAGAGCAGAACAATGAAACACTTCTTAGTGGGTGTGTGCTCTCTACTTTTTCAGGTTTGGTTGAAAGCAGGAATACTGAAGCATTCAAGGACGGCTTTGAAGCAGAAAAAGTACTAAAGCAATAATCACTTGTCTTAATGCTGTGAAAATGTCTGTTGGAGAACCACTAGCCTTACTTTTGGATGCTTAAAACACAGGGGATAGCTTTGCTCACAGAATAATAAAAAAGCACAGCTGTAGTTGTGAGAAATAGCTTCTTGTATCTCTATGAGGACCAAGGGGTTGATATACAGACCTGTTAATGTTGATTTCAACCAAGCCTCTGGAAGACAAGAACTGCAGCTATTCTCACCTTCAGATACAGGTCTGCATTGCTGTCCATCTGCTGTGCCATGAGTCTCTTAATGAAATTCATGGCATAGGTTACAGGTAAAATGGAGGAGTGGAGGTGGTTTTCCTACAGAGCTATTTGGGGACAATTTTATGGGCAAATGTTAAGCCTATTGCTCATCAGAAAAATTTAGGTAATCCAAGTTGCTGGGGCACATGTAATTTTATTAGCACCACCTTGCCTTACTTTTGGCTGATGGATGAGTTTTAGGGAGAGGTCTCTAACTTTGATGTTTGAAATAGCATCAAGGGAGGTAGGTTTGAGCTTCTTAAGGCTGATGTGGTTTCAGTGAAGTACTGGGCACTCTACCTCCCCATTGGTGTCCTTGCATGCAAAATCCTTTGCAGCCTGCACTTACAAGTAACTGGCTGGATTATTTCAGCATTGTTAAGTGCTGCTGTCAATGCTTGCAAGTTGTTAGGGAAGGAGATACAGTAAGGGTGTTTTTTTATAATCAACTCAACACTGATACTAGTGTTGGTAGTTTTTCATAGGTAATGATGTAATTAGAAAATCCCTTCTACACGGGGCTTTACATACTTCCTAAATAGTACTTCATCTTAATTTCCATGTGAAATTAAATTTGAAATTGGAGAAATCTACAAATCCTTTCTTTACTTGTTGTTAAATCCTTTAAACTGGACTGACGGTCTATAACAGTTTGGCTTAACATGTCTTGTGCCTAAATTCAGAAGAAAGCTGTGCCATGGGCTGGGGTAGATATGCATCCTGAGGGTCTGAGCATGGCAGCTAACCTTTGTTCAAACCAAATTTTGACAGGCACAGCCTCTTCCTCTTCATCTGTGGATACTGAGTCTAAACTAGTGAAGTACACTATACTTGTCGCTAGATAGATGTGCTTGCTGAATCATTTTACTGAAAAATGAAATGCACTTTTTAAGTACCTATTTGCATCGTTTGCATTTCTGGACTTTCAAAGAAAAGCATTTGCTGATGAGGCAGTTGGTACCATGGTTTACTTAATTAGAAGGTGTTAGGTGATAGGTTGGACTCGGTGATCTCAAAGGTCTTTTCCAACCTGGTTAGTTTTGTGAATCTGTGAAAATGTGGTTCCTGTGCACTTGAGGCCAATGTGTTTGGCTCCCACTTGATGCAGATTGCGCTAACTTTTCATTACCTGTGTTACAAATAAGAGAAAACAGCACACATACAGACTTACATAAACATCACCCTTAGTAAAAGCACCTACAGTTAATATGGCTGCTTAAAATAAATGTAGTAATGTATGTGTAACATAATATGTCATAAGGAGATGTGTCTGGGTAGCCAGAGGAGATAGCAGATGTGTTGTGTGGAGCTGTGCTGTTGTACCTGGGGAGCAGGGCAGAGCAAAGCCCTGCAGAAGTGGGACAGTTCTGCTCATTGCTCTGCTATGCTGAATGTGTGGTGGCTCAGGATAATCTATGTCAAGTCACACAGAAAAGATAAATTTCTCTGAATGTTCTCAAGTACACAACAGTGCAAACACTTGAGTCTGTAAATTCATTTTAGCATGGCTCTCATTCTTCACATCAGTCACGTGGAAAATGAAGCCTTGACTCCTGAAACCTCAGCATGTGTGCTGCCTCCTCATGCAAAATTTAGCACAGGCTTTGTTTGAAAGTAGTCCTCTGAACATAATTTGACTATGCTTATTTTTTTCATTGAGAGCCTAACCATCTGCTAGCAGGTGCTTGGGTTAGTCAATGGATTTTGGTTTATTACTTTCATCATCTCATCTGTTTTATGCAGTGAATGGAAAATCTGCTGATTGAGACTGTCTCACACAGGGTGTAGCATTGTTATTTTTAATTACTTTTCCTTGGTATTATATCTACCATTAAACAGATAGGGCAGTCATCTTCTTACAAATGTGCCCACTTGCTGAGCCTTTTTCTTCCTAGAGAAGATTTAAAGGAGTGTGTGATCAGTTGCTTTTGCTATAATCCTAATTATTTTATTAGAGATTTATTCTTGATAATCTTCTTAGTCTTTGGTGTGTTGAGAAATGAAATTTCTGAACCAGAACTTCTGATTTTAAAGAAAAAAATCTGTTGTTGTTCCAAGACTATTTTTCAGAGGGTAGGACATGCTTGACTGAAGCAAAATTGTTAATAGTGAATAAAATGTGGCTCAAAACTGTCTGAGAAATGTGATGCACCAGGATGGGACAATGTGAAGAAGTCTGTTATAAAAATAATGGAGAATTGGCCATCAGGAAAGGGATTACTGACATTAGGAAAAGAAGGCTTGTAAAAGGAAATTAAAGTGTAATTTACTACGCTGACACAATCTGTGTTCCAGTGACTTGCCATTAAGACTTAGGTTTGAGTTAGCAACAAACAACTTACTTTTCAAAAGGATGAGCAGCAGATTGGCACCCTTCAGCTAAATGAATGGCAGGCACAGGGTGGTGTTTTTGTAATGTGGTAACATGATCTTTACTCAGAGCTCCTCTTCAGGGCTGTTTTTTTCCAGATGACTCAGAAACCCACAAGCCAGAGGGCTCTGGTGTTCTCCAGTCCTTCCCTGTAAGAGTTAGGTAAGCAGCTACTAGAAAACAAGTAGCTGTTGTACTTGCATGCTACGTTACTTGAGGGAGTTCAGAAACTTGTGAGCTCGCCAAAAGACAAATCGTGCCATCATGTTTTATTATTAAAATACCTCAGCAAAGCACAGATGAACAGCTGTAATAAAAATTCAAGAGATGCTAAAGAAGGCAGAAGAGTACAGGAAAAAGTGATAAATATCATCCCCCCAGAGACAGTGCCAGTGCTGATAATAGTCCAACCATTTCTGGTGTGGACTTGGTACAAATTTTGCAAGCCCTTCTGTTTGTGACATGGTTATGGTTTCGCTATGGCTTACTTGGAAGCTGGATGGGGAGCAGGGTTAAGGTCCTGTTAAGGGCAGGGAGGCATTTTAGGCAGTGCTGCTACATGGGGAAACTCTAATCCAATTTGTACATTGCAAGCAGAGTGCTGAGGACAGAGTGCTGCGGTGCAAGTTGGTACCGGAAGAAAAGATGATACTGGACTTGAATTATGTGCTGTGATCCCAGCTTCTGACAGTGGAAATTACAACCAGTGCTAGGCTGGGATGCTCCATCAGTCAAAAAAATGTATTAAATCACAGCTACCTTAGTCATGGCTTGTACTGTAAACAGAACAAGTACTAGAATTTTCTCTTATTTTTAGAGCCATGCATGATTGCTCCTCTCTCTTAGGAGGCACAGGATTGGTTTCCCTTTACATGTGCTTGTTTCCCCTGTGGGTTACTTCTTCTAAAAGCAAAGAATTTCCAAAGTCTAATGATTCAGAAGAACTTTAAGTTAAACATATATTGGAGTGATACAGGTGGAAGCCTGCCTGCAAGTCAAAAGTGTCTAAGTGCTTCTTTCTGATGGATTTGTGTTTCTATTAGACTAGCCCAGGCAAAACAAATAACTACAGTCAAGTGAATTCAGTTTAGTCCATCAAATTACCACTTGAGCATTGCTTTATCTAAACAACAGCAAAAATAGGGCAAAAGCTCAAAGCTCTGCATTTAAACTTCAGTAATAATTACAATTAAATGAATGAAGATAGTTCCCAGGGCATGAACTCTGTGTATGTCCAAATAACAGGCATAATTAAATTTTATTTGTACTGAAAAAAAAATTGTTTGAAGGCACTAGGAATCACATGCAAAATTGCAAGTGATTGATACTGCCTAGATTTTCAGAACCTTAACTAATTTATTATAATCCTATGTAGTGGAAGTATTACATTAAGCAGCTGCCATTCTCCCCAGCATCTTTCCTTCTGAAGACTGAAGGGAGGAGCTTCTTCCAATAGATTATTTCTGTGAAATTGAGAAATTGGTTGCAAAATGGAGTCTCACTTGAAATTAGAATCTTGGGTTATTGTGAGAATGTTGTTACCTTATTTTCAAAGAATCTGATTTTCATAAAGGAGTATAAAATTGAAATCTAATATTATACTTTCAATTATATACAAATGCCTGGTATTTCTTTGTTCTACTGATAGGCGTTAGTTGATAGACTCAAACACTCAATAATTTTTTTTTTTAATAACTAATTATGTTCTCATACATACAGTTACTGACAGGTTGTATTGCCCAGAACTTTGGGCATACAGTTTTCTGTCTTGTATTTGGTGGTCATAACATACATATTTGCTACTTCTCTTGAAATGATGTAGGTTTGGGTTTTTTTTTTTCTTCCCAGCAATGAGGTAGACCATTAATTGCCTTCTAATTATCTGCACACAATATTCCACTGATATTAGACTGTGTTAAGATGAATGGAGTAGCTTCACGCAGAGATCGTCAGATGTGTTTTTATTTGGACTCTGTATGTCAGAAGTCTGATAGGTGATGCATGCTCATACACATACTTGTGAGCATTGTTTGTCAGAATAAAAGGCAATCCAGGATGTTTTTTTAGTATTTTGTTCTGTTTTCTAGGGTTGTTTGCTGTAAAGACTGCTTTTACTGCTTTGCATCCAAAGCCAGAGGAGTGTAACTGCAGTTCTGTGTGAAATCTCATGTCCTAAAGAGAGCAAAGTTAATCTCTGAGCCTTCAGCAAACTACCCGTGTGGTTGGTACTTTACTAAATTGAAGCATTAGCAATTACCAATTACTTATGCACTGACTGACTTTGTGGAGGATGGTCCCCTAGAAAGACAAGTACAGCTGAAAACAAGGTGCAAATTTATTCAAATCTCAGTGGAAGATTAGGGTGTGATACCACTGGCAGCAGAGACTTTGTTAACAGAAGCTGCAGATTTGTATTTTGGGCCACCAGAAAGTGCTTTAACTCATTACTTTTGCAAGTTTGTTTTGGACACATCTTAAAGGCTTCTGTTAATAATTTGCAGGTATTGGGAGTATATTGCTGAAGGATAATGACAACAAAATCCTCATTTTCTGAGTAAGCTAGCTAGCTTTTAAAGACTTCAGATCAAAATCACAGAAATACAGTAAGGATTTAATGTGAAATACATGTTGTGGTGATTAGCAAAGATATATATCATCTGTGTGAAGAGCTCTGCTTTCTCCCAGTGCACTGGGCGTTGACTATTTTTAAAACCTTTTCATTTTAAGTCTCAGAGAGCCCCTTCAGCAGCTCCCTGAGATGAGTCTCCTTTGAACAGTAAACTTGTAGTTAGTTCCTCTAAATGAAGTAGCCTGTTACTACATCCATGCAGCCATTGGGCCACCTTAGTTTGTTCATTTTACACACAGGCTATAATTTTTTTGGAGGCTGCAGACACACGTGCATCAGAAAGCTAAAGATTTAAGCATGCGCCTTCAGAATCCAGTATCTGTTCAGCATAGCAAAGCAACTTCTTGAAACCATTCTCTACTTTTTCTTTAAAAAAAAATATCATGAGTTGAGTTGATCTAGGGATGAAAATTGAATACCAGGCAGAAGTCATGCCAGCCTTAAAAGGAAGGTACTGGCTAGAGCAAAGTATCATGGGGCTTGCAGTTCAGGTGAGAGGCATCTTGTTCTGGTTGCTGCTTCCGGCTCCTGATTTTGGGGTGTTGGTCTTTTCTGCTGGGCTAGCTGTGAGTTGCAGGGAGGGGCACTGGTTTCTGTTGCTGCTTCACCTTATTGCTGTGTCTTTTCTGTGAAAATGGCTATGGTAATTGTGCGTTGTATCATCTCAAGAAACTCCCTATCTCAACCCAGAGGGTTTTTGTGTTACTTTCCCTCCTGTCTGTATGTGAGGTGGGGCTTTGGGGAGCAGACTGTGTTAACCCAGGGCGGTCTATTTTTGGCACCCAATGTCAGGCTCAAAAAACAGTCTGTCTTAACCAAGACAGTATCTTTGAGGGGTTTGGAGATTATTTAGTTGCAATGCCAGTATGGTACAGAGTTGCAGTAATTTTAGTATAATAAATAATGTTACTTGTAAACTGAGTGTTTTATTAATTGTTGGTACTGATGCTAAGAACACTGTTTGTTTCATAGTGTGTACATTTTTGTTCTGCTGCTGAAACCAGCACAATCTTATTGATCATTTATGTCCTTGGTAAAAAGCCTTTTTTCCCTACTTCAATCTTACCAGCTACTCAGGTGATTCATGAATCATCCTGTTCTTGGCTGATGAGCTCCACTTGCTCAACAGCCTTCTGGGCTGACTTGAATTCATCTGGCTGATGAAATGAGATTGCACTAAAGAGGCTACATCTAACAAAGTAACAAAATGGACTGTGTTGCTGTTAGTGCTGTAATTCAGTCAAGCTGCTTGAAACAATGAGTTGGTGTCAGATTTGTTTTATGTTGAAAAGCTAAGCATTTCAAAACAATTTAAACCCTCTCCCTACTGCTACTCAGATGGAAAATGTAACTCTCTTTCGCAGCACTCCCCTTCCCAGATCTGAACCCACCAACGTCTGACTTAATGTTGCATGACACACTTCTTCAGTGGGTCTTGCAAATTTCATACTGGGCTGGTTTGAGGCTATTTGGAATATTTTAATGAGAGAAATTATGTCACTGTTTATAAAAGAATAATGAAGTCTGTATCATTCATTGGTTTGCTAAGAGGTATTGTGGTGGTTTGGGAGTTATCTGCCCCATCACCCCTCTTCATTAAGGAATTAATCTTTATATTTACAGCTCAGCACAATATACAAGCAGATATTTACAATATATTACAAATATTTACAGGTATATACAGTACAAAGGTAATAGAGAAACACAATGTCCCTCCCAGAGATCAGAGTCCCCAAGAGGGGTTCCCAACCACCCTTCCACCTTCTCCCCACCACCCAATCTTATCCCAGAATCTGTCGTATGTGCCAGGCAAACAGAGAAGATCTGCTGGGGAGTTAGAAGCAGAAATTGATTTGTCGAGTTACACAGATCCAGCTGGAAGGCAAGGAGAGGAAGAGAGACCAACAGCCAGAAGTCAGACCCGAGCAGCTCTGTCTTATTTATCTCTGTGTTCTTACTTTTGTATCTGTCAGCAGTGAAGTAGACATCACCAATGTTTTCCTTTCTCAACCTATAATCTAATTTCTCTTGTTAAAATATTCCAATTAGCCTCAAACCAGCACAGATGTAAAAAGCCAAAATATAAATAATTTGTTCCTCTTTGTTCTGGGGCATTTCTCCCTTTCACATCCCCTTTGCTTTGCTCTAATATCCCACTAACCTTGGCTAACCAGATAACAAGACAGAGAGAAAGGCTTTGAGCCCCTTCTGGGCAGTTTCTTTGTCTGGGAGGGAATTTTGATTTCTTTATTATTTCTACTTTGTATATAATTGTAAATACTTGTAAATATATTGTCTATATTTGCTTGTAAATTTTGCTTTGCTGTAAGTATAGCTTTATCTTACTTCCAAGCCGTCTGAGCTAGTCTGGTAAATTTCAGTAGTGGGAGGAAGTCTCTCAACCCACCACACATACTAGATATATGGAAGTTTGCATATTGTGCTTAACTTTTCACAATGTAATACACATCCGAGATCAAAGACAGGAGCTACTCTCTAACTGAAAGTTTTAAGATGGCAATAATGGAAGCACCATTTAGAAACTGTTCTGTTCTCTGCAACAGACCCTTTAACTCACTCATGAAAGCTGCCATATGCCTAACTAAAGTTTAGCAGGATGGTGATGCTAGAAGTAAAATCATCTTTTTTTTGTCATCTTTATTTTTTCTTTCAGTGGGTGAGTTTGTGAGTGATGCCCTTTTGGTACCAGACAAGTGCAAGTTCCTTCACCAGGAAAGGATGGATGTGTGTGAAACTCACCTGCATTGGCATACCGTTGCTAAAGAGGTATATTCATTTGTCTTAAAATTTCCTGCCTTCTCTCTTTAGGGATATATCAGTCTTCTGAAGAGAAATTTGAATACAGCAGTGACGTGGAAAACACAATCATGTACATAGCGTTCAAGTAAATGGCTTGTTGCTCTACTTTGTTAGGTAGGAATTGGAAGTCACTGCTGATCACATCAGAATCCACTTTTGTAGACTTAATGTTGACCTTTGAAGATTGACCTTGTTTCATAGCACTGGGTTTTGCCTTACATCCACTTGCACACACACACTGTATTTTATGCCGCTTCCTGTGCTAGTGCTGCTCTGGAACTAAAGATTGATCATTAATGCCTAAGCTTTACTTTTATCATTGTCTTCAGTGTGGATATTGGCATGCCAGGTGCTTCACAAAGGTCAAAGTGGCCTCAAAGAATGCAGTATGTAAAATTCATTATTAAAGAGTGGGAAAGCAGATAAGACACAGCCCTAGCCAAAGACATTTAGCAGTCAAGCACAGTTACTACAATTTACCAGTGCTTTACTGGAAACAGAGATAAACCCTAATGTTGTAATTCCTACTGCATTTTTAACATTTTTGCCCTTATATAGAGAGATTGTAGGAATAAAAACTCAAGATGAGTTTTGAGAAGACTTCTGGCTACCTGTTTTGCTGGGAACCTCTTAGTTTACTTGTATATTACTCCATATTCTGGAGATGAAAAATGGAAGTAGGCTCAGCAGCTTTCCACATTTTAGTTCTTGCTTGAAGCAAACTGTTGCCCCTCAAATTGAAGTGTTAAGGGCATCAAACTTCATGCAGATAAATTCTAGTCTATTTTAAGTACTTGCAAACTTGTAATGGTTTAGCCTAGAAGAACATCATCACTGGGCATGATCAGACTCTTCCTTTTTTCACCTGTCTTACGTGACTGTATCCCTAAAGTACAATTATGCATGACTGACATATTTCTCAAAGAAGGCTAGAATGTACTGTACTGGCAGAGATTTCAGGCCTGATACAGTCTTTCAGATACTTTAAATGTCCATCTATTGTGTCATGAATGGTAGCATTAATACATCAGAATCAGGATTAATACATAAAATTATCATTCTGCCTTCAAGTTTTGTTTCCAAGGCAGCACCTGTGAGGATTTCAGGTTACAGGATACGGAGTTTTCACATTTATAGGAGATGGCAAGTCTTCCTATACTAAGAAAGAAAGGACAGGGGAAGGAGAGATGACATTGTTTACAATGGCCATACAGACACAGGTAGGGAGCTACCTACAGTGCACACGTGACCACTCTAAATTATTTAGGAATTCAGACATCATATAGTTCACCAACTTCAACCTCTTACAACTGTATGCAGTCTCATATGTTTTCTCAAGATCCATGACAGTTTTTCCAACTTCATCCATGACAATATTGTTGTTTCTTTTCTATTTTCTGTAGTCTTGTAGTGAGAAGAGTATGAATCTGCATGACTATGGCATGCTGCTTCCCTGTGGAATTGACAAGTTCCGTGGTGTGGAGTTTGTTTGCTGCCCATTAGCAGAGGAAAGTGACAACCTTGATTCAGCTGATGCTGAGGATGATGATTCAGATGTCTGGTGGGGAGGTGCAGATGCAGACTATGCAGATGGAAGGTAAGAGTGACATTCCACCCTTCAACTTGTTATGCACACTTTACTAAAGCTGCCACAAAGAGTTTCTTGTGTGTGAACTTGCACCTATAGTGGTTGAAAAGCTCAGTGTTCTACTCAATAATTTTTTAACTTTTTACAGAAAGGCTTATTATTCCTATAGTTATTGGGCTTTTGATGTCTTAATGTTTTCTTCAGTGAGGAGTTTTGCTGCATTTAGAGCAAAAATGCTTAAATGCATACTTTATGACAACTGATAAATACCATACTCTTAAGATGCATCACATGCGGTTTGGAGTACTGTGGCAGATAGTCAACCACTAGAGGTTTTGAAATGTCTTCATTCATAAAAGGCATGAACTATGAGTCATTATTATGGTAAGTATTTTTCTGCTGACAGTTACTTTCTAAATGTGATCTACAAGAAAATCTGTTTTAATATCTAGCCTTGGATAGATTCATTAATACACTGCTTTTAAGGTGGAGTATGGAGGTTTCATTTGCTACACAGTGGTGGAAATACCATGAAAATACCATGCTTGTCTTTACTTTTTAACATCTGTGCACATAGGCTAATTTTGAGCCAAATAAGGACTGTGACTGTGTTGTAACTGAGTGGTCTGCTGCTGTCAAAGCCTCTTCATCTCTTCCTTGAGTGTGTTAGACAGCAGTTGTCAGAACAGAGTACAAGGTTACATCCTTGCAACTGAATTCCAACAGCTCTGAGATTACTTTCTTCATAAAATTAATTCTGTTCATACTAACTAGACTTTCAGCACTTTATACTGCATTAATGCAGTGTTTCTACTTCTTCGGTGATGATACTGCATCTTTTATAACTAAGTGATTTGATTGGGAATTAATTGATGAGACAGGAATTATAAAAATATTGTTATTGTTATTTTCTCTAAAGGCCCCGCCCCAAAGTATACACAAAACTACTTAAATTCTATTTGCAGATTCTAGTTTGGTTGGAAATTTAGACAAGGATGTTTATAGGTAATTTAGGAAAAATCAGAAAATACAAAAGCCACAAGATAGCTTTACCCCATTCAGAAATCAGAGGCAGAGCAGAGTTCTAGGGAAAGGCTGCGAAAGCACAGGATTTACTCAGGAAGGTGAAGTAGGAATTTGGAGGTTGCCCTGGGATCTCCTTTGTGGTGGCCTCTAGGAACTGCAAGTTACAATCCAATTGTGGAGCCATGCGGCTTAAATTCAGTGTGATTGTAACCCACCCAAGTGTCGGCAGATCTCGAGCAGCAGCACTGCCTTAGCAGCCCGGAGAGAAGCTGCACTGCTGGTGTGGGCCTGTGAACAGTGGCAGTTTACAGCAGAGGCAAGGTCCTTCCAGCTTGGGAATAGAGAGCAGGAAGCCAAGGTACACCGATCCAAGGAGAAGCTGTGTCTTGAGTGCCGCAGGCAACTCTCTTGAACGGACTTAATGGACTTGCAGGACCTGCACACACTTTCTGATCACTCTAAGCCCTTCCTAGACAATGTGTCCAGTGCCAATATATACTGGGCACAAAGAATCCAGCCAGTCACAATCCCGGATTGAAGCGCAGGCTTTCCCACGAGTCAGTACACGTGTGGGAGCAGGAGGAAAAGGGTGCTTTATGCCATTCCCCATTCAAGTCCACAGGGTGGGAAGGGGAAAGCAGTTTCATGCCTTGGTCTTCCCCCATTCAAACCTCTGTTGAAGTGGGGGGAGTGATTGGAGCATCTCACTACGACTATATACAAAATCCAAAACCTGGGGCAGGTTATATGCGATTTCAAGGAGAACCCTGAAAATAAATGGGGACTGAACGAAGTGAATAATGCCAAAAGATAATACTTCTGCATTGTGTTATGTTTGTACTTTTTAATTATCCAGATGGAAACAAGTCCAGGAACAGCATAGAAATGAAGGACAGAGATTAAGTTGTTGTAATTTGGTTCAAAGAGATGGCATAAAGACAGTGAAAAATTATAAATTATGTCATTGTGGGCATCTTGAATCGGAGAATGAGAGGGGATCTTATTATAGCGTATAAGCATCTGAGAGGTTGATGTTAAGAAGGAAGAGCCAGTCTCTCTTCAGTGGTTCCTTGTGATATGACAAGGGCAACAGGTACAAACGAACACAGGAACTTCCACCTCAGTATCAGGAAAAATTTCTTTACTGTGACAGCGACAGAGCACTGGAACCCGGAGAGGTTGTGGAATCTCCTCTAGAGACTTAAAAAAAAACTGCCTGGACCTGTTCCTGTGCCATGTGCCCTACGTGATCTTTCTTTGGCAGGGGTTTGGACTAGATACCTCCAGAGGTCCCTTCAAATCCCAAACATTCTATGATCTAAATCTTTCCTGACAAAGCATAAGTAAGTGTTGTAGTGAAAAATTCTTTGTAAATAGCTGAATATGTTTTACTAAACCATATATTTCCCTAATGTGATTTCCAGTTTTCTCCTAAGTGGGAATGAATTGTGTGTTGGTTTGAGCTAATTGGAGAATTTGTGTGAGAAATCAGACTGCTGCCTGAGAGTGAGAAATTAAACACTGTGTCCCTTCACCCAGTTTTGAATGAGAGAGAAGAAAGAAGGTTGTTTTAGAATGTTCCCAAAACATCCAGATAAGCCAGTGTGCTTGCGCAGTTCAGTCGGCTCTGGGTCCCGGGCAGGCTTCACCAGCTTCTTTCCTTTGTCTCTCTGCCTTTGAACTAATTCAGAGTAAAATTACTAAAACCATTCATTCCTTCCTGCCACTAATCTTTCTGACCGATCTTCAGCTTATCTGCAGCATCATCAAGTGGTGAGATAAGGCTGGGGGGAGGAGGGAGAGGTGGTACAGGGGGCTTTGGTTTCCCTCTCTTGGGGATTTTGGTCTCCAGGAGGGGTGTGGTGTCTGTATTTCTTTTTTTTTTTTTTACTGTATATTTCTGTAAATATCTGTTATATCTTGTAAATATTTGCTTGTATATTTGCATTGCTGTAAATATAAAGCTTCATTTATTAACTTCCAGTGTGTTTTTCTGAGTTTTAGCCGGGGTTCTAAAAGGTGGGGGGGCAGGTTACTGCAAACCCACTACAAATTGTCAGAACTGTTTGGTGCCAGAAACCTGCATCAAGCAACATTACATCTTCCACCTTGGCACCTTCAGGCTTTTTTCCAACATGTACTTCCAACAGCTGTCAGTGTCACAATTGATAACCCCTTCAGTGGGATTTGTAAACCAGCACTTAAATTGTTGCTGTGTTATTTAGGTATATTTCTAATAGATTTTGAATGGAATATGTTCTTTTAGAATAAGATACAAGTGCAGATCTTGTTTTAATTGAGACAAATTTACTTTTTTTTCCATCATATTTATACATCTATAATGAAAATAACCGTACACACAAGACAGATACACATATCTATCTCATATACCTACTCTCTTATCTTATTACACATACCTATAACATACACAGGTATATAACTTTTTTTCATACATTCAGTCAAAGATTCCTAAAATACTTTAACTGACAGAGCTCACAGTTCTATTTGTAAGACAAATCCCATTTATTTCTTTATTTATTCATGTTTGTTACTGAACATTTAATTTTCTGTTCTAGTCTGTTTTGTTCCTCATAAAGCACTGTAATATGTGAAGAGATGGGTTCAAGAATAACTTCATAAATTGTGTATCCTTTAGGAATAGGAGCTGTAATTGCATGTGAATCCAATTCTGAAATTCCAAGCAAACACTGTTTATTTTTTTGCTTCCCTTTCTACAGACATGCATGCAAAATGAAAATGAAAGGGTCCTTTTATGGGGCATTTGTACTTCAACTGCAAATGAAGAGCCAAGCAATTTGTAGCTGTTACAATGACTCACTCTTATTTCTTGCTGCCTTTTCAGCTTTCCAACTGCATTTAAACTATGTATTCTGGAGTCAGAAATACTTTTGAAATTTAGTCATATAAAAAAAAATAATTACTCATTTCTTATGCGGCAGTAGTTGGTAGTTCAAATTTTTTGTGTGGGTATTCATACATAAATGACCATGCTTGTGTGTATATAAACATACATATCTTAGTCCTAAGTGAGATTGGAGGAGAAGGGACCTGAAAAATAAAGGGACACTTTCCTAATGCTAAACTCCCAGTACTCTCAGTTAGTTTTCCAATTAATGGCTTTTAATATGCACACACAGGTGCATTCCAAATCCTGAGGCACATGCTATGCACTCACTCATTCTGGGGAATTCTTGTGTTTTCCTTGGTGGTCATTTTTGGGGCTTTGGGTTCATGCAAAGATATGAAAACTAGAAGATATCCAGCTGGTCTTCTAGGAGAAGAATTTTGTGCTGTTACTGTGTCACCTTAGGGGTAAGATCCTGATGTGTGCCTGTCTCGGAGCTCAGGACTCTTAATGGAATTATTTGGCATTTGCTTCTTTTTTTCTAATGCCCTAGTTCAGGACTTGTGCTGACACAGGTTCAAAAAATTAAATCAAGCAAATTGTTTAATTTACTAATGTGACCGATTCAGGATTGCTAGTGTTAAGTGCACTTACTTCAAGATGATCTCAGGACTAATAAATCCTGTGTAACATCCAGCACAGTCAGAGATGGAAACCTTTGCATTTCTGTTACGTATTAGAGCTATTGCAGAAAGAGTTAAGCCATGTATTGAAGGTACAATTCTTACCAAGAGTAGTGTCCCTGTCTTGGACGGATGAAAAGGAACATAGCCCATTGACTGCTCTAATATCTGTCTTTCCCTCCAACTGCTGATGCTAATGCTGGCCATGCTGTACCTGTGCTGCTGCCTCACACTGTACCCTCACTGGTGCTGGCACTGGTGCCCCTGCACACCTGGTGGTGATGTGCCCCTGCAAATCAGATATTCCTCTCATGGGTTTTATACCCTAGCCCTAGTTATTCCTGCCTTCTAGGTGAGATTTAGCATGATCTGGGAGGAGAGTTGGGTAAGGTAGTCATATGTTTAGCTTGCACTTAGTTTGGCTCATTAGCATACTGAGAGGCATTAACTTTAATATTGAAATTGCAGTTAATTAGGCAAAGGTCTTCGCACAGGCAAAATCTGTTTTGAGGTTGGGTGCTTATTTTAGTGCTTGCTTTATCCTTGCTTCATCAGTTTTAGCAAAAACAGGAATATCTTCTCTTCACATGACTCCCCGCTTTGGACTTCTGGCTGTTCAGCTTTATGGATTTTCATTTAACACAAACACCTGCTAATTGTAAATTACTTTGGTCCTAAATTGTTCTAAATCAACTTGCCTTCCTGTCCCAAACTAAGGTACCACACACTGTGCCAAAGGTTTATGGCAAGGATTCCACAACCTTCACAGAATCACAGGAAGCATCCATTTGGAGGAGACCTCAAATATCAACCAGTCCAACCTTTGACCCAGTTTAGGGCTAATCCTAAGCCATGTCACTAAATGCCAGGTCCACATACAGCTTAAACACCTCCAGGGATAGCATCTCCACCACTGCTCTGGGCAGACCATTACAATGTTTGCTAACTTTCTCTGTGAAGAAATACTTCCTAGCATCCAGTGTTGGGTTCATCTTATCACGTGCAGGGCCTGGAACGACATGAACGCATCAATGTGATGGATAATAGGTTGAACACTTCATTAGTGACAGGATTGTTCTCTTATAGTGTTTCTTACCAGGCAAGGTAACGTGCCCAGTTCTGAGTGGTAACAAGTTCTGCAGGACGCTGTCCATCCTAACCAGAAGCATACTAATTGGTTGGTATAATTAAGCACAATCCCATTATTAATATTAATGACAACTTGTTATTATCTAACCCAGATGTTTCTCTCTCTCTTGCTCCTGTGGGAGGTAACTGCCATGTTATAGGAACTAGAGGCCTGTGCCTCAACCTGTGAGAGCCAAAGTCAGGCTTCTCTCTATCTCATGCCCAGCAATCCAGCCCAGCAATCCAGCCTTCCTGTTGCAGCAGTTACTGAGTTGACTTTCTTTACCTGCTTCTACCCAGAAGTCATAATTTCTAGCTAAAATTAGCTGCCATTACCACGTGAGTACTTCAGTAATTGCTCTTCTATTTTTGTGTTTCATTCAGGTCTAGGTTTGGTTCTGCTGAGATGCTTTCTCCATAGTCTCATAGTTTTCAGTTCTGTTTAGTCACCAAGTTGTGCATCTAAAATGTAACCCACTCCTTGTATCAAAGCAGAAACCAGTATCAAAGTAGCAAGTGACTCTAGTTGCAGATTTCATACCTCTTACCTCTCATGACTGGCCAGGACTCTATCTGCTTGCTAGCTGTGCGTTTGTCTCTCACCCTGTCTGTGTCCAATACCAATCCTGGGCAGCAAAACTTAGGAGTGTGAAGTAGCCATCCCCTATCTGTATAAAATGACACTGGAAAATGACACTTGGGCACAAACCACAGTCCTGTCAGTGCATGGCAACACAGTGGCTGCCCTCTGCCTCAGCACATGTGCCTTCAGTAGGTATGTGGCTATTTTAAGGTGCCCAAGTTGAAGTGAAGGTGACGTATTTCAGGTAGAGGTGCTGACTTGAAAAATAAATTATGATACTCTCATTTCTCAAAGCTCTTGTCATGACAGAGGAGAATGTCACAAAAGTAAATGATGTGTCTTGAATTTTATACCTCAGACTATTCGGATCTGAATATTAACCCACTTGTATTTATGATTCTGAATCTTTAGAGGAGCCACATTGCAGCTGCTCATTTTATAAATGTCCTTTTACAGTGCCTTTACTTCCAACAGTTGTCTCTGGAGGACTTCAACTTATTTTGTTGTGGGTGTTTTCTTCTGCCCAGGGGGAAGCACAGCTCAGCAGGACATTGGAGGGCATGTGTAAGCTGTGGTGTCACTGCAGATGGATGTTTTTCCTACCCATCATCTGACCACCATCTGGGTCTGGACGTAGAAGGATGTGGCTTGCCTTGTGGTGTGGATTGTTAGCAGTACTTGAAGAAAGGAGGGAGGGCATATTTTGCTGACAGGTGTTCATGAGGTCAAGAGGCAGGAGGATCTGCACATGCTTTTGGAATTGCATCATGTCATGCTTATCCTGCAGTAGTGTATTACTCTGACTAAGAGGTTATGAGCCTTTCTCAGCAGTGGTGTTCCTTGCTGTTATCCATGCTTTAATGAAAATTTGCTCTGAAGGCTGTGAGGGACAGACAGATGAGATGCTGACTTCTGATGTACAATGTAGCTGCAGAGCTTTCCTTGCATAGCTACAGCTCAGCTAAATCATCTGCAAGCTCTGGTTGTCCTTGAGACTCAGCACAGCCTCGTGGCCCTCCTGCCTGTACCAGAACACATGATGGAAGCTTTGCTGTCCTTCATGTCCAAGGTTGAACATTTTTAGGAGTGGTGGCCAAGCTGGAAACTTCCAGATTTTCTCTGTCTAAATCTGTCTCATACCTTTCTTGATCTTCTGTCACTACCAGGCTTTCCTTCCCACCAGAGAAACAGGCTGCTGTCATTTTCCTGCTTTCCCAGCAAGAAATCCAAGGCACAATAAGTCCCACTGTTTGGGATTATATAGAAAGCTTTTCTTTAAGACTCATGACTCAGGAGAGAAAATAATGCCTTAACTTCAGTCAAGTCTTATTTTTCTAGACAACCTGAATATATTTTCAAGGTTCAAAGTAGATTTAGTTGCTCATTGTTTTTCCCTCAGCAGGTGAGGCCAAATTAATTTAATCTGTTTTGTGTGTAAAATGTATTTTCAGGCTGATGTAATGATAGGGTAGTGTTGTAAATGCCACATCCCAGGGAGCAGTGTATTTTGTAAAGGTCTGGTTTACAGTTTCTCATAAACTTTTGCCAAGTGAAGTTTTATAATTTGTTTATACTTGATATTAGAGTAGTTGCTATGGTAGATTTTTTTGGTGCAACAAATAATCCATAAGGCTGCAGTCCACTTTGTGCTGATAATTAGGGATCTGTGAAGTAGAACTAAAATAAATTTATGCTATATAGGATGGTAATCATGTTGCTCTCTGGTTTTGTAACCCTGTACCAGACTGAGCTTAAGCATGAGTGCTCACCTCTCAGCTGCTGGGGTGGGGTGGGGGGTGTGGGGGGGGGGAAAAAGTCTTGCATCCATTTTGACTCCATAAAGAGGTTGGGGGGGGCTATCATCAATGGTACCTGGAAAAAAATTACTTCTTTCTTAATTGCCTTCTCCAACTCTAATCCAAGAAATCTTGAAAGGCTTTTAAAACTTGACAATAGTCTTTAATGTGCCTGTTATGCTGACTCGATTTCAGGTGAGCCCTTATGCTTTTACTTGTCCTTCTTATTCCAGTAATTGGAGAAAGGGAGTCACAAGGGCCTGATAGAACTGCTTTGTTAGAGATCCTCACTTGTCATGCAGGAAGTGTTCATTTCTTCAGCTTTCTAGCTCTTTTTCTGTCTTGTGACTTAAGTGGTACAAAGATGTCAACACACATTTTACTTGGTGTCTTCCCTTCAGAAATGAGTGCAAGTTAGCCTCAGCCTCATATTAGTTAAAATCAATGGTATTCTGGGGTGCATTAAGAATAGTATGGTCAGCAGCTAAAAAAGTGTTACTGATTAAAAAAAAAAAAAAAAAAAAAAAAGAAGAAGAGGTACAGAGGATAAATTCTTTATTGGAAACACACTCTGATTATTCATCTGTTTTCATGCCATCGTGTCACTCATGTTAAAATAAACAGCATATTCTCATTGATGTGAGCTTTTTCATTAAATTGGAAGGTCAGTTTCTAATAGTTCAGTGAGAAATGTTCCAGTGGGAATCCCCTAAATGATTCTTTGAAAACCCAAAATGTGTTTTTAAAAAAATCCACTCCCTACTCCCCAGCACTTGAGCTACTAAGGCTGAATCAGAGGTGAAGCTGGATGAAAGGTATTTACTGCAGGTTCTGACTTAGAAGCAGGAACTGACTTGTGCTTGAGTGGATGAAAAGATTTCCCTTTTTCCATATTGTGCAGACTGAATTCTAAACTGTTCAAATCTCTGAAAAATTAAGGAAAACTGAACCTTGAGTCAGCAGTGTTATGCCTATTGCAGTGACTTAGGGTCTGCTTGGTGGGTAGCTCAGTTGTCTGACACAGGGGCAGGGAGAAGCACAGCCAGAGGCAGTGTTCTCATCAGCTGTCCTGATACAAATTGTTCCTAATTGTGAGTCAGTGCCGTAAAATGAACACCAGAAATTGCAAACTTAGTTTTTCTGCCTTTTTCTCTGTCAGTATTGGTTAAAGCCAGTTTCTGAAATAGGCAAACTTTGCACTGCATGTGTTGTGCATCACTAAACTGGTATTTCAGAGAAACTGAATTAGTTTGGTATTCTGATTTTTGTAATGTAGTATTTCGGCTAATTGGTCAGAAGCTCACATCTTGATTTTTGTAGTGGAACTATTAGAGACTAAAATACAGCCCTTCATACCTGTTCTAAAATATATTAAATGGAACAGCTTTTCTGAGATCTTCTGTGGTTTTATAAGTATTTTAATGATAAAACCTAATTGCTCCTCTTTATAAAGGAAACGAAGACATTGCCAAATTGTAGTCATTATGTAATCCCTTATGTTGAATAACTCTGGAAGTATTTTGTTCCATTCGCATTTTATATGCTATTAGCCTATTCTGTGTCTCACCTCCTTACATTAATTAGGTTTGTCTTTCATGTTGGCTGTTACTCAGTATTCAGTTAGCTAATGATATATTTTAAATAATTTTTCCCCCCATTTTAATGTGGAAGATGTTAAATGAAAATTCAAAAAGCATAGAAACACCAGAGCAATAATGATTGTAGACTGGTGCACACTGGATTTCATCTCAGAACAAGTGAAGTTAGAATAGAACTGATGAAACAGCTCGTTGCTTTGAGAGGTAATTACAGCGATGCTGAGCTGGCAAATCCAATCACCATTTGAGTATAAAGCATTAACTGAAGTGATAGATGAGGCCATGGGTGGAGAGAATTAATCTAATTGGGGAAGTGATGAGCAGAAGATAGCCAGGCTTTCATGGCCCTCGATGAAAGCGGCTTGCTGGCTTTGCAGGCTACCTGTGTGACTTAAGTGACTGTTGAGCTTGTTTCAGCAGGTTAATGGCAGCAAACTTAAACATTTAGTAGATGACTTGCTCGCAGAGAAGGGTCACTTTTATTTTTGACTTCACAAAACAGCCATTGGTTACTGTGTATTCTTTAAGTAATATGCAAAAAACTTTTAAGTTGTCACTTCTACTGAATTGTGATGTCTGAAATACAGGAGAGAAAGTTTCCATATATGTGTTTACATAGTAATCAACTCAAACCTTCTGATACGTCGGGAGATGTTTTGAGAAGTTCTTGTGTCATTGTGATAGATACTACCACATTTCAAGAACCATGCTTTTTATAATGTGTGACAATAAAGAAATTAGAAATCTAGAGTATTTTCAGCTGATACTGTCACACCAGCATGACTGTGTGTAGGTGGACACACAGCTGGATGTCCTTCCATAAAATCAGCTAGCAGCTCCTGCTCTGTTTTACCTCTGTTATACGTAACAGTAGTTTTCATGGTCCATACTAGAAATAAGAGATCAGCACTGAGATGACTTGCGGAAATTTAAGAATTCCACCTCTTGCGAAGCAGTGCTACTAAGAACACTGCATAATAAACCTTCTTCTGTAGATAGTACTTAATTTCTTCTGCCTCCTAACACAGGCTACGCCCTTAGTGTTTATGGATGAAACAGGAAAAAAATGAAGTTTCTTTTTTTTCCTGACAGAAAAGGTTTCTAATCTTGGATGCAAAGGTTTTGGCTTTGGTTACATGATGACAAGCCATTTCTTCATGTGGGAGCTCTATTTTGATCACCACTGAGGTAAAAATAACTGTCAAATTGTGACCTGAGAGAAGAAGAAAAGGTTAAAACTGAAAAAGGTTGACCTGGAGAGCTTGATCTATGCTTGCTTCTGCTATGAAAGTCTTCTAGTAGGCTTGGCTTGCTGTCGCCACCATAAAAAGTTCAATACAAAAGGTGCATGTTTTTCTTCTGGCTGCATAAGTGGAGATAATCAGCTGTACAGAAGTCCTGGCCTCATGCAGCTGCTGCTGATGACAGCTGTATTTTAAGAAGTTGAGGATGGCACATTATCTGCAAAATGTTATTCAAGGTTGTCACGGGATAGCACTAATTAAATGCAGTATCCCGTGGGACGAGGGGGTCCTAGTGCTCACCTCGCCGGTTCTTTCGGGTTTTCGGTCGGCAGAAAAGACACAAATATCGCTCAAATGTCAGGTATAAACGTTTAACAACCAGGACTGGGGAAAACAGAGAGGTTACATGCAAAACAGATCCCGATCGCGCCTATGAGTGCCCGCGGGAGCGCGAAGCGAAGTGGGGAAACACGCTTCTTCCCGAACCGAGGGGGGGGACCGCGGAAGGAGGGAAACCGATTTAAAGAAAATAAAGGAGGGATTAGAAAGAGGGAGAGAAACTGGGAAAGGAGAGAGAGGGGTCAGCCTTGCCGCGTAGAAGGAAGCTGCCGTGCCTCGCTGCCCGTTGCTGTGCACGTGGCTGGGGCTTCTCCCAGCTACTGCGTGGACGGTGGACAAGGAGAGCGGGAAGAGCGAGGAAAATGGCTGCTGACCCGTTTAAGTACCCTACGGGGCATATGAAACTGTCCATCAGGCGTCCAACATTTCCTGACCGGCCAATTGATTCAAGGTTCCACGTATATGGGCATCCCGAGGTCCCCCCGCTGGGTCCCGGGGCCACCTGGGATGCCCCACCCTTCACCCCCTACCAAACTTTTGAACAGTAGAGGGAGAAGAGAGCCCAGGAATTGGATCAATCCTAGGATGCTCCGTCATTCTATGCCGGGACAAAGGTCTTCAAGTGAGCATCCAGAATTATCACTTACTTCTGGTATTTTTTTTGTTTGTTTGCTTTTCTAGTTGTGAAACAAAGTTGTTTTTCCAGTTCTGCCTTGCTGCTGTTGTGTGAAGGGTACCAAAATGATGAATTCCACAAACGTGGGAGGTACTTGGTTTTGTACAGAGGTCACACAGTTTGCCTCAGATAAGCTCTAGGATAGCAGGATAGACAGATGCACTGAATAATTTCCATTTGTAGTATGGCAGAAGTTTTGTGGAAACCAGTTCGTTGTAACAGATCAAGATTCTCAAGCTGGCTGAAGTAGGGCTTATCAAGTAACCTTCACTCCGCCCTCTTCCATTGCATTCTTCCATTGCATTTCTGGTGTCGGGATTATGAATTCAATATTTATTCAGTGTCCTCAGGCTCACAGATGCTAACGTTGTGCGTTTGCATATGTTTTTTTTTTTTTACTTTTGTAGTTTTTAGATCTCTCTGTAGCAAAATTTAAAAATTGAAAAATTAATATAGATTCAATATTTTATTACTCTAGTCTCTAAAAATGGCATACCTCTTCCTGAATCCTCCATCTTTATGTCAGAAAAGTATAACCAGCAAAGGCTTTATTTTGGAGAGAAAACTAGGTCAGTTTTTAAAAAGTATTCCTGCATATCAACCAACAAGTACCTTCTGTGAATGCATGAGCTGAGATGTTACATGCTGCCTCATACACCTGTCTTTTTAGGCAGGTCATCTGTGGAAAGAGATTTCTAATGGTATAAAGTATACCTTCTTGTTTAATTATGGAGAAAAAGATAAATGTATCTGTCAGAGGCAGCAGGGCTGCTTTTCATTTTTGTGAATGTTCTATTTAAAAATTGCACTAAAAATATTTTAATATAATGTTTCCTGTTTTCTGTCAAAGTTTGTGAAACCAGGCCTCTCTTTTTTTATTTTTTTAATTTTGTGTAAAGGTTAGAAAAATAAAAGGAAAAAGACAATCTGAAGCATGTAATTAAGTCACTTGATAAAGTTTAAGGACTCAAAGCCAGCCTATGTGATGCTTCTTGAAATAGCTTATTTGATGTTTTGGGCTTTTTTTTCCTGTTAGAAACTGTGAAAATAAACATAATTACAGCCTCTTCAGTCAAGGAAAATGTAATGAAAAATAATTAAAAATTACAAACTTGGTGTCTGGAAAATGCAAGGCAATATGAGATACTCATCCCCAACTTGCAATGGAAGGTGACCATCTGAGTTCTTGAAAATGTAACTATATCTTAATAAGAGTCTATATGTGTCCAAATATCACACTTGTTTTTCTTGTTAACCTAGTATAATCCAATCTTAATGAAAATAGCAAGTTTTAGGCAGTTTGTGCTTTTGTGGTCACTTAGCAGGCAGACCAGAAACATCATTGCTGAGGTACCTTGCAGGTCAGACCTTCAATTCTGCAACTTTCACAGGATGTTAGGGGTTGGAAGTGACCTCCAGAGGTCATTGAGTCCAACCCCCATGCCAGAGCAGGACCACAGAATCTAGTGCGGGTCACACAGGAATGTATCCAGACAGGTCTTGAAAGTATCTAGAAGAGATTCCAGAACCTCTCTGGGGAGCCTGTTCTAGTGCTCCATGGCCATTACAGTATCACAGAATTAACCAGGTTGGAAAAGACCTTCGAGCTCAAATCCAACTTATTACCTCATACCTTCTAATTAACTAAACCATGACACTAAGTGCCTCATCCAGTCTCCCCTTGAACACCTCTAGGGATGGTGGCTTCACGACCTCCGACCTCTGTGGGTAGCCTATTTGAATGCCAATCACCCTTTCTGTGAAGAATTTGTTCCTAACATCTAGCCTAAACCTGCCCTGGGGCAGCTTGAGATGATGAGTTACATAAACTGAAGGTCTAGCATAACCCTTTTTGTCCCTGGCTCTGGCCTAAACTTGCAACTGCAGTGCAGTTTAGTTCTTGCCCTGCTTTCTGTTCCCCCTTGGCCCCATTCTGCAGGAACATAAACCTTCCTACTCCTAGACTTTCAGTGCTGAAATCTTCATTTCACACTCATTTGCTTTCCTCTCTTCTACTCCACGCAAATTTGCTTTGCTAGTTCTAGTTTACATTTACTACCTCAATACTTAGTTTCACATAGTTAGTGTACTCAACTTACTCTAGAAGTTGGCTGGCATGCCAAAGCTAAGTAACAGAAGGTACAGTGGGTTAAGTGTCCCTGTGCCATGGTGCACTGTTCAGTTTTTAGCCTTAAGTAGTGCCTGTGTTGACTAGTTTGATTAACCATTCAGAGGAGTGCACTAGTGAGGTCAAATCCAATTCCTGACCAATCTTGTCCTTAGGTGAGAAGAACCTTTTCTAGCATGCAATGATTTGGAGCACTTTAGGTAGAAAATACCCAGGCTTATCATGTGCAGGTATGTTGAGGGAGAATTTGGTTCATTTCCTATTAGCTTTCTGTTACAGAAAAGCTTGATAATTAGGCTATTTTAAATGCTGTCACCTTTTTTGGATTCCAAGCATATGCCATACTCCTGTAATTAGCTTTGCTTCTGTTCTGCATTTTCTTTTAAGCCATTAACTACTAAGGCATGTAGAGGTTCACAGTTGGATCTGTCCATATCCACTCCCACAGTTAAATAATTTTGTGCTCTGGAGCTTTCCTGTACATGTGGACAAAATCATATCTGTGCTCATTATTAATCACCTGCTGGAAGCAGAGCTAGACCCAGGCTGAACACTTGAAAACCCAGTCCCATCACCTGTTTACTGGAGGTCATTTTGAGGGAGCTGTAGGGAGATTGGTCCATTTGGGAACCTGAAGTACAAGAGGGTGGAAGCTGGGATGATGACACCTACAGTAAAAGGTTATAGGTGCATAAATTACCATCAGCATGGCCTCTATAGGCTGAAAGAGCACAGGCTGTAAGATATTGCAGCAATTGCATCTCTATGTTAATTCCCACAGCTGTCTAGAGCAAACATATGGACCTTGCACTCTGCAGGCACAGCAGAGTGTTGCTACTGCTGATTTGGTTCCTCTGCTGAAATTAGCTTTCCCTCAGCTATTTGCTCAGGCTTGGTGGCTGGTAAAACCACACTCTGGATGGAATCTATTTGCAATAAAATACAGTTGCAGAGTGTAGCAAATGTGAATCTCTCCAGATATTAAACACATCCATCTTGAATATCCTCTCATTCTTCTTCACCCGCTGATAAAGGATGTAGCTTTGTTCAAGTTACCTGGCAGAATTACGGTTTAAATGCATGGGGCTGGAGCACTGCCCTGTGAGGAGAGGCTGAGGGACCTGGGGCTCTTTGGTCTGGTGAAGAGAAGACTGAGAGAGGATCTAATCAACATTTATAAATATTTGAGGGCTGGGTGTAAAGAAGGAGGAGATGGGTTCTTCTCAGTTATGCCCTGTAGTAGGACAAGGGGCAATGGATAGAGAGCTTATGGAGTATCCTATGGAGAGTTTCAAGACTTGTCTGATTGTGTTCCTCTGCAACCTGCTCTGGCTTGAGGGTTGGACTTGATGACCTCTGGAAGTTCCTTCCAACCTCTTAACATCCTGTGAAATGGATGAGTTTTTATTCCAGATAAACATGAGCTACTTTCCAGTATTGGTAATTAGTCCGTAATTATTAGTTATCCCACATCAAAAGCCTAGCCACGTTTTTACCTGGAGTTAATAGATGCAGACAGAAATCCCATAAAATGTCTGTGTTGGAAGGGACCTCTGAAGGTCATCTGGTCCAACCCTCTATACAGTCAGCAGGGGCATCCTTAATGAAATCAGGTTGCCCCGAGCTCTGTTGAGCCTCACTTTGAATATCTCCAGAGATGGGGCCCCAACTACCTCCTTGAGCAACCTGTTCCAGTGTTCCACTACCCTCACAGTAAAAAAAACCTGTTCCTAAGATCCAGTCTAAATGTGCTGTGTAGTTTGAAGCCATTGCCCCTTGCCCTATCACTGCAGGCTTTTGTAAACAGTCTCTCTTAGACTTTCTTGCGTGCTCCCTTCATGTACTGGAAGGCTGCTATTAGGTCTCCCCAGAGCCTTCTCTTCTCCAGGTTGAACCCCAACTCCCTCAGCCTGTCATTGTAGCAGAGGTACTCCAACTCCCTGATCATTTTTGTGGCCCTCCTCTGGAGCTCCTCCATCAGCTTTATCCTTGTATTGAGGGCTCCAGACCTGGACACAGAACTCCGGGTGAGATCTCACCAGAGTAAAGTGGCAGAATCACCTCTCTGCAGCTGCTGGTAATGCATCTTTTGATAAAGCCCAGGATTCCATTGGCTTTTTGGGCTGCAAGCTCACGCTGTCTGCTTATGTCTAGCATCTCATCCATCAGCACTCCCAAGCCCTTTTCCACAGGTCTGCTTTCTATCACCTCATTTCTCAGTCTCTATTGATAGTATGGATTGTTCTGGCCTGGATTCAGAACCCTGTACTTGCTCTTGTTGAACCTCATGAGGTTCACCTAGGCTACCTCTCCAGCTTGTGCAGATCTCTCTGGATGACATCCCATCCCTCTGGCATATTGACAGCACCACTGAGCTTGGTATCATCTGCAAACTCGCTGATGGTGCACTCAATCCCACTGTCTGTATCATTGATAAAAATATTAAATGGCACAGGCCCCAGTATGGACCTCTAAGGGATGCTACTTGTCACTGCTCTCCGTATGGACTTTGAGACACTGACCACTACTCTCAGCAGCTTCTGCTGCAACCCCATGAGTTCTGAAACTGCTGGAGTTCATATGTGTTCTGCCTCCATCCAGCAGCAGGTTACCAGAATACAGACATTGAACTTTCATTTATTATTTTATTTCTTCAATAGCAAGAGGTAGCATATTTTGCTTACCTTCACTTCCCTTCACTTTTGGCTTTATCTTCACAGAGTAACAGCTTCTGATTGAAGTGAATAAATAATACGTTGGCACCAACTCTTAGTTGAAGTGATGAGTTGAGAAAAGGAAGTTTTTGGATATGCGTTACAGAGCTGTGGTTTAAACATGGCTTGAAACTGTGTACTTAGGTGTATGGTGGTTATGTGTTTTAAAACCAGAAGTATGCTCATTGGAGGGGTTGGTTTGTTTCTTTTGGAGTCAGTGGAACAGATTGTTTTTTAAGGCTGCCCAGTACCACGTATGTCCATGGCATCAGAAGTAGAGCTGAAACCACAAACTTCAAATACTTCATTTCACCCCACAGAGGAGCATAGGTGATTTATTTTAATGATTCCTTGTGCTACTTGGAATGCTCAGAGGAAAGATCATTTCCATGTTACAGGGAATGGATTTTTGTATCTTGTATGTGAGGAGATTGAAGCAGGAGGTTCAGTCATGATGATCTGTGTCCACCACGAAAGGAAATTGCTAGCACTCCTTGACAAGACTCCCTATTGACAGGAGATTGAGATATACTAACGTTGGGCAGGCAGTATTGCAAATATTTTCACAACTGCATTCAAGCCTACCAATTTACCTCCATTGTTAATGCTGAACTGTGAAATTCAGATGATGATACGGCTTTACAAATCTGTGAACTTGTCTCTGTATCCAGCAATTTTTTTTTAAGCAGCCTTTGAAAAATCCTGTCACTGGCGCCACTGAGCTAAGCCAATATGTCAACAATATCTTGTTAAAAAGACACTGCAGTCTGTGGTGCTAATAAAACCCTGGCTGGGCTGGTATCAAGGGAATAGACACATAGAAAAAGCTGTCAGGGTATCATTGTTCCAGGAGAAGCAAGACCGAGTTGTAGCTGTTTACCAAATAAAGTAAAATGTAATAATAATTCCAGGAAGTAAGCACACCTGCTATGTATATTAAATAAAATTCCAAGCCTTCTGAGGAAACATAACAGTATCCACATTCATTTGATACTGAACGTTTGTTTGGAAGTGGTGGATTTCATTTGATTAGTGAGGTGAAAGCTGTGCCGCAGTAAGATGTGCTGTTTGGGAAACACTGTGGTGGTGTTAACTGAGAAATATGAATGATAGCAAAGCCTTCATTTTGATAGGGAGAAACAGTTTTGACCCCTTATGAGAAGTTGATGATCTGTTCCTGTTGCTGTAGTGTGAGCTTATTCCCTTCTCTGTTGTTCTCTGTCATTCCTCTCACATGTGTGCTTTTTGAAGAGGAGTTAGCATGGTAACAGTAGCTAAATCCAAGGATTCAAAACCGAGCATATTTTTTGATGTTTCTTACAAGACATACTACCTTTGCTAATACTAAAAATAAGCGGAGCCCTCACACTGGCTTTGTTTGCAACAGAAGCACATCAAGGTGTAGCATTGTTTATACTAAACCTACATCTTCAAGCATGAGAATCTAAGCCCTCTGATCACTGACAAATATTGGGAGGCTTCATTCTTCTCTCTGGCCCCAGTCTTATGAGGAGCATTTCTAAGGGACTGTTTGGCATTGTTGATTTTTCTCATGTCTGTCATAAATGTAGCCTCTTGAACAGGTGTGGTCGTCTCCTGTTTGCACCACTGGGCATGGTTTTGGTGACTTTCAGAAATGCACACCTCAGAGGACAGCTTTGATATCTAATGTGAAACTGTTGGTTTTGTTGCTGTTGGGCTGTGCCCCTGTTGTTACTCTGTGCAGTAGTATAGCGGAGCATGATTAAACCACAATAAGGCCAGGCAAATTAGTTCCTGGTGTTTGGCTTCCTTCAAGACAAGAGCACTTCATCTCCCCACCCCTGTCTCTTTGGAAGGCAGTAATAATAGAGGAAGAGACTAACTCATCTTTGTATAAATAAAAACAAAATAGACAGCTGGGAAAATAATTGATTTTGGAGAAAGCCTGGAGTGCTTCTTTAGAACCTGAGTTATCTTCACACTTCTGTACAGTGACAGTTTTAAAAACCTGTTAAATAGGGAAATGACCTTCTGAAATTACATTTCAGGCATCTTAATTCTGTAAGTATATAGCAAGGCTTTCTGTATCATTTAGGTTTCTAAAATCTAAGGCAAACCCACTTCTGTTTTCATTGTTCCTTTTTATTGAGACTTGTGTTAAAATACAATCCTGGGCAATACTACCCTTGTGATTGAGTCTTGCGGAGTATGTTGCTAGTGGGAATATGATTTTTTTTTTTTTCTGTCAGTGATGTAAATGGTAGAATATTCTAGTCCATTTTTGTGCAAGATTTTTGGAATATTTTCAGGAGCCTGGTCCCTTAAAATATTGTAGTCTTCCTTCACTGCTGGATTCTTCTACATTCTCAGATGTCTAGTTTTTCAGCAAGCAGCAAGTTATAAAGGGGATGCAGGTGGGGGCTACCCGTTAAGCCTTTACTTCTGGTAAGTTGCTGGAGGGGAAACCAACGCCCACTGTTAATGGCAGGCACAGCCAACCAGTGCACACAGAGAATTGTCTTCTTGCATCCTGTCCCTTTCAGCTTCAGACTTCAAAAAAAAAAGGCGGGGCNGCATACAAATTACTTTTGAAGTGGCTTTCCATGTGACTAGGTGAATTCCCTTTCTTTCATTAGGTTGTTTTTTGTTGTCCTGCTTTAACTTTATGAGTTTGTCAATATCTGAGATCTATCATTCATGTAAAAGGAAGAGGAAAAATAATTGTGCTTTTTATAAAAGCATGCTGTGTTTGTAGCTTAGGTGAGAAAAAGAAAGAGAGCAGCCTTCTTTAATGTTGAAATGCATACGGTGTCTGATGCTCTTGATCAAAATCTGAGTGTCTTATGCTCAGCGTGACTAGTTTAAATGACAAGACTAAAAGCCCTTTAACCTAGAGATCAGAAACAGATACTGGACCTTAGAAATCCACCTCACTCTCACAGTTGAAAGGTGATGGTGTAGATATAGCATTTATTTCATGCTTATAAAAGCATGAAATTCATCCTAAGACAAAAACAGAACAAATACATTATTTAGAAAGGAGTTCCTAAAAATGAAGTTGGAAATGTCAAACATACAGAAATTAGATTCCCTGGGGGAAACTACAGTGGAGATGGTTAAATTGCTAAACCAGACATTAAAATTGCAGCACAACCCTCCAGTGTGTTAGCCACTCCACCCAGCTTTGTGTCATCAACAAACTTGCTGACGGTGTGCTCTGTGCTGTTATCCAGTTCATTGATGAATATGTTGAATAGAACTGGTCCCAGTACAGACCCCTGAGGGACTCCACTGGTTACAGGCTGTGTTGGTTTGAGCTAATTGGAGAATTTGAGTGAGAAATTAGACTATTGGCTGAGAGAGAGTTAAACAACACAGTGTCACTTCACCAAGTTTCGCTGAGACAGAGAACTAGACTCCATCCCATTGACCACAACTCTCTGAATTCTTGTCTTCATCTACTTCCCAAGCCACCTCACTAGCTGGTCATCCAGACCACATTGCCTCAATTTACCTGCAAGAGTGCTGTGGGAGACAGTGTCAGATGCCTTGCTGAAATCGAGATAAGCAACATCCACTGCTCTACCATCATCTATCCTCCTGATTATGTTCTTATTAACGGCTATCGGGTTGGTCAGACATGATTTCCCCTTAGTAAAATCATGTTGACTGTTCCTAATGACCCTCTTGTCCTTGATATGCCTAAGGACAGTGCCAAGGATAAGTTGCTCCGTTACCTTTCTGGGGATGGAGGTGAGGCTGACTGGTCTGTAGTTACTTGGGTCTTCCTTCTTACTGTTTTTGAAGATTGGGGTGACATTTGCTTTCCTCCAGTCCCCAGGCACCTCTCCTATCCACCATGACTTACCAAAGATGATGGAAAGTGGTCTGGCAATGACCAGTGCCATCTCCCTCAGCACACACAAGTGCATGCCATCAGGATCCATGTCCTGCTATGAGGCAGGCTGAGAGAGTTTGGGCTTTTCAGCCTTGAGAAGAGAAGGTTTCGAGGAGACCTTATAGCAGCCTTCCAGTATCTGAAGGGGGCCTAAAGGAGGGCTGGGGAGGGACTATTCACAAGGTCTTGTAATGACAGGACGAGGGTTAATGGGTTTAAACTGGCAGAGGGGAGATTTAAATGGGATGTTAGGAGGAAGTTCTGCACAGTGAGGGTGGTGAGACACTGACACAGGTTGCCCAGGGAGGTTGTGTCTGCTCCTTCCCTGGATGTGTTCAAGGCCAAGCTGGATGAGGTATTGAGCGACCTGATCTAGTGGGAGGTGTCCCTTCCTGTGGTGAGGGGGTTGGAACTGGATGATCTTTGAGGTCTCTTCCAACCTAAACCATTCTATGATTTATGGATGTTGAGTTTACATAACTGTTCCCTAACCCAATCTTCATCTACCCAGTTCACATCGACCGAGGAAATGTCCTCTTGTATCATGTCTTCCTCTAAAGCTTTAGGGGTCCGGGTCTCATTGTTTCCCTAGTCTCCATCTTGTGGGCCATCAACATGAGAGCCATGAGGAGAGGGGTTACTAGTGAAGAATAAGGTAAAGACGTTGTTGAGAATCTCAGCCTTCTCCTTGTCTGTGGATACAAGTTCCCCACTGCTGCTCATCAGGCATGATTCACTTTCTTTAACCTTCCTCTTATGATTAATGTACCTGTAGAAGCCTTTCTTGGTTTTTTTTTACATCCCTTGCCAAGTTCAGTTCTATCTGTTCCTTGGCTTTCCTAACCTCATCCCTACACAATCAGGCAATGTCCCTATATTCTTCTAAGGATGCCTGTCCCTTTGTCCATTCCCTGTGTAGCTCCAACTTGCCCTTTAGTTTGACTAGCAAGTCACAGCTCAGCCATTGTGGTCTCTTGCCTTCCTTGCCCAATTTCTTGTGTGCTATAGGGAGCATTCTTGAAGATCTTCTAGCTCTGTTCTGCTCCTTTGTCCTTGAGGGCCATTTCCCATGGGGTTCTACTACTTGAAGAGCTAAAAGTTTGCTTTTCTAAAATTTAAAGGCGTAACTGTGCTCCTGATGGGCTTCATATCCCTGTACTAGCGAGTGAACTGCAGTAGCCAAGCATTCAGTTTCTTGGCCTGTTGCTTGTATCCTTCAGAACTAAGGGTCGTCCCAGAAAATTCTTGACATATTAAGCCACCAAATACATATGGTAGTTTCAGTGTTTCCTCCTATTGTCCAAGACCAGTGAGGTCCAGAGGATTTTAGGCAGCTATATGAATTTAATGCACTGTGATGGACAACAATAGTTAGCCCAATAGTTTGAGGTTTCTTTGTGAGCATAGTGGGGGCTGCATGTGTTGCCATCCTGATATGTGTTGGTACCACAGGACTCTAACAGAGGCCTTGTGCATCAGCTGTATGGCAGTGTTGCTAGTGCAGAGCATCTGAGCTGACCTCACTCTGCTGGAGATAAAACCTCAGAGACAAAATCTGTCTATAGTCAGCTAAGCATGAATTGCAGCATCATGTGTCAGCTGCCTTTGTAACAACAGACAGCTCTGTGCTCAGTTCTGTACAAGTGGCTCTTCCATTCACACAACACTTTTAACAACAGGACAAAAATTCATCAGACAGTGTAGACAGTTCCAGGTCAGTTCAACACTTGGTAGTCCTCTGTGAAAGGCAGGTGAAGTAGTCCATGGCAAGCCTATGGATAAGGTGTCTCCTGGGTGAGGAAGTCCTGGAAATCTCTCTTCATTAGTGCATTTTGAGCTAATTTAACCTTTGTTCAAAATAAAGATTGGTTTGTTGACAGCAGTATAGAACAAGCCTGCTTGCAGAGTTACCCAGCTGTCAAAATATGGTATTGCTGATGGGGATTCTTTTTCCATCACTGTGGAATAGGAGGAGCTTCAGTCTGGCCTCTTGATAGTCTTCTTATTGCATTGCTAATTTTGATGCTTCTTTAGGTTTGTTTGGTTTGATTTTTGTTAGCATTTCCAATTTCTTACTTATTGGGATGTTCCAGGGACCCCGATTTCTTCTTCTTTATCTGAAGAGGAGGGTGGAGGAAGGAGAAACATGTAACCTCCTGTTCTTACAGTTTCTGAATAAAGTGTTCTCTCTCATTATCTTGAAATCATTTTGTTGGTAACACATCATTGTTATTTGCTTCATTTAGTGATGATAAGGCTGTTGAAGAGCAACCAGAGGAAGACGACGAACTAACTGTTGTGGAAGATGATGATGCTGATGATGACGATGATGATGGTGATGAAATAGAAGAAGAGACAGAAGAAGAATATGAGGAGGCAACTGAAAGAACTACCAGTATTGCGACCACTACCACTACAACTACAGAGTCTGTGGAAGAAGTTGTCAGAGGTGAATTCATGGATATTTAGCTTGGGGCTGGAAAACTGATCCTGCTGCTTTGCATGTTTGCCCTTTATGACAAAAAATGTTCCAAACAGCAAAATATCTTAAGTTGCAGCATTTTTATGCTTTAGCTTCTGTAAATCCCTTTCCCTTTCCATTTCCCACTGCAAATACTCTTTGGAGGTGTATGTTTATGAAATGTGGTTGTTGTGTGTGATGCGGATGGAAGCTAAAGGGTTGGCTTTAAAACAAAGTAACATCAAATAAAATTTGACTGCTGTACATAGCAAGTAATACAGTAAAATGTAGGGGGGGAGTTTTGCAGAAGGATAGGAGCTATCATTTCAAAGCAGGAGGTAGCACTAGCTGGTTTGGTCTGTTATATTTCCATCTGAATATAGGGGAAAACTTTGTTACTTTGAGGGTGACAGAGCACTGGAACAGGCTGCCCAGATGAGTCTCCTGGGGTGGAGATATTAGAAACCTGCCTGGACATGATACTGTGCAGCCTGCTCTGGGTAAACCTGCTTTAGCAGATGAATTAGACTAGATGTTCTCCAGAAGCTCCTTCTAATGTCCCACTATTGTGTGATTAACTGTAGTAATTAAACATTTTGTGTATTCCTGTTAGATACCTATTTCTCCACAGAATGGTAATTCAGCAAAATTGGGTGAATGTAGAAATAACTATGCAGAAAAGTGAACCTAACTAATGAATTGTGTTGGGAGTGGATGGGTGGAAGGAAATATGAATGTCTTGTCCAAAAAAGAAAACATAGAGTAAGAAGGAACTCTTCATTTCTAACATTTGTTTTTCATTATATTTAGTAGTTATTAGTGTAACTCCATTTTAAACTTTGAATTTTAGCCTACTCCATGTGCAACAGAGAAACATAGTATTTTTAAATGCCACTTTTCTCCTACAATGTGTATTTGAAGTAATTATTACTACAGTTTATTTCTGTAAGTGCAACTTTACATAGTATTAATTCCAGTAATATGAGTGCTGATTTTTCTGCTTCCATATTTACCAGTAAGAGCTAGAGATGATGGCAGAAAAATGAGACTAAAGGCTACAGTTGAAGGGGATGGAATTAGGACATTGCTGAGCAGAGAAAAAATGGCAGTGATTGGGTGGTCATGAAACAAAGAAGAAAACATCTTGCTGGGCTACTTACCTCTCCCCCTGCATTCTCAACCCCTGCCTCCAGCTGTGCTTGGGACTGAAGCACCAGCAGAGTCCCTCATTTTGCATGTGGCAGCATCCTTTTCTCTTGAATCACAGTGCTGGCGTTTGGCATACCAGGTGTGGAGTGAACAACTGCTGGCCCATGATTGATCACACAAGTCGAAGGCAGAAGGTGCCCAAGGGATGCTTTGGAGAAAACAGAGTTACTTCATTTACATTTTTTCAGTCTGCGTGCAGATAAGCTTGCTAATCCAAAGAGCTAATGCTTTGCTGAAATCACTTGCAAATGTTTCTTTCTAAAGCTGTCAATGCAGTCCTGTCTGCGTTCCTCTCTTACATAATACTGTTGAGTGTTTTGCTCCGTTATCAGAAAGACATTTCAGTGAGGAAGGGGTGGGAGGAGGTGATGTTTAAATCTGTAAACCAATTAAATGTATTTCCATATGTGAGCTTTCACCACCTGGGGATAAAACACCCTGTTCTAACTGGTAAATGAATATTGAGAGACGGAGAGAGAGAAGGACTAAAAAAAATACACTTGACTTTAATGGGATTTTGGATGAGTGGAAATGAGGGCAAATTAGGTATAACGTGTTTCTTTTTCTGAGGTTGACATTTCAAAGAGGTTAAGATGCTTACCCTTCAAGAAGGTAGTGTGTAATAATATGAATGTAAAATACAAAAGAGATGAGCTGAACTATTGAAGCCACCTTTTGAAAATCCTTTACAAATGTATAGATGATAATGAAATTGCATTGCTAGGTAGTAATGCTAGATGGTTATGAAATGCTACTGTCCCGTTTTTCCTAAGTTTAAGTCTCCCATTGATGGGTAGTTCTGCATTGTTCCAAGTGAGGTGAGGGCAGTCTATTACAAATGCAGTTTTTCAGCACAGTTCTGCCACAGCCCTGCAGGCTTTCTGACCTCCAGCCATCCTGGGGCACAGAGGGCGCAAAGATTGTTCTTCAGTGTAACTGGTGTCTGACAGAGCTACACTATGCAAAATACTTGCTTATCTGTAAATGTAGAAGTGTCTAAATAACCTAAAGCCTTAGCCCTTGCTTTTACTTACCTTGCTGCACTTGAGAGAAAGCTTGCTGGTACAGCCAGCAGATGCAGCATAGGAACTTCTGTGGTGAGGACCTGCTAATGTCTTACTGTTGCAAACAGAAAGGTTTGTCACTGTCAGTGCAAATGAAAGATGTAGATGTACCTTGTAAACAACATATGTGTCAAGAAGAGGTCCATCTTTTGAAGACACCTTGAAAGCCTTTCCATGTGGTGTTAAATATTGGAGCTTCATTTTCATGGATGTGAGCTCTGCTCAAGCTACTTTTTCAAAGCATTAGTAAGAGCATAAAACATATCCTAGGACACTTACAGACACAGCTAGTTTTATGTATGCTTTATGAAGCCATAACTAATATTATGTCATTAGCGTTAAAGAGCACAGAGATGATGTTTGTCAGATTTGAGAGGAGTTGCTTTCCATATATGAAATCAGCAAAAGTAACTATTATAAAACTATAAATTAGGATCTAATTGTGGGCTAGTATTGAGCTCTTTCTCCCCCAAATCAATGGAATGATGCCCATCAACCATAAAGAATTGAAAAGTGCAAATGTAATGCTACACTTGAAAGACGCTTGAGCTGTTGTAGAATCAATTTGTCAGGCAGTTTTATTTCTATGCATATTTTAATGAATCATGGTCAAAACAGCAGGACTACTTTGCAAACTCACTTTCAGTGAAGAGGAAGTTCATCTTACCTTAGAGAATGGAAGAGGCCATTGGCAGGAGGACAGTCATTCAGTTTCTGCAGCAACTTATTTAATCTATAATGTTTATTCAGAAATGTAAATAAATTTTTCCTAGCATAGTACTTGCCAGTATTCACTTCCCTGCCTTTTGCAAAGGACCATCTCTACTCTCAGTTAATATGGACTAGGGCAGAAAATCTAGTTTAAACCTTCAGATATACCCTTGATGGAGATCAGATGTTAAATACAGCCAGTAGCAGTTCTGATTAACTCTCTGCTGACCAGGATTTAAGGAAGGAACAATTTGATATCTGTTATCATTGTTGCAGCATCAGAGTGTTGCAGAGCTGCTCCTGAGGCATTCAGGCTCCAGGTGATTCTTCTGGCGTGTGACTGAAGCAAGCACGGATGCTGCTCGCCCATCACATGCAACTGTTCGTGATTTAGTTTCTGCTCTCCTCCAGCCCAGGAGGTGACAAGAAGAATCAGTCTCTCTTCGCATGCAACAAAGAATAAGCGGTTTCAGCTTAGTGCTTGCTGTCAACATAGCAATCAGGTCTCATTTAAAGGAAAGCAACATGGTCCATGCAGCAACCTGGCAGAAAACTCCGAGCAGCTTCTTCACATTCCTGTCAGCATATGTGGGGGAATCAGCAGCATAATCTTACCTGCCACATCTAGTGTATAAGGTTGCCCTTTAGTAAGGTTTCCCTTATATAATTCAGTCATGTTTCTTCAAGCAGTTAAGAAATAATTTAAGTAGTGGCCTGCTCAAGGTAGCATTTTAACTGTGTTTACAGTCTGGAGGCGCAAGTGGGAGACCGTATGCTGGTTTCCTAGCAAAAGGAAAGTAGCCTGATGCCTATGTGGTAGCTCTTGGGTTTATTGATCTAGCATGGATTATTCTTCTAGCATGGATTATTCTTCTGAAGACTTGTGCATCTAAAAGACTTTAAATCCATTCAGTGACAGCTACCATCTATTCCAAGGCCAAGAAGGTTAAATTAGCCCTGATCACTAGACCTATCAGCTATAAACTTTTTTTATAATGTTATTAGCATATGCTAGATTAATTGGACTTTTTTCACCCTCCATAGTTTTGCTCTACTTTCTTTGAAATATTTTCTTTCTTTTAAGGTAATAGTTCCTTGTTCTTAATTTGAGACAATGCAGCATGCGTTAGTTGGAAGGTGATAATGTGATTGTATTCTGTATCAAGAAAACATCAATAGGTTGCTATATGAAGAGTACACATTATGATAACTCTCCAGGCTTTTGTTGTTGTTGTTAGAATAATAATCTACTATAGCACATGAACAAGAGCTGATAAATTAACCTAATGAATTTGCATTTGTAGTGGGTTTGCAGTGACCTGCCCCCCCACCTTTTGAAACCCCGGCTAAAACTCAGAAAAACACACTGGAAGTTAATAAATGAAGCTTTATATTTACAGCAATGCAAATATACAAGCAAATATTTACAAGATATAACAGATATTTACAGATATATACAGTAAAAAGGGAATACAGACACCACACCCCTCCTGGAGACCAAAATCCCCAAGAGAGGGAAACCAAACCCCCCTACCACCTTTCCCCCCTTTCCCCAGCTTTATCTCACCACTTGATGTTGCAGATAAGCTGAAGATCAGAGAGATTAGTAATAGGAGCAGGAGTTAGTCGTTTTAGTGATTTAACTCTGAATTCAGCCATCAAGACCGAGAGACAAAAGGAAAAGCTGCTGGAGCCAGCAAGACCCAAGCCAGACTGGCCCTCTGCAAGCACACTGGCTATCTGGATGTTTACAGAACATTTCCCAAAACAATCTTCTTTCTTCTCTCTCTCAGTGAAACTCGGTGAAGTGACACTGTATGTTTAACTCTCACTCAGCCAATAGTTTAATATCTCACTCAAATTCTCCAATTTAGCTCAAACCAACACAGCATTAAACAGACAGATAGATTTTAATTAGACATAATTTAAAGCACAGCTATTCCGCCATGACACAATAAATACTTCAAGACATGTTGCATTTGGAAGAAATATTTTTTTATGACCTAGTAACCTTGTTGATGAAAAAGCAATATATTGCTAGCATTTTGGGTGAAGGGCAAAAGTGCTGAAATACTAAGCACAGTAATAGTATTGTTTTACAAAGTGTTGGAGGGCAGAGAACAGTTTAAATATATCCTGACAGAAGAAATCATGCGACAATCTGTTTCCCTAAAGAAAATGTAATTTTAATATATTGAATTTTAAATTAATATAATATTCTGGTTTTCCATATAAAATGACTGGAGTGCACTTTTGGGGTAAGCCTCATATTCACTGTCTTGCCATATTAGCCTAATCATGATGTTATCTAAAAATGCTGCCTTTTCTAATATACAGAAGGTCAGAAGAATCTGTTTGTGTACCTTTAAAATTAAGGAGAACTTTTTGTTTGAACTCTGACCATTAGTAGTAACTAGATATCACCTTGGTTCAAAATGTAGTTTTGTTGTGCACAAGTAAATAGAAAACATGTTTTCACGCATATTTCCACTTCAGAGTTCTAGGGTTTTGTATTCTAGCCAAGGATACTCTTAGATTTTTCTGTATTATACATATCCCTGTCCAGTATCTTAAATGTTAGAGAGATTCAATCTCAATTGCACATATTATAAATTACTATTTTAGGGTATTTAACAGTTTTAGAAGAGCTATTTATCGGTGTTGTATTTAGAAATAATTTTCCTTTTTCTGTTTTAACTTGCTCTGTGGAAAGTATTTTAACAACTGTGTAGTTTGTGTACCAACTTTATTCCTAGGGTATGTGCCAGTTTCACAGCTGTCTTCTCCAAATTCTAAAAACCACTTGTGAAATTAGCTTTTGTCTTTGAGTACTCAAGTAAAATTTGGCTGCCTTTTCTAATCATGTATTCAGAATTAGGAAGTTTTGTTCCAGTGAAATTTGTCTTTAAATATTCCCTTTTGATTGATTCATTGAGCAAAACAGTATTGTGCCTTTTTGGGACATGGACATAATAAATTTAAAAAAAAAATCCAGATTGCATTTACTCTTATCTAATTTTACTAATATAAATACACTTGAGAGATTTATTCCTTTGGCCTGTCTTGCATTAATTGATTAGTCTGTTCTTCAGTAAAATATTAATAGTAAAGTACAAGATACTTGTCCCATATACTTAAGTAACTAAGTGTTGTAGGCCCTTGTTTAAAATTTGTTTGGGTCCCACGTGATTATGACACACAGACTGAACTGATGGCAACATCGACGAAGGAAACACATAGCCGTGCTTGTAAGTTCGTTCATGCCACCAGTATGATTTATTTGTCCATACTTGACAAAATCAATTTCAACCTTGAAGTGCTGGTAATGTAGAAGGAGTCATCAATATATTGTATTTCCATTACCATGGCTAAATTAAAGAGCTTGTAATATTTATAAGCCAGCATGATGCTGTATCTCTAATGTGACATTAAGATAAAGAGTTTTTCAGGAATGTAAACTAAGCATAGGACTCAACTTCTAAGACAGGCTGGAGTTCTTAGTCTACCTCCTTCTGGTTTGTCTTTTTTTTCCCCCTTAAGTCTCTTCAACTTTAATTTCTAGTTTAAAGATTTGAGACTGACTGACAGCATTTAAGTGAGCTTAGTTCTCATGATCATGTAAATAAGTGAAGAAAATACTGAGTGATCTTGATATTGTTTCTTTTGTTCACACATTAGAAGTTTCAAATTTATTTCAGATACTTTAATTGAAAATATTGACTATCTTGAAAATGGGAATGCTCTGTGAAAATGTTGAAAGACTATTAGTCCCACACGGGGGAAAAAACCCACGAAGCTGAGATTTTGAAATAAAGCAATTATAATTTTACTTTGCTTTAAAATCAGTTTTCTTCAAGGAACAGGAAAAAATCCTAATTGATGCATCAAGGAAACATTTTCAAATGGCATTTAGAATCATATTGTTTATATGTCTCTGTAAAAACTGATCATGAAAAGCATCTAAACTGTTTTCACATAAATTATAATTAGCTCTACTTAGAGCATTTTTGTAAATGAGTGTTTATGGAAGTATGTTGTGTAAAGCTGCTATAAATCAATGTCCACATACTTGAAGAGTCTGTATTTCCTAGGATGCTGAAGTCTGTGCTTTTCAAAGAAGAAAATAACACAGTCCTAATGCTCAGTGTAACTGATTAGTTTTCAGTATTATCATTTTAACTATTAATTTAAAAGCAAATGAAAAGCTTTGCCACAGCAAATCATTCTTTCTGGGAATGATCTACCTGCTTGGTTAGAAACAACTTCTTGCATTGAGTGGCAAGAATAAGTATAAGCTTGGAATGGGGAAAGCTAAATTATACTTTCCTGATTATCCAAAAATAATTGGCCATATCAACAATTTCGGAGAAGGAAAATATTGACAGCTGTAATCTTTGGTTTAGGGCAAATTTTACTATTGAAGAAGGATGGTTTGAAAATTCTTTTAAGTGTGAAAAGATAATTTAGACTGCTCATGAATCTGGGTTGTGGCAAAGGCTTGTTATCTATAATTTTCATGAGGCCAAAGGCAAAATAATGCATCTTTGGAGGATGGAGAGTGAGCAAGTTCCTTAAACAAAGCAAAGCTCACTGTCAGTTCTGTACTGGATACAAATAATTTATTCTGTCAAGTAAAAGTGAATTACACAGTGGCAAGTAACCCATCTTTTAATCAGTTTCCAGCAACAAGATTAATATATGAAGCAAAGACAGTTCTTAATGTTTTGATAAATCATTTAGCAATGTGTACTGCCTGCCTGCTGCTAATATCTATGAAAATACCACAGCCATTAATTGCTACACTTGGTAGCAGTGGAAGAGGAAATGATACTTGGATTAGCAGCCCAAGAAAACCCAATGAATTTCTAATATCTGCATTTCATTTCCCCATCTTCTGAGATGAAGTAGTACAGCAGAGGATCAAACATGTGTGGGTTTGGTTTTTTTTTTCTGTAAGCATGAGTGACAGTGATAGGGAGAGGCATGGGGTAAGCAATTGGCCTGTCAACAGGAGTGATGGGACCATTTCCCAGACACCAGAGCTGAAGCAGTGATGAAGGAACAGTGTTCTGAGCTGTCCACAGAAAATAGGCAATAGCGTACAGTGGTGGTGACACTGGGAAAGGGGTAACAGCAGCAAGTAAACAGAGCAGTAATGAAACAGTAAGCCAGAACATTTTTCCCCTCTCATGTTTAATCTTCATTTAGATCATAAACTGCACAGTAAACTGTATCTCTTTGAGAGGAAGCAATTACCAATAGCAGTACGATTGGCTGTGCAGGTTGGATGTCTGTCCACTGCCCTACAGCATCACTGCCAGCCTGGTGGGAGGTGACAGGTGAGGCAGGAGGCAGATCCCTGGCCATAGCACTGGCTGCACATCTTCGGGCTTGCTGCTCTTAATATGCTACAATGTGGTTTCCTGAGTGCTTGGTTAAGTGCATCTACATGTGTATAAATTACTTCAGTTTCCAAAGAGCAAATTTCTTGTTATCACTGGCATCAGTTATTTGGTGGCCACCTAGACCAGAAAAAAAAAATCTCTGCTGCTATTTCTGTGAGAAGGATACTGAGAGAAAATCTCACAGTGAATCCATGAACCGTTCCCATCCTGGTAAAACTTAACAGTGTGAAATGAAATAAATCAGACTTTTTAGCAGAATTAGTATTATGAGAGAAGCCTAGAAGGTGCTTACTGTAGACTGAGGTCAACCCATAGTCAACGTGAACTGAGTTGTCAAGCCTTTTGTGGTTTTGCAAATGACATTTCCTGACAGCAAAAATTCTCTTGATTATACCTGTCTTTTTAATGTCAAGAGTCACTATTAATTTTTAATTGACATGTGGCAGCTCCTCCAAAGCTATGACAAAGTTTGCTTTGTGTGAAGGTTTGACTGTGTAATAGGGTGGTGGGGCTGGATTTGATTAAAAAAAAGAAATCAGAAGAAACACTTGTACAATAAATGTGGTCAATAATCTCATACAGTACTATACAATTAATTGTATTTAATGTGTTTATCATAGACTGAGTGTATGTTCTATAAGATTGATGCTTGACATAATGTATTGATACCTGAATATGTTAAATATATGTAAAATTTTATTTCTGTATTTAGGAAATGCAGATATGTGCTGACTGACAATGACAACTGGACATAAAATCTATTTAGAAATAGTGGTGCTACAGGGCAGAGTGAAGTGATGGATTAAGGCAAACTCTGAAGAGAAGGATTCTTTGTAGCCAGTGTCTGAGAGGTGATGAGCATCCAGGGGATTTTCAGTGCTAGTGCACTGATGCTTCTTCCTACCTTTCAATCCTTAGGGATCTGCCTTCCAAGAATTCCAAATACACATAGAGAATGTGGAAACCTCCAGTTGAATGTACTAGTTTGTCTGGTGATACAGCATATAAAATGAAAGCAAATGAGGGGTGTGTTGTTGTCTAATATTATGTAGATTTGAAATGACTTATGCAGCTTGTTTAAAGATAAAACTTTTTGTCTGTTTGGAACATTGTTGGTAAAGGGCTGTACATTTCCATGTGTAATTGGCTGGATTCCAAATTGCAGGCAGGATTTGCGTTGTCTTCCTTTATTTTGTGTGGTTTGGTTCTTCCCTCAGGTTTGCATATATTATAGGGTGTAGGCATAGACTGTGGCAGCTCACAATGAACACAAAGCATTTTGATTTTTCTTCCTGTCTATATTCACTGGAGATGAGATTTCTTCACATGGATGAGTTAAAGCTATGGCAGCAATTTTATATATGTGAGCCCCCAAACTATGAATTAAAAACCCTGTGCCAGGCAGCTTGCAAAAGGGAGTTTTTTTTGACAGTGACTGCATATAAATAAGTGTCTGAGAAGAATTTATTTTCCTCTGTAACTCATAAATATTTTGGCTTTGTTTTTTGTCTTTTGTGTATGTGCTGGTTTGAGGCTAATTGGAATATTTTAAGGAGAGAAATCAGATTATAGGCTGAGAAAGGGAAACAGCTAAGAGTCTTCCTAAATTTGGATAGGGAGGGGGTATATAGCTAAAAAAAAAAATTAAAAAAAAAAAAGCCAAGGGGGAGTGGGAAATCTGGCTCCTTCTACTTTCAGGTGTTACCCTTCCAGGCAGGTGAAAGGGGATACAATGCGGTGAATGTTCATAGAATCAGTCAGAGTTGGAAGGAACCACAAGGATCATCTAGTTCCAACCCCCCTGCCATGGGCAGGGACACCCTACCCTAGATCAGGCTGGACAGAGCCTCATGCAGTCTGGCCTTAAACACCTCCCTGAGCAACTTACTCCAGGGTCTCACCACTCTCATGGTGCAGAACTTTCCGCTGTCGCAGCGGGAGCTGATAGGGTCATTGTACCCCTCCGGCCTGGATGAAACTGTATGCTTGTACCGTGGCCACCATGCAGGAACTTGTTTCAGGGCAACGCCCCTCGTCAGTGTGTAGTGATCACGTAGCTAAAAAAATTAAAGTACAGGCAGGTTAAGGAAACTTAGCGGCACAAATCTAAGTCAGTTCAAAATCCTACCTACCTTGTCTCTGGGGTGGCTTTCTGGGGAAGGGTTTCCCATTCCCCAAAACACCTCCTTGATGCATCTCCTTCCTGGACATTAAGAGACGCCTGATTAAGAAGCAGAGACAGTCCGCTTTACATGCTAAATGTGGTTCCTCCGGGTCTCCTGTGACTAGAGGTGTGCTCTGAGCAAGCCGAGACGGGTCCCTGCCGCGCCATGATCTCCCGCTGGTACTTTGACGCGTCGGAAGGAAAGTGTGCACCCTTCTTTTACGGTGGCTGTGGCGGCAACCGGAACAACTTTGACTCGGAGGAGTACTGCATGGCGGTCTGTGGCAGCGTCAGTAAGTGCCCCTCCACACCTCCCTCACTCCCGCACAGCAGGAGTGGACTCGGGCTCACACTAACCCCTGACTGCAGCCTGTCCAACGCCTCTTCTCACTACGGTGATCCTCATTAGCCTCTTGCTAACCCAGCATGGTAGTGGGTGACTTCTTGGTGCTGTAGATGGGGGTCTGCAAGTAGGTAGCTAAAAGCCTAACGCTTCCTTAGACGAAACCTTTCATGCTCACCTTCTCTCAAACTGTACTGACGTTCTCTCTGTCTCTCCGTGTGCATGTACAATGCATGTGCAGGGGAAAAAAAAAAATCAACAGAAAACTTGAGGCAAGCCTCAGGTAAGTTTAAAGGTAGCTCATAGTTTTTACAGTCTGTTATCGTGTATTATTTATGACCTTTTTTAATAAGGCATTGTAAGCTCATTAAATAACAGAATGTTTGTTTGTTGGTTTGTTTTCTTTTTTTCTTTTTTCTTTGTTTTCAGTTTTAATGCTTCATGTGTGTTTGCCACGAAAAGGGGAGAAAAGACATTTAATTTCTTTAGGTTTCCTCGAGGGCTGCAGCACACGTGGATGTGAATCACCTCGAATGTCCTTTAACATACAATATATGTTTTAGTGATTGTCTTCCTTGAGAGAAGAGTGTTTGCACTGTGATTTTTGGTTAGAGAAGGATGACTTTCTCCTTCAGAGAGTGTTGAAGCTGACAAATCACGTGCTGGATTTATCAGTTTGGGTGCCTCTGGTACACTCCGCTACCATCTGTACATGCTCTTGGGAGAGTATTAGCTGTCACATCTGGTATGTTAAATAGTGAGTATGTATCTCACTGCCCTGCCTCCTCACAAGGCATGGAGCAGCAGAACACAAGCAGCATGTTAGGACTCCTTTCAGTAAAATATTTTCCAAACTGCAGGTAGGAATGTTTGTGATGCGTAGAAGGCTTGAAAAGGTGCACAAACACATGCTGAGCCCTAGCAAGATGTGTTCTGGGTGTTGTGGTGCAGAGGAGGTGGAACGAGAGCAGTCATGGAGGCATCATTGTTCCTCTGGCGCTCCAGATGCTTTAAATCTCAGCATCTTTTAGAGCCGTTTGTGGCAAAGCTCAGTGGAGGGACAGTGAAACGCTTCATGCAGAAAGTCTATACAAAAGCAAGTGAGGAGGATACCTTGTTAACAGTGATCAGCTTCTACAAGATGCAAGATACAATGAAGAGGGAGAAGAAATGTGCAGTAGCTGCAATGAAGTCTGTAATACATTTGCTAAAAGAATTAAATTCTGAACTACTAGCTTCCTGTGTTACGCAAAAGATTACCGTAGGTGCAAACCATAATTTGTCCCTGATTGTGTGCCCTGTTAAAGGAAAGAAAAAACATGACTTTGTAACAAGTTAAATTAGGACAGTAGTAAAAAAAAAAAAAAAAAAAGAGAGAGAGCATTTTAAAGAAGAAATATTTATGCAATGGAAAATGCGGGGTATGTGGTAATGACAAGCAGTTGATGTTGTAGACATGTAAGGAGGAAAGAAAAGTAAACTGATAGATGGCTTATGCATATTAGATGCATAGAAGAAACACTGCAGTGTTAGAGATGTTAACCAATAAGCCTAGAAAAGCCTACATGTGGTTTCAGTTATCCAAGACGAGGCTGTGTTTATTCTTTACTGTTGCAGCCAGCAGAGAGTTTGTAAAGGACAATTCCCTTTTTCACTCATGTTGGGGTGAGTATCATCTGTACGTGGTCATTGGATCCCAGGCGAGGTAATGTCCATCAAAATTAATAATGGAAAACAGATGAGAAACTGGACCTTTTCTTACTTTGCAACTGGAAGTTGTCTCAGTTAGTAAGGGAATAATGACAGGAGAACTGAACATGATTTACCTGCACAGAGCTTTGGATACTTTAAGTGTTGTACTTGGTCTGTATGAGCCAAATGAAAGTTAGCTACCTCTGATAGTACACCTGTTGTGGCAGTACCTGTGCCTTTCCACAGAAAATGGGGGGGGAGGGAGGGAAAAAAAGACATGAAAGCCCTTCATCCTTACCTTTTATTTTCAAAAAGATAAGCTTAAATAAAGAATAGCTATTGGGCTTTTTGTGATGAACATTTTACTTTTCTGGTCAATATAAGAATTTCTAAAAGCTGCATACACTGATTCTTGTTGGCAAAAAGTCAGCCTTTATGCATACCCACTAGGAATTAAGAAGTATTACTGCCTTTGTCAGCGTTACTAAAAAAAATCTATAACGTTATTGTGAAGGCTGGACAACAGCATAAATAAGGATTGTAGTAGATCATGATCTTGCAAGATTAGAGTTTTATTCAACATCTAGCTTGCTTTCTTGGCTCTTTAGCTGTGTGGATGCATTTCTTTGTTTAAATTCTGCAGCAGGACTCAGAATGTGCAGACTCAGATGTCTTCAAAGATTGCACGTCTTGCATATAGTTACACAGCACTTCAGATCTGAGCTTCAATTCTAGCTTTCATAGTGCTGCAAAATTATTAGATGTTGCTGACTGAAAGAGCATTCACATCACACAACAGACTTAATGAGAGTTACTCTTAAATGTACTTGGAGGGGTGAGATTCTGATTTTTCACTTTGATAACGCAGTTGTGTTGCATTTCATATACAGGTCATAGGTGAAATCATAGCACCAGCTGCTTCTAATAGCAAGTCAGCAGAGTTACACTTACAATCAACCTAGTGATCTTCTTATGGGAAATCTTCTGCTACAAGGGATGACCTTGATCACAGTTGTATAAAGAAAATTATGTATTGAGTAAAACCTGGAAATGAGATTGTCTTCCTTATTCAAACTTTTCTCTTGGCAGCAGGAATTTTTAAACTTGTGCTGTTTGTCAGGATAAAAGATTTCTTTTAAGACTGGCAATTCTCTCACAGCATGTGAAATTGGAAATTAAATCAGAATCATCTTCTAAATATAGTATATATCACATTCATTAGGATATTCAGAAAAGGCCACAAGAATCTTGTTGAATGAATATTGATTTGGGTGGCATTTTTTCCCTTAGTTTCTGTTCAGTAAAGCAACGACAAGGCCATTATAATTCATGTTCTTATCATAGTTTTCTTATTTTGCTTTAGAATTCCAATTTTTTTTGTCTGAGTTATTTTCTCATTAAGGAGAGTACTTGATCTCCTCGGCTTCATTTACACAGCTGTCAGTGAGGGAAAAATAGAACTGGTCTTGTCTTTTGAAATGGACTTCCCAAGAGGCTTTGTCTGTTGATATTTTTCTTCTGTAGTTTCTCAAAGAGCACTTGATCTTATGGGGTACACTTGCAAGGTCCTTTAGGTATTGTATATTTAATTATATATTTGGGTTATTCCTGTATTTTCATGTTATTTCAGTATGCTCTATACCCTGATCTCTACACCTGTCATTTCTGTTTCTAAAAAAATGGGGTTTCCTCTGGTTTCATCTATGATTTCAGTATCATTGTGCTGATTGTCTCCTTATTCTTCATTGTTTTACAGAATACAAATGGTAATGAGAAAAAATACTGAAAATTATAGGCTTCAGCAATTAAATGAAATCTTGTCTTGGGTTCTCATCTGATGTTGATGAAAGAGGTTTTTTCACCTGGCTGTAATGCAGACACCACCCTCACCCCATTCACAGAGAAGAAAATAAGAAAAACAATGGAGAAGAGTTTCCATCTTGGCCACCACTCTTCTGTCCTGTTCCTGTCCCCTCAGCCTCTGTTGTCCCTTAACTTAATCTTTCTATTTAAAATTTGTGCCCTCCCTCTCCACCCCATTTGTGCTTATTTATTTACTCCAATTTTTACTGCTTTTTTTTCTTCAGTATTGCTCCCTTGTGTCCTACCAAAAAATCTCTCTTAGGCAGGAGACCAGACAGGTGTATGTCTTTTCTTTGTCTAGCTGTGGTTTGTTTTGCAGGAAAAAACTAATGAAATTTAACAGAGTAATACAAAATAGTGAATGGTAGTTGGATTGCTTTTGAATAGTGGACAGAGGATGAGAAAGCAAGATGTGAGTTTATTTTCATCGTAATGCATTGAAACAGGAATGTAATCCTGAAGATGCTCTGTTATCACAGATACTCAAATGCTATGAATACTGAAGGCATGAATACTGAATTTTAATATCCTGGACAGGCTATACAGAAAAAAAAAAACAAAACAACCAACAGCCCACATGTTTTATTCTGCTTCCTTGCTGAAGACTCTTTCCCTTTATCTGAAAAGGTAGGTCTGTCCTGTCATACAGTGCCATAGACACTTCATTATCAACAATGTGACTGATGCTCTCAGTTATGTCTGTTGGGTAGGAGCTACTACTGTCAATTTTTTTTTTTTCATTCATTACCCAGCTGTCTGGGAATTGTTACGTAATTGCCCAAGGGGGGGGGAAAAAAAAAAAAAGGCTTTTGTTACCAATTCCTTCGGCCTGCCAAGCCATGCTCATTCTCTATTGATTTTTTAATAAGGATGTTCAATAGTGTCTACAGTTCCTATTCAATATAAGGACTCAAATCTTTACTGTGTGACTGGTCATAATGGCTCCCTGGAAGTCACTAGAATGTATCAAACAGTTAATTTAGATTGAAGGACCACAGAAGGAATAAGCAGAAGATGATAAATTGCTGTTAACAAAGAAATTATTTCTGTTATACTGAAAAATAATTTATTGTATAAGTTTTTCCCATATCTCATTTTTTGTTAAATATCCTTATTCTCTGTTAAACATCCTTGAAAGTATAGGATTTTTTTTTTTTAATAAATGCTACTTTGAAAGTACATTAATGCTCAAGTCTTAACTTGGGGAATCAAGAAGCTTCAAAACTAGGAAAATTAATTCTCTTGAATGAGCCAACTGCTGCATAGGTGACAGCTCTCCCAGCAGCTCCTGCTGCCACAGCATAGTGCATTCAGAGCAGAGTAGCATTCATGCTGCCATGTTTTCATTTGTTCTGCATCTAAAGCAGGAGTGAGCTGTACTCTAGTGGCACAATCAGGCTTTTTAAACTCTGGCACACCATTAAAATAAAGTTATATGAAATAGGGAGTTTTATATTTGTACTGAATTCCTACAGCTAACAACAGAGGGTACCAACAAAGTTCGGTGTTGTCAGTTACCTCTGTTTTTGTGTAAAGCCTGAAACTAGTAGGAAGTTTAAATGTCAACACACATTTTGGTTTTGATCACTTTAGAGGAGGATAGCAGACTTCAGGTGAATGTAAATAGATTAATGTTTATTCTTGAGGCTGTATGTTGTAAATTTACAAACTTGCCGAATCTGTTGGTGGTTTTTAAGTGGCAGATACTTTATTTCAAATGACAGCTATTGAAAGCAACACATTAAAAACTATGGTGTAATAGACATATAATGTATATAGTATACATGGAATCTCACACCCTTTTAAACATAAATTAAAATACTGTGCACAATACTGAGTCTAATACGGAGGGTCCACTCTTATGCTTTTCATGTAGGCTAACTTCAGCTTCCCTGCAGATTAGTACCAGTCTGTCCATGATAACTGGTGAGATAAGTCTTAATGTGTTTCCAGTTCATGATCTTAAGTGAGGGGAAGATTCATGACCTCTCGTAGTTTGCAGTGTCCAGTTTAATTTGTATTCAGAGGTACTGCAGTTAACAATCTGTACCTTTTAACAGCAGAAGAAGTTACTCCTATTGTCAGTAATTTCCTCAATCCATTTGTTACTTGTTTTGGATCTTGACATCTTTGTAGTTAGCAGGATGCAAAATATTTTAGCAGCTAAACTTCGATGTCTGCTTCCACAGCCTTTCTAAGGCGCTGAAGAACTACAGTGTTTTCCTCTAAGCGAAGCAGCAAAGTATACCAAATTATTAGGTAGCACATTTTAATCCTTTGTTTTATTTAGTGGGCGATTGCTTATTTTACGCATACCACTGCATAGGCTGCTTGAGCTTCAGGTCAGGTAGGGGGCTCAAACACACAAAGCAGGCCACATCTACAGCAACATTCATCTGGACTGGCTGATGCTGCCCTTTCACCGCTTGTGAGCTTTATGGCAGAGTTGGCAGACCACTGTCTATAAAAGCAGCAGAGTTTGCAAATTGCTTCATGCCAGGAATACCTTTTCTTTTTCTTTTCAACAATACACTTCATGCTGGAAAATACTGATCATAGTAGCCTGCTACAATACTAATTTCTCACAGCATTGCAGAAGATATAATTTCAAATACAGGAGTCTAGCAATAACATTTCAAACTGTAGAGATATTGTAAGGAAGCATTTAACATAGCAAGTCTAAAATATTTTATGTGAATTAACAACCCTAAATACTACAAATTCACTAAGCCATACTAGGACAACCTGTTCCTTCACCACAAAGACTCTTTATATTCAATTGTCTTTGTGCTTCTCAAACTAGCAATAAAGGGGACATTACCTCTCAAAACTTAACTTATAAATGTGTCTCTCTCCCACCATCTCCAGCATGAATTACTTGTATGTGCTGGGTTTTACTTTCTCTTCAGTAAAAATAACACATCTTGGTGGCATTGAGGCCGATTTGAAATAATGTAGATAAAGACATTAAGAAAAACGTATTTTTCATTGTAAATGCTTGACAGTTACCATTCAGGGGCTAGATGATAAAATATCATCTATTAAAATTGTTAATTTTGACAGCCACCTTCAGTGCAAATGACTTAGATCCAGAAATTGTGGAAACAAAGTTAAAAGTTTTCGCTTATATTTCACCATGAAGCCAGTCCTGAACAAGGCCCTTTTAAAAAGCAGTCAAATAAAGCTTAAGATTCAAGAGGGGGAAAATGTACATATTTTTTTTTTAATAAGTAAGAGTTGGACTACTGATAAGCACTAAGATTTTTATTAGCACAATGTACTGTGGTAGACACTGTTTCCTCTAACTTCTGTTGTGTCTAACCACAAGTTCTGGTTTGTTATTCTGTGGAACCTGATGACTCTTGTTTACAACCTTGACAGAAAGGATATTCAGGAGAATGTTTCTGTCTTGTGTTTGTTCTCATTTGTTGTAACAGGTAAAAAAAAAAAAATGTGTTTTTTCCTCATAAATATTTAAACTTAAGACAGCAAATCAAAAGAGAATGACCTTGAAGCAGAGTATTGCAAATATACTTGATGGAATTTTGCTTTGGAGACCTCCTCCCAGACACAAAATAAACTGAAGAATTCAGAGGGAGTTGATCAGAGCAATTACTGGCTGAGTGTCAGATGGCTGTGAGCAAGGCAAAATTGCATTTGTCAGGACTGGTGAAAAGCTGCATTCATGGAGACACAGTGGAAGCATGGTTATCAAGTTCTAACTGTGGATAGGTAACGTGTCTCAAAATTCCTACACAAAACGATTCTTATATGAGAAAATTTAACTTAAACCTAGTTTAGATGACAAGTGTTAACTTCAGTTGAGGCAGTGGATGAGGAATAATATGAGCCTGGTATGTTTTGTATTTGGGTTTTCTCTCTCTAGATGTCTCTGTGAGGGATTTCAGTAAACAATCTTTCAAGCTGCCTATTGTTTTGATACTACACCAACTATTCAAATTATGACATAGCAAATGAAGATAGGATCAGTCTTTACAACATAAAGTTGATCAAGGAATGTAACTTTTAGACATCACTTCCTTGTCTCAAAACAATTATATTTTCAGGCCAAGGCTGCTACAATTGACTTGTAATTATTCTTTTAATACTAATGCAAGTTATAAAATACTACAGAACCTATGTGTCTTTTATGACAGCCTTAGGTGGCATTATGGTTTAGCCTTGATGGGTAACAAAAACAATGAGGTAACCCAATTAATTAGAAAGGAAAGAGTATCCCTCTGGAACAATGGATTCTCTTTCATATGTTAGCACTGTTCATGTCACCTGTGCCTGGAATCTTTTTCTAGTATTAGTAGGTGTTTTTAACCTGGTGGGTATTTTTAACCAATGCACTTTTCTAATCTACTTTAATAACTTTTTAAACACAACACAGAGAGTCCAGAGGAGGGCCACGAAGATGATCAGAGGGCTGGACCATCTCTGCTATGAGGACAGGCTAAAAGAGTTGGGGCTTTTAAGCCTAGAGAAGAGAAGGCTTCGAGGAGACCTTATAGTAACCTTCCAGTATCTGAAGGGAGCCTACAGGAAGGCTCGGGAGGGACTATTCATAAAGTCTTGTGATGACAGGACAAGGGGTAATGGGTTTAAACTGGCAGAGGGGAGATTTAAATGGGATGTTAGGAGAAAGTTCTTCACAGTGAGGGTGGCGAGACACTGGAATAGGTTGCCCAGGGAGGTTGTGTCTGCTCCCTCCCTGGATGTGTTCAAGGCCAGGCTGGATGAGGTCTTGAATGACCTGATCTAGTGGGAGGTGTCCCTGCCTATGGCAGAGGGTTGGAACTGGATGATCTTTGAGGTCTGTTGCAACCTAAACCATTCTATGATTCTAATTTTGGAAGCTAAGGGGTATCTTGAAAGCAAAGGTCGAAAAGTCTTCTCAAAGCTGGTGATTGTTTTCACTATTTCAGATGTGACCACTACTATTACAGGGGGCTTTTTTTCTTAAGTGGATGCTTTTTTTTTTTTTTTTTTTGACAGAAGAATGTATTTGGTTTTATCCAAGGTACATGGTTTTGGAGTCCCTACCTTTGTGGTCAGAATTTCTCCACTTTTATTCAGAACACTTGACTTCCAAAGACTTTTTGTCTGTCTGTTGTTGAAACATGAGGATAAAGCAAATAAGCAAGATAAATAAAACTCAGCTGAATGGATCAGGCTGAGTGACAATGTGTTAGTTGAAATGGGTGAGCCTTAATATCAATGAATAACGTCGTGGGAGTTCATATTATTAAGCATCTTTGTTGAAAATTAAAAAGTGGGCAGAGACACAGTTGAGTGGCCTGAAGGGCAAGAGCACTATGCTCTGATGTCAACCAGCACAGTACACTGTGCTGCAGCTAGCTTTCAGGCTGGAAGATCTGCTGATGAGGTTCCAGAGCTTCCACCAGACCAGGGGTGATGCCAACCATTAGAGCAAAGCAGTGCTGGCTTTCCTCCACAGCCCCTAAAAAGAAACCAGCAGCAGCAACAAGCTGCCACTCAGGAAAATACTGAAACTGGGGATGTCTGCTTTTCATTGTAATAAGGTCTCTGTTGTGCTGTTGACTATGGGAGGAACTCTGCCCTAACCATTTTTCTTTAGTTTTAGACAGGGTTCTTGAAGTGGTCTTGGTGAAAACTTGGATAAGAGAAAGTAATTAAAAGTTAAAAAGGAATGGCACTTTGCCTGCTGGTTCTCCAGATTTCAGTGCCAAGAATAAGATAGTTGTCTAATGCAGTACTTTATATACAGTATGTAAATCCACTTGCTAATTTTTTTTCTCCTCCAATATTGATCTTCATTAGAAACCAAATTCAGCACACATTTTTCTCTAAGGTATACTAAACTTAACTCCTTATGTAAAAACACTTCCTGGTATATCCTTTTCCCTGTAATTAAAGTTACATTAATTTGATAAATCTTGCCCAGCCTCATTTTGCACTGTATTGTTCAGACAATAATTTGTCTGTTCTGTAATAGAAAGATAATAATTATTTTTCTTCCCTTCCCTGTGGTTTACATTCTATTAATTGATTTTGCCACCCTGCTGTGAGCAGAGAAGCTTATTCAGAAAAGGATGGGGATGCCATCTTGTAAAAATATCTCATTTCAGAAGGTAGCAGTAACAATTAGAGAAACCCTTCTCACTAAAGATATTCCATATGCACTTGTGATTGTCAGAAGTGCTATAATTAGTGATGATCTTAGTCAACAACTGAAAGCTTTGATCTTAATCCTTCATTAATGAAGCAGTTGTGTATGTGGAATTCAGAGGTAATGAATGCATCCTCTGAATGCCACATTGTAGCTGGGTAATGCTCTGATTGCAAATGGTTTCCCATCTTATTTGAAACAGCTTATGTCATTCAGAAAAAGAGGCTTCTACTAAATCTTTTGCTTTATTGATGAGCAACTGTTTATTCTTTCACTGGAGAGGCTGGCATGGGTTATTCACTTTTATGTGAAACAGTGGAACAGGATCTGGGAGCATATTGTGGCATTTTTTTTCCCCATTCTTTTTTTATATAAGAATTCTTGCTAAATAGCAAGGTGTAGAACATATTTTAGCTGTATAATTGAACTTTTATCTCCAGGAAGGTTAGGATTTTAAAGTCTAATAGAAATCTAAAAAGGGGGGGGAAATCTATTTGGTAATTAACAGGTAAAATGAGTGCAAGTGTGAATAGAATGTCATCTGATATGGAATTTCTGCCACACCTGTCAACACACACTTTTTGGTCAGTCTTCAAACAGTAGCAGAATGAGTTAAACAAGCAATGCATGGAAAAAGAAAGCATCCCTCTATGAGCAGATGTGGCCTAAAAGTGAGGTCAGCCTGCATTTTTTTAAGGAATCCCTAAATGTAACTGATGTCTGACCAAACCTTCCAAATTTACCCTGAAAAAGCACTCAATACAGCTCTAGAAACAAAGTTCCCAATTGTATTAGAGTTAGGATTGGTTTTGTGCCAACAGCAGTGAAGAAATTTTTTGTTTCTTCTTTCTGCACAAGGGAGACTTTTTTCTGGCAAGAGCAGGCTATTGGTTATCCTTAATGCTGTAATCACAAAGGGTTTTTAACATGCTATTGATAATTATTTTTTAAATACTGCATGTATAAGTTCTCACATTGTCATTTGCAGGATTTGTAAACAGGGAGCAAAACCTCAAATGGTCATTTATTTTTAAGCAGACTAGTTATATTTTCGTTTTAAAAAAAAAGAATGTGAGTAGCTAACCACTCATAAAAAGATCCCCTCTGAATGGCAGTTAGATAACAAAAATTTATCATTTCATATCACCTTCTAGTATTTTCCTAAATGTATGCACTCAGCTCCTTCTTAGTGAAAATTTTCCATTTTCTAAGAGTTTAAACAGTGCTTCTGTTTGCAGAGTGAGAGGTGGTTAGTGTTGGTAGGTTGATTGGTCTCTGCAGCCACCAGCAACCACATAAACATTCTGGGAGTGGTATGCAGGCTGAGTCCTTGAGGCTGACTTTACGCAAGCTTGGCCTGCTCTGATGTGTGTTGGGCATGGACCAGTGCCAGCAGCAAGCAAGGAGGGAGAAAACACCCATTTTACCCCTTGCTTTCACATCTGTTCACTGGCCAGGTTTCAGAAGATGTGGAGGCAAGAAGTTTTTCAGGCTACTTTTGGGCTCATCAGTGTGTCTTTGCATCAGTCCTTTGCATGACTGACATACTTATTTGCCCTTACTGTTGAAAGTGGGTGGCTCGTTTATGGTCTGTGTTTCTAGCCTTATTTCTGCCTACCTTTAAACTCAGTTGCTTCTTTCTGATAAAGCTGTTGACAGAAACCTCCTCTCAGTACAGATTTTCTATATCAAGTTGTTAGTTCACTCCCCGGTAGATGGGTTTAAGTGATTGAGTTTCTTACTATGAAACAGGTTCTCCAAGCTCCCATCAGCCACATGCCCATTTCTGAGCCTTCTTTCCTTTTCAGGAATGTGTAGTGAAGAGACATGTGTGACATTACACCAATCTGTGGCCTTTTGCTCAAGATGAGGGATAGTAGCTTTCTCCTACACAGTATTTGCTCTTCGTTAGCATTACCTTCTTCAGTGTTAGCTTGAGAAAGCAGGTTGCAGTTGAGTATCAATGTACTTCCCAAATCCTTTGTCATGCTCTCAGGCACAAGCTGGCTCTCTTGTGCATTCCAGGTCTGTAAGGGGCTGGGTTCTCTGATGTCCTCAGCACCAGGCATCAAAATCAGGTTTTGCAGTTTTCAGCACCTGTTACTCTCACCTGTTCAGAAACACACCAGCAAGCATCCTGATGGGAAGCCACTATATCATCTCAAAATACAGGCAGTAAAGGCTACTCATGTGAAATGAGATCTTTTGGAAATCAGACTTGGAATGTACAACTGGTTTAACTGGTCTCAGTGCAGGTGCTGGTGACCTTTTCTCCTGTTCAATAAATTAAAGGTTAAATTTGCACAGTTTATTGGACAGATACGTAGATTGCCACTTCTTTCCAGGCACATTTGTACACATTTAAGTTAAAAAAAAAAAAAAAATTCTATAAAAGATGGAGAAGGATGGTGATTGCACTAGAGGCTCTCTCATTTGACCTTCCAGTGCTAAACCCTAAACCCTGCTGTGTCCTGCAGAAGCAGCAAGAGGAATCCTTTTCACAACCAGCCTTATTAAACCATGGAACTTGCTGCCACAACACATTGTGAATGTTAAATCCCATACAAATTTTTAGGGGATAAAGAATAACATTAGTTATGGGAGGAAAATCCAGCAAGGTTTGCTCAACATTGTAGGAGCATATTCACTCCTCTTGCCTGGTAGTCTTTAGTGACTCCCTATCAGGAAACAGAAGCCTGACAGTGATGGTCTTTGCTTGGTCTAACATGCTTAGATTTCATCCTGCTTTGAAATGCAATTTTATTTTCATTTTATAAATGGAATTAAAATGTACTAAACTGCAGCTTCAGGAAAGATAAAGATTAAATTAATTTGGTGCTTGAGAGATTAAAAGGCAAAGATATGCAGGAATACTTCTAAGCATTACAGAAATGCTTTCAGCTGGTCCAAGCCTTGGATTGTTTGGTTTTGAAATATGCATATACTGGCTGTAGTCTTCCTGGCAGGCAGCACTGCAGCCCGGCTCAAAACCAAATTGACATTGAAGATGGGTTGTTATCATTAGGAGTTTAAAAAGAAAGACAATTTGTTTGCTTTTATAACACTATTGTAAACTAAATGGTCTGAGGTTGGAAGAGTAGTTGCTGAAAAACATTAAAAAGTTGGTTTATTTTTGCAATTCCTGTGGCTCGTCAGGAAGCTTATTTGTTCCTGTCTGTTTGTTACGATGCTTCAGTAACAAGGTTTGCATATCTACAAAATGTAAACTTGTAATTAAATATTTATGGAACATTTTTAAATTGTAGGAGGAGTAATAATTTGCATTGCCTATGACGTCTCAGTTGAATATTTTTTTGTTTGCTTGTAGAATCTTTTGTTATGATATAAGCAAGGTCTTTCCTTTGGTCCAGTGAACGACTTAATTCATTGTGCAATTTATACGAAGAGCATCCAAAGCCATTCATGCCTATTGTAGGGAGCATGTAAAGGTATCTCAAATGTAGCCAAAGCCAAGGGCTTTGTGTTAATTTGGATGGGTTTGTTTGTTTTGCTTTTGGAATTATACATCTAAGAAAAAAAAAGAGTATAAATTTGGATTCAGGTTTCTTTTTTTGTTACAATTTTAGGATGTGTTCTTTGGGACTAACATGTTGTAGTTCTGAGTTTGTTCTTTTTCTGGGTTTGGGGATTTTTTTTAATAGGTTAACATAGATATTACATTGGACTTTTTCCTTTGGCAGCAGTTTCTAACCTGTTTCAGTTACATTACTTTGTTCAGACTGAAGAGTTTCTCCTGGATTAGAAAATGGGATGGAGGGGAAATCTTTATGTATTTACGTATATTTATTCTGTGACTCATATGTATGCATAAACCACATTTTAATACCCTCCTCTGAGGTTAAATGAATGATTTTATTCTGATAGAACAGATGTTTCTTGCTTGGCCCAATTAATTTTACCCATACTAAAGTTGACATTTTGCTTTTCTTGCCCCTCCCTCTCCCCTGCCCCCATATTTTACCTCAGTCCCTACCACAGCTGCTAGTACTCCTGATGCTGTTGACAAATATTTGGAGACACCTGGAGATGAAAATGAACATGCCCATTTCCAGAAAGCCAAGGAGAGACTTGAAGCTAAGCATCGTGAAAGGATGTCTCAGGTAAGAATTTTTTTTACTTCTAAAGAAGGGAGGGAGTTTTCTGTCAAGTCACATAAGATTTCCCAACTGAAATGCTGAAGTAGGCTGCTCTGCCTATTTGCAGTTTTGTAAATACACCATTTACTGTCTTTTGGATTCTTGTCTAAGTATTCAAATGGTGGGGGCATAGGTTTATGGAGGGGGTCACAGCTGAAATCATGTCATTGCTGGTAGAAAAGGGAGGGAAATGTCTGTTAAAAATTTCTCATCTTTGGGGAAGAATATTTGTTTTATTCTTATTTCTAGTTAAAGAACTTGACCACTGTATTAGTCAGTCTTTGTAGTAGCTGAGGGAGATGGCTTGTCATTAGCTTTGTTCTCTATGTGCAGGCAAACATGGCTGTGCCCTGGGTTTATGTTCTTCTGATGGTTTTGAGTCTCAAAATAACAGGAAATGCATCTGAAGCTGAAAAAAAGGGGAGCAAAATAGTGCTTTTTTGAAATGAACCAAAATTCAACTGAGTCAAACCTTTCTCTTTTCTGGACACAGTACTCCAGGTGGGGTTTAACCAGGTTGGAGTAGAGGGGGAGAATCACCTCCCTCAACCTGCTGGTCACACTTCTCCTGATGCAGCCCAGGATCAGGTTGGCTTTCTGGGCTGCAAGTGCACACTGCTGGCTCATGTTGAGCTTCTCGTCCGCCACCACCCTCAAGTCCTTCTCCTCAGGGCTGCTTTCCAGCCAGTCACTGCCCAGCCTGTATTTGTGCCTGGGATTGCCTCGACCCAGATGCAGGACCTTGCACTTGGCCTTGTTGAACCTCCTGAGGTTGGCTTGTGTCCACCTCTCCAGCCTGTCCAGGTCCCTCTGGATGCCGTCTCTGCCCTCCAGTGTGTCTGCTGTACCAGCAGCTTGTTGTCATCAGCAAATTTGCTGAGGGTGCACTCAATGCCTCTGTCCATGTCGCCCACAAAGGTGTTGAACAAGACTGGTCCCAGGACTGATCCCTGAGGGACTCCACTTGTCACTGGTCTCCACTTGGACATGGACCCATTGACAGCCACTCTTTGGGTGCGGCCATCAAGCCAGTTCTTTATCCATCTGGTGGTCCACCCATCAAATCCATATTTCACCAGCTTGGAGACCAGGATCTGGTATAGTAACAAAAAGAAATACAAGATGTTTAAAGGAAAGCCTGTGGTGCATATGTTTTAGAATGGAACAAGCACAAAATCAAGTGCAGTATAATTCAGATGTACTGCATACATCTGTAGAGCTTTAACGTTTAATGTTTCATTGTAACCTTGTTTCCCCTGTTGCATTTTCTGTGCTTCTGTTTATTGCTGACACATTAACCTTTAGCTCTGTGATAAAATGCTTGAGTGGGCCTGAAATTAAGCTCTTTGAGTAAGTCCTCATATATTGGCAATGTAGCTGTGCCTGGCACTTCCTAGTAAATAGAGCAGAGCATCTTTCCTGAAGCAGTCAACTGATCGGTGCAAATCCCATGCCATGAATATCACACTTAGGAGGATATGTGCTTGTCTGCCTCTACTTGGGAAGCATTTGTTGTAGCACAGACTGTTTCCTCGCTAAATAAATTAGTGCCAAATTAATGCTTTATAAAGTGTTATGCTTTCCTCTGGAAGATAAACATACTAAACATCCTCCCAGGGAGGTTGTGTCTGCTCCCTCCCTGGATGTGTTCAAGGCCAGGCTCAATGAGGTCTTGAGCGTCCTGATCTAGTGGGAGGTGTCCCTGCCTGTGGCAGGGGGTTGGAACTGGATGATCTTTGAGGTCTCTTCCAACCTAGACCATTCTATGATTCTCTGATTCTAATTAAAACAACCAGTGGCTAAGGTGCTAGTGTTGCTGAGTGTGGGTGTACAGCACATTGCTCACAGCTGGCCTGAGGTGCTGGCTTCCCTCTTGAGGCTTGGATTTCATCAAGAGGTGCGAGCAGCAGTTACTGAGGCACCTGTGTTATGCTCCTGCCAAAGGAGCAACTTAGCCCAGTCTTCATAACAGACTTCTGCATGCCTGTAGTACTGTTTGGGAAGAATGGGTTGGGAAGTAGGAGAAAACAAAGATATACAGCTTGACTGGTGAGGGAGAGAGGTTTTGCCCTAGCTAAGCACACAGAGGGATGATGAGTAATGTAAACATCACTCCATTATTGCCTCCTCTTGAAAAAGCCTTTTTTTAAAAAAACACTGTAGCCCTAGGTGAAGGACTGAAAGTGAAGAACTCGTCCCTGGAACAGTTCTCAGATCCTCAATGTGATTTCAAGTTTGTCTCCAAGATCTCAGTATATTAAAGGTTAAGCTGAGTATTAGGGGCAACGTTCGGAACGGTGGATATTTTCTATACAGCTGATAGTTTGTAGATAAGAGCTAATCAAATGCACAGGCACCCAGAAAACATCACAGAATGCTTTTCTTGAGGTCAAGAAAATTAACAGCGCTGAATCGCACCATCAGAAAATTTCTGGGTAAATGCGCCACACATTTTACCATGCACATCTGGGACAGCCTCACAAGTGAAAGCTGTAGTTCAAGGGTTTGACTGAAGATCATGCTGGTGCTGCTGCCTGCTCTGCCCTTGTTAGCACATTCTCAGCCATCCTTCCTGTCAGCACTAATGAACGTACAGCAGCAGGGTGAGGCAGGTCAGTTCCCTCATCTCACTGCAATGTCGTTCTTCCAGAAACAATAACCGATTCTGGCCAGTTCAGCAAGCTAAATCACTCCTGGGAAACAGCAGCAGGGTAGATACATAAAGAAATACCTTTGATCTTTTTAATTTGCTTAAGGTGCTTATGAAATCATAGCTTAGAATACATATGTCTTGAAGTATACAGACCCCCTGCAGAGCTTTGAAGAAGAGAGTTAAGTTTTTAAAAATTAATTTTCTGTTCTATGAGTAATGTTTTGTAGAACGTTGAGCTAGCCTCTTCTAGTTAACATTTCCAGTGTTAAAAAAAAATGATCTTATGGAGAAGTCATAGAAAAGCCCAGCTGGTTTAGAAAAATGGTCAAGATTATTCTTCATTCTGGGTTAATGGCATATATAAATTGGCATGTTCACCAAAAAACAACTGACAACTTTTATTTAATGAAGCAACTTGTTTTAACCCAGCATTTGATTTGATGCATACTTGATTTTGCAACAGCAAATTAACTAATAAAAAAGTTCAAATGCATTCTGGTCACTTGAAATGTAATCCTCTAAGAGGTAAGGCAATTTATTGTTTTTTAAAAAAGGAAATTGATTATTTTATTTAAAACATGTTATCAGGGCATATGTTGGTATTCTGTGTTTTTCTGATATTTCGCTTAGTTTACTATGAAATCTTGACAACTGGTTTCTTTTTCTGTTGTATAGCAATACTGGGCAGAAACTGAGCTTGTTTCAGTGTTAGTGTGAGTTTATAGTTCACAGTTCTTAAGAGAGTGTTTTACTAGGAGAGTCTGTGCTCTTTAGTACAGTGAGCTGATGCACCTCTATTTCAGACTTCTAATCCCTTCAGCTCTTAGGTGTCCATCCATTTAGACTGCTGTCATGGGTTCAGCTGGGTCTGCTGCTGTCATGCTAACTTCAAAACAAAAGTGCTGGCTGGAGCAAAGTATTACAGAGCTTGAAGTTCAGATTGTAACTTGGCAGGCTTCTGTTCTGGCTGTTGTTTTGGGGTTCTGGGTTTTTTGGCTGTTGCCTCTTTTCCCACGGAAATGGTGGCAAGATGAGTGGGAGTTGGGTAGCTCTCTGTTTTCTGCTTTATGCTGGTTTTGTTTTTTTTTTTTTTTTGTCTGCATTTCACTACACTTTTTCTGCAAAGAGGCTAAGCTAAGGTAATTGTATATTGTATTATTATTATTAATCTGATTTTTCTTCATAAAACTTTTAATCTCAACTTTCTTTATCTCAAGCCAGGGATTTTGTATATTACTTTCCCCAACACAAAGGTGGGGGAGAAACAGGGAGGTTAACCTGTTTATGGTGTGTTAACTTGTTACAACTGCCTTTACGTCTTGCCTACACCTAGAGCAACAAAACCTATGAAATTTCTTGGGTAGTACTGTAAAGAGAATTTTAAGCTTTTCCCTAAAAGTAACAACAAATCTACATTCCCACGCAAACAGGGACAGGTATTCAGTGCTGCATGTGTGGCCTTTAAATATTTGCTGTTCTCTGATGTATGACAAAGAGAGGTTAGGCTAACTGATTGAAGGATGCTCCCTCCCTTAAATAGCTGCTGCTAAACAGCATGGCAGAAACAGATACTGAACCTTACTCAAGAGAGCGTTATATTTATACATTTTACTCAAACATCTTGTGACATCCTTGCATCTTAAACTTACTCTTCCTCTGTTCACTGCAGTACTTACAGTAGGAATTTAATGATACTTGTTTCCTAGAATACTCTTGCTTGTTGGAAGTAAAATCTCCAAAGCAAGCATCTGAAAATACTGCAGTCCTGAACCAGTCTGAACAGAACTGGCATTATGTTCAAGATCTTTTATTTGTTTTATTTATTTATCTTTTAATTAGTGTGTGCCACTAGCACCAACATCCTGAGGAGGTCTTCAGCTGATTTTTAGTACTTGTGGGACTTTAAAGATCATCTAGTTTCAACCCCACTGGAATGGCCAGGGACACCAGACCAGGTTACTCAAAGTCCCATCCAACCTGATCTTGTAGACTTCCAAGGAGGAAGAATCCACAACTCCTCTGGGAAACCTGCTCTAAGGTCTTACTACTCTCACTGTGAAGAATTTCTCCTGAAGATCTGATCTAAATCTACCCTCTTTCAGTTTAAAACAGCTATACCTTGTCCTGTAACTACACCTCTTGCTAAAGAGTCCCTCTTCATCTTTCCTGTAGGCCCCATTTAAATTTTATAAGGTCTTCCCGAAACCTTTTTTTCAGGCTGAACATTACCAACTCTTTCAACCTGTCATGATAGGGGAGGTCTTCCCAGCCCTCTGATTGGAGCACCATCTTTATGGCCCTTCTCTGGACCTGCTCAAGCAGGTTTGTGTCTTTCAGTCAGGTTGGAAAAGACCTTCAAGATCTTCGAGTCCAACCTATCCCCCAACATTATCTAATCAACTAAATCATGGCACAACCTGCCATATCCAGTCTCTTTTTAAACACTTCCAAGGATGTGGACTCTACAACCTTCCTGGACAGCCCATTCCAGTGGCCTACAGTGCTGGACACAGTACTCCAGGTGGGATTTCATGAGAATCACCTCCCTTAATCTGCTAGCAATAGTGCTCTTGATGTGGTTTGCTTTCTGGGCTCTAAGCTCACATTGCTGGCTTTCACTCAGTTTGTCATCCTCCAACACCCCCAAGTTCTTTGCAGAACTGCTCTCTATCTACTCGTTGCCCAGCCTGTATGATGTCTGCAATTTCCCTGACCTGTGTGCAGCATCTTTCACACTTAATCTTGTCGTACTGCATGAGGTTCCCTCAGACCCATCCCTGAAGCCTGTTAAGGTCCCTCTGGATGGCATCCCATTCCTCTAGAGTATCAACTACATCACACAGCTTGGTGTCTTCCACAGTCTTGCTGAGGGTGCATTCAATCCTGCTGTCCATGGCCTCTGAAAAGAATTTAAATAATATTAGACCCTGTGTTCCCTAGATTGCACCATCTCTATTACTGTGTGTGAGAGTTCTTTCCTTCTTTAAAACTGTTAGCTTAGAAGAACTGCTCTGAGTTGCAGTTAGGGCTCTTTGAAGAGGTTCTGTGCCTCAGTGTAAAAAACAAGAGTAAATTTTGCTGTTTTCAGTATGATGAGGTTTCTCTTAATAACGAATGAAGTTCTGTACTTCCCTTTCCCTCATGCTATCCCCTACATCCCAATTTCAAAAGGAGTCTGCCTGGCACCCAGTCTTGAGTTCCAAAGAAGTTTATCTTTGAAATGGCTTGTTTCTCAACTAGAAGTTGAGAAAACTTCTCAACTAAAACTTCTAGTTGAAAATCTCAACTAGAAGTTTTCGGTTTTCATGTGCAAAGCCACCAAGCCTTGAAGTGCCATAAGTCTTTGTGGCTTTGATAGGTCTGTGCTGTCACTGTGGGAGAAGAGGTTTATAAATCCACAGAAGCCAAATTTGGCCGTTTTCTGCACGTACATGTTTTGGCAATTTTTTTCCTCCACTTGCTCTTTAGCTTCAGCATGTGCTACAACACGTTTCTTAGTCACTTGTAATTCTCAATTTAGAGCACTACACTGTGCTATGCTATGAAAACAATAATGTTCAGTGTTGCTGTATATTAAGCGCACTTTAGATATTAATCCCTTAACAGTACGCTTATGCCATATGATTGTGATGCCTCAAAAAAACTTAATTGACATATAAAGGCAAAACATTCCCAGAGACCTGACATGTCACTGGTGCAAGATGCAAACCTTACTGAAGACCCCGAAATCATGGCATTGATTCAATCATAAACTGCAATGATGTGCACTGGCCTAGCTTAGCAACTTCATGTTTTTCTTCTCCCTCCTCTCCTATCATGTCTTCAAATCACATCTCTGACATCTGCGCAATACTCTTTTTCACTCTGAATGAAAAGTTGATGAGTTTTCAAAACAACGATTCCCTTGCAATCTTTATCCCCCAAACTAACCCTCTGCTAATCATACGATGAAAACAAATATTGCAGGTAATGTGATAAGGAGACCTTCGGCTAGACCAGGTCTCACTGCCTGTTTTTCTCTAAACCTTTGAAGGCACTGAAGGCAGGCTAATAAACTGACAACCTACACAGCTAGCTGGGAGGAATGTAAATTATGGGCTTCTGAGTTCAGCTTTAGCTTTGTTGCAGCCACAGTGTAGTGCTCTAAATTGTGGTGTCAGTTCATGTCCTCCAGTTCTGCTCTTTCAGAGAAGCACTAAAATCTTCTTTGCTAAAGTACTGGAAAAGTAACTGCTGGTGTGGCAGCCTGTAATGCACTGTGCATCATATTCTCCATCATTAGCCACTTACTACAACCACAACCCCTTGTAAATTAATTTTCATGTCTCCTTGTAAATTTTGGGTTCCTTACCTCCCTAGAGCTTAGCTGCAATTTACACATCAATGCATGTTTGTCTAATGGGAAGATAATGTAAATTGAAGAGGTACTTTTAGGCTGTCAGTTTACGTCGGCTGTAGTAGAATTCTTGGAATCTTGTTTCACCTTACAGTTCCCATTAAAAGAGCAAAGTTAAAACTGTGATTTATAAGTGCTTCACTTCATGTTTTTGTACTTAAAACTGCTGTTTAAGTGTGCTCCTTCAGCGAAATGCAGAAGCAGAAAAGGCAGTTTCCTACTTTAAAGCTTTCAACATCACATTATCTTCTCAAAATATTTCTACAACTCTCTTGGACTGTTTTGAGGCCATAATCTCTTACAGATAAATAAATTCACTGATTGTTGATCTCTTTGTACTACGACTGCATTATTGGTGTCTTGAAATACATTCTTAGGCTTTGGGTTAAGGGAAAGTGAAAACTTGACCAAAAATCCTCTGTGTCAGTCCTATATGTTTAGTCAGATGTCTGTATGCTGGTTAATCACTGGGGTCTACAACCCTCTGTAGGACTGAGAGGGGATTACATTTCAAGGACCAAGCCCATAAACATCTCCTTTGAGCCCAGGTTTGGTGGTGTGGTTTTTTCAAAGGCACAGACTCAAGCAGATACCCTGAGGTACCACCAGTGCTCTCTGCTCTGTCCACCAAGGAGCTTGATTAGCAATGTCAATTATGTGGGAAAACCGGGGAGCCTGAGATAGGAGTAGAGTGGTGGAGGCTCAATTTGCAAACATGAGACACAGCCAACCTTATTTGTCCTGTCTTTAGTATTAGTCTTGGTAAAATTCCAGCTGTGCATTTGGAGCTTTTCTAAAATTCACTTTAGAAAGGATGTTTGACTGTGCTTGTTAAATGGTATGAAAGTGTGGGGTTTGCTGAGAAGGGGGAAGCAGTTGCTTCCTGATTTCTTCTTTCTGTCTTCTGACATTGTGCTAATCCTGCAAATAAACAAGTCACTTACTTGTGAGAGCAACTGTTCCTATCTGATGGGAAGTCTGAAAGGAGGAAAGTCCCTAAGTAAGATCATGAGAAGATTTCAGATGTCCTGGACAGCAAGTTTGCTCGTTTCCTGACTAGAGAAATACTACCCTGTGTTACAGGAGAAGGAGGCTCTTCACATTGCTAGAAGGAATATTATTGAAAGCTCTCCTACATAATTTTCTGTCAATGTAGTGCCTGAGATAGATTCTGTATATTTAATCAAATCAGAGACTGGAATAGTTTATCAAATCTGGAACAGGCTTCCCAGGGAGGTGGTTCTTGGAGGTATTTAAAAGATGCATAGGTGTGATGCTAAGGGACATGGTTTAGCACCAGACTTGGTAGAGTTAGATGGTGGTTGGACTTGCTGATCTTAAAGCTCTTTTTCCAACTGAAACGATTCTGTGATTCAGTTCTTGCAATACTGGACACCTGTTTCTGGACAGACTAGCACAAACTGCATGCAAGTCTTGATCTGCCCTACTCAAAGACCAGTGATGCAGCCCAACAAAATCTAAAAATGTCTATGGTACCAAAAGAGGTGTCACTTCAAAGGACTTGAAATTCACTCATTTTGGCCAGGGACATACAATAGATGGAAGTGGTTTGTGTTCTATTTGAGATGAAAAGGGGTTTGTGTGTTCACCCATAGAGACCTGCACTTCACTCGCTTGAGGGCTGATTAACAGTTCTGCTGCTTCCCAGCGGAGTTGTGAGAGCTTGGCACAATCTTCAGGCACAAAAGTACCATCTTTGTTTGATTTAATAACAGGATCCTACCTTTGTTAAATGTTGTAACTGCTTTTTTTAAATAGAGATAAAAGGAGGAGGGGAATATGAAAAGAGGACTGTCAGAGCTGCAGGGTTTGGCTGTTGCTAAGCCCTGAGATGAGAGGAAAATATGAAGGTCATGTTCTTTGTTTTGTTCATTAGGTCATGAGAGAGTGGGAAGAGGCAGAACGTCAGGCAAAGAACTTGCCAAAGGCCGACAAGAAAGCTGTTATCCAGGTAAAGCAAAACACAACCACAACCTTACCAGCTGGGGCTGCAGTTCAAGAATAAGGGGTGCTGGGTGTCATATAATTTTAAAAACTATTTCTGTGATGCTTCTCTGCTCTTGCTACTTTTGTTTCCAGTTGGTAGTGGCTGCTGGGTGTCTCTGTACTTTGCAACCAGTCCCTGGAACAGCAATGCAGGTCATTGCTTATGACAGCATGGAAGGGTAGCATTTTGCTTGAATTTAGATTTGCCTTCAGTAAGAATTGAAAACTTGGTTACTACAGGCCCCTTTCAAACTTTAAGCTGTGGTAAACTGATAAAAATTGCAGGACCTAAGCTCAAAACAGAGGTGGAAAAATGTGATTTAAGGAAGGAATCGCCATCAGTTTTATCTGAAAAAACCCTCAGCTGAGAATTCTTTCATCTAGACTTATGCAACAATTCAAAAATTCTGACAGGCCAGACACTCCTTGATTCCCACTGTGACTAAGTCAGGTATTATACAGTAGTGCTAGAATGATTTCAATGCAAAATTATGAGAAGGTGATGTTTAAAACTAGGTTGCCTTGCATATTAAATTCCACAGATTTGCTCCCTCTGCATTTTACTCAGTCAATCTTTTCCTTTATTGAAGTGTTTTGACTCACTTTTTCTTTGTGGTGGCCAGTTTATAAGAAATTATAATAGCTGCATTTCAGTTGGATTTTTTTTTTATTTTTTTTTTTCGCCATGTAGTTTTGTTCATGTAGTTGTGTGCATGAGTTTTGATAGTACGGAGCACACACTTGCCAAAATCCACCCTCTAGCTACCATTCTGAACCACTGTCTCAGGAGTCAAATGAAGGATTCACTGGTGGTTGTACTGAATGTGTCAGGAATGTTTTATTAGGTGCATAAAATACAGCCATGTATTCCAGCAATACATGACATCAGCAGTTCTCACTGAAATCAGTAGAAGCTGCACTCAACGTTAGAGCTTCTGGGAGCCAAGCTGCAATAACAATGGTGATTTGTAGGTGGAGGCATTCATGTCTGCTGGTCTCCGCTGATTTCTTCACTGTTCTTGTTTGTGATGGATGCTTTTTTCAGCATTTCCAGGAGAAAGTAGAGTCACTGGAACAAGAAGCAGCAAATGAAAGACAACAGCTGGTGGAGACTCATATGGCACGAGTGGAAGCCATGCTGAATGACCGTCGTCGCATTGCTTTGGAGAACTATATCACAGCCCTGCAGACTGTCCCACCCAGGGTAAGTGCACTACCACACATTCTCAGCTATGTCAAAATCTCTGTAGTCTTCCTGGGGAAGAAAGGTGTGCCCAGGTACAGTCCAGCTGTGGAACAGTGATTGTATGCTCCTATGTAAAAGCCACTATAGCAGTCAATTAGCCTGGACGTGTGTGCACATAAATGTAGGCTCAAGGACACCCCTCTCATACATAGCTATGCATGCATACAGACATAAAGGTGCTTAAGCAAATAGTGTAGAAGTGATTTGGTTGTCAGAAATCGTAGCAGTTCACAGATCCTATGGAGGGTGACAGTGTCCCTCCAGTGGTGCGGAGTAGGGCACCTCATCATGTCAAGATGGAGCTTAAGGATGGTTGTGATTTTCTGTTTCATTGATTGAACTGTGAGATATTTGGTGAAGGGTTGTTAGATTGTGTAAAGATAGCACACCAGCATTTCGAAGCCGTTGAATGTGGTGGATGTTGATGTGTGTAAACGTTAGATTCAGAATGTGAATCAAATGGAATTTTTAATTACTCCATATCTGTTGTTTGTATTCAATACCAAAATAACTGATCTGTGACTTCCAAGAGAAGAGAATCTGCACAAACACTGTGGGAAAAGTCAAATCTTCTTGAACAGTGCTTTCAAAGTAGAAAAAAACTTGGTTATTAAAAGATTTTTTTGGGTCAGCAGTATAAGGTGTAGCCATTAGATCCTGAATTTGGCCTCATAGAGAATTACAGCAGTATGGTTAACCTGGTAAAGTTACATGTTTTAAGTGAATTACCTTATGCAGAGAAATCTGCATATTTAGTGAGCATGGAAAAGCAATCATTGTCATAGTTCCTTACCATCATCAAACTTTTTTCTTAACTCCATGCTGCAAAACCATCTTGATTTCATTCTGTGCCAAGTAAAAGAAAAATCTGTTACTTAGGTAAATGTGTGACTTCAAAATAGTTGTATGAAGAGTTCGTCTGTATTTTGCAACATAGTAATTTGTGGAAAATTAAAGTCAGTCCATATTAAGTTACTAGGGGGCGTTGTTTGGTCTGACTGTGAGATTGTAACCTCTGGAGCACCTTGTAACCTCTGACTGTTCTGAAAGTGGTGAAGGGCTTGAACTGGAGTGTCTCATTAGCGGACAGATTAGCAAATTACAGGCTGGGATGCAGCTATCTTCAGGAAACTGGAGTGTCTGGCTCATAGCTGAGAAGGAGGATGAGGTGACTACATAGACTGTCTGCAGGTTGTGTTCTCTTGTGGTGTGGTTTTAGATGGTTTAGCAAAGATACCATTTTATGTTTGTTTGACTTCAGCTCACAATTGAGCCTCATGCAAATGTAATCCTCTCTGTAATGTATCTCAGAAAACTAACTTGATTTTAATTTCTGTGTGGACAGCTTGGTTCTGCAGATATCTGAGGTAGTGAAAGGTGCAGATAGGACCACACATGACAGCAGAAGAGACTCGAGCGCTGCCAAATGTGTAACTTAATTCTTAGCACTAGGGAACTCAGCCTTTCACATCTGTAGAAAGCAGATGACATCTCTACTCAGAAGAAAAAAAAAGTGAACTTTATGTGGTGGTTTAGCAGTTACCTGCCCTCCCACACCTTTAATATAACCCTGGCTAGAACTCAGAAACAGCTGGAAGTTAATAAATTAAGCTTTATATTTACAGCAATGCTCAATATACAAGCAGATATTTACAATGTATAACAGATATTTACAGATATGTACAGTGAAAAGGTACTACAGAAACACCACACCCCTCCCAGAGATCAAAAATCCCTAAGAGGGGTTTTCCAACCACCCCTACCACCTTTCCCCCCTTCCCCAATCTTATCTCACCATCTGTTGATGAAGCAGACAGGTGGAGGTAGATCGGCCAGGGGGATTAGCAGTAGGAAAGAAGTTAGTAGAATTATTAAGAATCAGCTACAAAAGGCAGAGACTAAGGAACCATGCAAGAGAAGCAGCCACAGCCCCGAGAGGTCTGGAGCACTCTGACTTACCTGTATTTGGGTTACAACTCTTAAAACAATTTTTTTTCTTTCTCAGTAGAGCTCTGAGGGAAGTAGCATCATCTGTTTTCCTATCTCAGCCTATAGTCTAATTTTCTCACTCAAATCCTCCAATTAGTTCAAACTAGCAGACTTTGTCTGCAGAACACTACAGGGCAGAAATTTTTACAGTGAATGTGAGACTAGAAAAACCTTACTGTGTGCTTTAGTTGCTTGTAGTCAATCAGCTCCCAGGACATTTAAATTAATAATAGCTTTCCTGTGTCAGTGGGAGAGCATCAGGTCTGAAAGACTGTGTCAAAGAACACTTTTTTTTATACATGACTCCAGTAGAAGTTCTGGAGGTACTGTTAAAAAACTGAGGTGCATTCTATATTGTCCCTACAAAAGGGGACACGGTTCTGAAAGGAGCAGGCAGCAAGCATGAAGATACTACCAAATGGTAGCTCATCTCAAAACTAATGGGAAGGATCAGTTTAAAGAGTAATGTCTTTAAACAGTTCCTTTGCCTGTCTTGTTGCTGCTGTTGTTGTTTGTTTGTTTGTTTGTTTTTTGTTTGTATATGCTGTAGTGTAAGATTACTTAACAAATCACTGGTAAGGTTATGACTTAGACTACCAAAGATAACACAATTGCATCGCATATACTTGTAGATTACAAGGCGTAGTAGCCCTGAACTGCTGGTCAGGTGTGTGCCAAAATACATGGAAAAAAATTACCTTGAATTCAGTCGCAGGATTTGTTTTATTGTGGAGCAGAGGGTTAAACCTGAGAAGTGACTGATGGATGATAGTTGAATGACCTAAAGAGTTAATCCAGTCCACTAACTGCTTTTCAGGATATAGAGCCAGAAATCTGAGTATTAAGAATCAAAAATTTGGCTGCCTAGCCAAAAAGAAAATGGGATTAATGGAAATTTCAGCTCTGATACCCTAGCTGTTTTTCTCTCTGGCAGTTCCCTTGTCGTCTAGAAGTATATGTAATGCAATTGTGTTATCTTTGGGCGAGTAAATCATAACCTTACCAGTGATTTGTTAGGTAATCTTACAAAAGGGAGATTTGATTTTTTTTTTTCAAGAATATTTTTAAGAACCTCATTCCACAGTCTGTGTCAAATTAAATGTTTTCTACAAAAGTAACTTCTGCCTATTTAAAGTGATGCAGTCTCTCTAAAGTTGGAAGGATAGAATTTGGGCTTAAACTGAAAAACAAAGTAGACTATTTTGAAAGGCATGTCTGCTGCACGCAACTGGGACCATTATTGTGAGTCTGGTGAGTGTGCATGTATGTGTGTAGATATGTGTGTATGCAAAAAGGGTTTTCCACGTGCTATTTAATTACTTGGACGTAACACCCTGTACTTGAACATTTCCCAAGAAGTTGGGGGTTTTGTTTTGGTTTTTTTTTTCCTCTGGCAAACGAGATGACTTGAAGCAGCGAGATTTCATTTTAGTCTTGGATGTCTACAAATCTGTAGCTCAGTTACCATAGTAATACACTTCTGGTGTCATCAGACTGATTGTGGATGTGATGCACTGAGTGATGAAATCCTGGTCCACCGGGAACTCCTGTTTTCTGTACATATGCAGATCATGTGGTACCTGTGTTTCAGGGGGAGGCTTTTCAGGGGAGCTCAGAGAAACTTCCTCCAGCTCAGAAGATTCCTGAGCTGTGGACAGAAGGAAACTGGAAGGCTGTCTGAGTACTGTCATCATTTACTTGCTCCCTTAGAGGAGGCTTTTCTTGTAGAATAGCAAGACACAGAACTAGGAGAACCTTTGATTTGGGCCAGTAGGGTTTGCATTCTTGTACATGTCCAGAAAATTGGCTCTTTTCAGCACTGTTCACCGAAACCTACAGAAGTTTGGGGATCTGTTGTGAAGAGCTCTTTTCTGGGACTAAAATGTTTAAATTCAGGCTTTTTTTCAGGGGTTATGCAGATGACTGTACAATGCCAATGTCAGAAGTGTGCTTTCAGAGCACTACTCTGGGCAGTAAGGGAGCATACAGAGATGAAATTGGAGAGCTTCAGAGTCTACTAGAAAATAAGTTTGAGCAAAACCAAATATTTTTACTGTTGTTCTGTTCTCAGAAGCACTGTCATGCAGGTTGCCCCTAAATCTAAAACTTGATCCTCACAGCTTAGCTGTGCTGCTATGTTCTGTTGCCTTTGAAAATGAGGTGCAGCTGTTCAGTATCCAGTGTCAAAATACTGTTTTGTTTCATCCTGCTTGATGGCCTTACTACAGAAAAGGAGGATTAGTGGCAGCTGGAACCAATATGCCTCTAGTTTTTAAAACAGTTGGAAATTTTCCCCTTCGTTTTGCAAGTTAAATAGAGGAATTCAAATCCATCATTCTCTCAGCAGATTGATTCTGTAATTTGTTTATATTGCCTCTTTCACATGCATGTCGAATTTTGCTGGATTTGGGTCTCCCTGTTTAATCTTTGTTGGTAAGAGAGGTACATTCTCTGTGGGAAGCGGGTGGCAGAGATAAGCAGGAAAGAAATCCAGCTCCTAGTGGTGAAATAAAGGGTTTCAGAGTGAGGAAATGTACAGGAAAACTTTGAAAGGTAAGTAATTAACCTCCTTACTTTGCACAGAGATTAAAGGGAGCCTATAATCATTAAAATCCATTTAAAAAGCTTCTCTTCTAATTCAGGACTATTTTACTGAAATGCAAATTATCACTGAGCAGAGAAAGATCATTAAGATCAACACTAGTGTGTACATTAACCATGTGAGGTTTTTTGCCATGTTTTTGTGGTTTTGGTTTTTTTTTTTTCCTCTTTGCATTCAGAATTTGCTCTGGTGCCTCTTTTTGCTATGGGAGCAGTGTATGTTCATAAAGAGAGAGCACAGTACAGGCTGAAACTAGCTGACTTCTTGAACATGAAGGAAGGCTCTGCCGAAGGGGCCCTTACTTGGTGCCTCTGTGTTTGAGAAGCTCAAAGCCTTTCCTGAATCCAGCGAGGTTGCTGTGGAAATATGCAGTTGGAGGCAGGCCAGAATGTTGCTGCTGATCAAGTGATAAAAATCCTCCTGTGCAGTAGGAAATATCAGTCCAGTTCCAGTACTCCACCCGTTAGCTCTGCTTCTCCAAATGCATAAAATTACAGCTGTGGAATTTCTCACATAGATTTAATTTGGTAGGATTTTGTGAAGTAACATGGATTTCAACTCTGCTTTTAAACCAAGTCAGACTTCAAGAAACATGGTCACCTAACTCCTGTTTTCCAGCAGCCACTGAGGCTTTTATGTAAATAAAACCAGATTATCTTATTTTTTTCCCTAGCCTGTGGGCTTGAGCATATGGTATAGTCATACATCTCAGGGTTGCCAGTAGGTTTTTTGTGCAAGCAAACTAAAGACAGAAGAGACAATTCCAAGTGAATACTAAGTTCTGCAAAATCCTGGCAGGTTCTTCATAGCTCAAATGCAATTTTTTTAAAGGTTGACCAGAAACAAAATTTATCTTGTCAATACCGACTAAGTTCCTGCAAAGCAGATAATGGGATAGAGTCAAAGTATGTTTTCATTTTATTGTGCCCCAGATAAAGTCCCTGGGAGGATAGACAAAGGGAAGCAATGAGTACCATTATACCCATGTGTTTGTGATGTGTAGGATAACACATTTTCTTTAAAATTAGCAGGTATTGTGAGAAGACATCTTTAACTCCATGTGAAAGGCAGCTGCATGGGAGTTCAATTGTGCTTCGCCTATAAGCAAAAGACTTGCATTTATCATAGACAGCCTTTCTTGAATTCCTAAAATTAATTACTGCTTCTGTATCAAACTTGACCCATAAGTTTGTAACAGAGCAGGTAAAATATGTATCAAATAATCTACACATGGTACTCCTAATAAGTGAATGAAAAGAAGCAGTTGTTGCGTGTTTCAAGAGAAATAATCAGAAAGGACCAGTGATTGATTTTTCTCTAAAGATAAGATTAAATAGCACAATACAGCATTGTGAAACTTTCCTCTCTGATTTAGAGAGAATTTTGATCAAAATGACAAGCCAGCTTAAATTTTCCAATGGAAGTGCATGGCACAGAGACAGGAAACTGTGTTTTAATTACACAGAGGTGCTTTGGCATGATTTTTGTGTAAGCCGCATTTGTTGCAATCCAAACTTTCTTTGATGCTTACATTTTCCAAGCTCAATGAAATTTCACTGTTTCTCACTGCCTTAAAATCTGAAATAGCAGACTAAGACCAATGCAGAGTTTAAAGGGAGACACCTGTATGCAGATAGATAGATAGATAGATAGATGGATGCATTGTGGTGGTTTGGCAGTTACCTGCCCCCGCACCCCAACTTTGAAATAACCCAGGCTAGAACTCATTCAGCTGGAAGTTAATAAATGAAGCTTTATATTTACAGCTTTGCACAATATACAAGCAGATATTTACAATATATAAGAGATGTTTACAGGTATATACAGTGAAAAGATAATACAGAAACACCACACCCCTCCCAGAGATCAGAGTCCCTAAGAGGGGTTTCCAACCACCCTACCACCTTCCCCCCACTTCCCAGTCTTATCCCACTATCTGTCTTACATGCCAGGTAAGTGGAGGTAGATCAGCCAGGGGGGTTAGCAGCAGGAAACTGGTCAGTGAAGTTACACAGATCCAGCTAAGAAAGGCAGGGAGAGAGAGATGCAGCAGTGAGTGTAGCTCAGACAGCTGTCTTGTCTATGTTTGGGTTTTAACTTTTATACATTTTTCAGTAACCTGTGAGTGGAGTAGAATCATCATTTTTTCCCTTTCTCAGCCTATAGTCTGTTTTCTCATTTAAATCCTCCAATTAGTTCAAACCAGCACAATGCATGTGTATATATGCATGTATATATATGCATGTATATGTGTTGCTTTCTAGCAACAGACTTTTGAACATATTAGATCTCATGTATAATTTCTTAATGGCAGTGACCTTACCTTGATGCTAATGCCACCTGAAATAAAGGCACTGGATTACATAGTGTGGCTGGAACTCGCCACCAGGCATCTAAGGAGCCATCAGTGTTTTCTGCTTCATTTGGACTCAGGCCTTGTACAGCCAGAAACATGTGAACCATGTCGACCTTTCAAGGCAGGAGTGCAGCACAGGTCTTCACCCCTGCTCTGGTGCATATATGCATATTCACAGAAAGAACTGTCTTCCATATAAGAGACAAGGCATATTCTCTGCAGTGTTAAGTAGGAAAAGAAGCCTTTAGCAGTACATAGTCAGCCTAGGTAGATTGCATACATGGGCTGTGCACCTGTCCCCCTTCTAACAGTGTTAAGTACATGCAATTTTCGACGTATGGAAACTATATAATAATACTTTGACAACGTCCTTCAGCATAAACCAGATTTTTAAACTAACTGTAACAACTAAAATACCAGTAGGCATGAGTGTGTGTGCTGACCCGTCATGATAGCTTGTAAAAGGGCTACAAATTGATCTGTGCTTTATTTTAAGTAAAAACCAGGTCTTTGAATCTGCCAAGGAAGAGATTTAGGAGGAGTTTCATCTGGAGTGAGTTTCATGGGAGCAAGCAGTGTGACAGTGTGTACTTGAAATAATCAGAAGCAGCATGTAATGGTAGCAATTATACTGCCTCACCCTGTGTTTCCCATTGCACACCTTATTATGTGTGTTGGTGTCTTCTTTTTTTCTGCATTTGTCTGAATAGTGAATGTGTGCCATAAGAATGCGGATTTAAGATTCTTGCCAGCCAACAGCCAGGATTATTCCTAACTAAACAGCATTGATAGTTAATATGCATTGTGAATGTATTGCTGGATCCTGTTACTTTGGAAGTCACTGGCCATTCTCATCACAGAATGGGTGATAGTCACCAGCAGCACTGGCCAAGGTAACTCAAAACATGGGGATAGCAGAAGTTGTGTTGAGCATATCCTGGTGGCTTTCAGAGGAGGGCTGAAAAAAAAGAAAGAAAATAAAAAACAGCCAACTAAACAGAGGCAACTAAAAATTGTGGCATTTTTTCATCAGGCTTAGATAACCCCTGGTGGCTGACTTGAGTCAGCTATTCTGTGAGATAGAGATGTGAACACACTGTGTTTTCCCTGGCAAAACACACAGCAGAATTTCAGACACTAAATCCGCAAATTTTTAATCAAGTTTGGTAGTTTTATGAAGACCAAGATGCATCAAGCTGACCCTGGGTTGTGTCTGCTGTAGACAGTGTCAGAGCCAAGGCCTGGGGAACCCAATGTAGCTGATAACAGCATTGCTTTCATTTGTAATTTAATCTGATGGTACCTGCCTAGGATTGAAGTAATAGATCCTGTGGCTATAACCTCAGATACAGGGTCTGTCTGCATCTTCTCAGCCCATAGAGCCTTTCTTCACCTCTCTGCCTGACTGTTCATTGTAGCCCCTCTACCATCACAAGAATTCATATCAGTGCTTGGTGTGCTAGACTTGGGGGCAAATTCTGCTGAAAAATGCCTGCATAAGTGTGATTTTGAAGCAGAACCAGTTTGCTTCAATAATCATGTTTAAAAGAAAGTGTGTGTAAAATACAGTACAAGGGCAGCACTTTGAGCAAGGTACTTCTCCTGATCCATAAATTAAAACTCTTTAAGCACTAGACTTAGAGTTCTAGAAAGCTATCAATTCATTTATTTTTTTGCTATCTATTACATTCAGCTGTAGAACTTGGCCTTCCTTTATGGTAACTGCCACACTCAGGTATGCAAAGCCCAGTGGAGAGCTGTCACTGCTTCTCACCACCTGTGGCAGTTTTACCTTCAGCAGCAACCATGGGAGCCATGTGACAGTAGCAGCATTGTGAAGCTGTTGGGAAGGTTGGAGGTCTGACCTGTTCAAGTGTGATTAGGGCTTCCAGCAAAGAAGCAAAGCTGTTTCAGTGTATATCACATGTTCAGGGCATACCACCATCTTTTGAATTCTCTGATCATTGTGGGACTGACCTTTACCGTAATGGTTGAGGCAGGGCATATTTCCTGAAGGTCACAGTTAAGAAATGTTTGATAATAACGAGTCTATATCAGAGAAACCTTGGGCACTATGTGTGTGTGTGTATATGTGTGTATATATATATATATATATATCTTCTCAATCCTGTGTCCAGGGAACCCTATTGGATCTAAAAGTGCCTGCATCCACCCTAGGAATGTATGTGTAGTGCAAAAGCCTTGTGCATCTGCATGAGGTGACTGAATGCTTCCCAAGGATTTCTTGCCTTTGAGTCACTTGTTAATGTCACAAGCCTTTAGACAGTATGAGATAACTACATCAATAGTTAGCAGCAGGCTTAAATGTCCATGCGGCCAGGTTTAAAAACAAAACACTGAAATTGTCTGGGCTTGTATACCTAGGTATAGTGCATTTTCAGTGGGTTAGGTTTTAGGTTTTTTGCTTGAGAAAACTCAAAATCTCTTACCTCTGAGGAAATGTCTTGCAGTTAGTAGTCCTTCTGCATTGTCCTAAATCTGAATTACAGTTTTCTCTTGCTATCACAGTGACATTTCTTGTCTGTCTGCCCAATGCTAAAGGCATGTGTATCCATTTCTCCTTTTAATTATAAGGTTGGGATATTTCTCAATGCTAGCCAAGGTACTGAAGGTGGGCTGCCAATTCATCCAAGTGACTACTACTGTTAATAGTATTTGTCAGGTATTTTCAAGATTGTTATGCCATTAACAAGTCTGCCTATGACTCTTCATGTAAAAGTTTTGTTGATACATTGCAATGAATGCAAACACACAAAAGGAAAACAAAAACTATGCCCTTTTGGTGTCAGGTATGACACTTAAATAGCTCTTGAATAAAGAATTAATCCTTTTGTCTCTAGTCTGCCTTAACCTGCTATCTTGTAACAACATTTTTTTTTTTTGGTCATTGTTAAACTTTCTGATCTTCTAGCCTTTTTTCCTATAAGGCTTTGCAGTTGACATTTCAGATTGTTTGACCATTACCACAGTGTTGTGTTGGGGGCATGGGGTTATTGTCCTCATGAATGAATTTTCAGTCACGGAGCCACTAAATTTAATCCTCTAGCAGAGAATGGCTTCACATCTCTCTATTTGTGTCTGTGAAATCTTCAGGCAGCCCTTGATTTACTTCCTTCAGGCGTTTTACAGTCTATTGGTTCTCTTAAGCTGAAGAGATTCTTAAATCTTTGAGCTCTCTAGATTAGTATTAATCTCTTGTGTAAATGTTGCATTATTTTAGGCTCTGTAGTTGTCCGTGAATCTAAGTCTTCTCAAAAATTCAACTTTGCCCACATTTTTTTTGCAATTCAGAAAACAGTGCATGGAGCCTCTGATGCTTATTTTGTAGCTTCGCCACCTATCCCCGTCAGTGCCCAGACCTGCTGTTTACTGCTTCTGCTTATTCTTTGATCTACTGTGCAGTAAGGTCATGATTCCCTTTCTTCTCACATGCCTCAGTTTCATGCTTTTCACTGATGAAGCAGCTTCAGGTAGGATGCATAAGTGCAGCAGCACAAGCAGAGCTGGGAGTGGGGGAATTTCCAGAATCCATTATAAACCAAGTTAAAAACAAATGTCTTAGCTGAATGCTTGAGACCACTTCCCTGTTTTGGGACTGTATGTTTGCATGAGGTGCAGAAATACATAGAAATATACATTTCTTAGTCCTCACTGTTCTGTCATCAGTCTGTGTATATTTTCATGTTTAGTTCAGCTACCCACCTTTCTTTTGTTTGTGGTCAAGTATATGCCTGAAGGTGTATATTGAATAGATTTTTACTAATTGAAATAATCTGCAATATATACAGACTAAGATTTTTACAGAAACTGACACTCAAGCTGATTACTTTTAGAAGAACCAAGTAGGTGGCCTCTTTTTTTTTTTTTTTTTTTTTTTTTTTTTTTTTTTTTTTTTTTTGTATTTCTGGTTTNGACTTCCCTGTCAGTTTTGTCTTTTGGGTATATACTTTTCTGTACCTGAAGCTCAGTGATTCCTTTGCTCTTTTCTCCCTGGTTGCATTTTAGTAGTGACAGGATAGAAGTGTCTTGAGATTGTTTGTGAGGTTTGGTTTTTAAGTTTCACAGTCAAGATTTGATTATTATTCCTTGGCTTAGATACATAGAGCAGTGCTTTTGCATGGTCTATTGTGCAGCTGTTGGGCAAGTTGTTTTTTATTAGAATGTATACATTCAGTTTACTGTTGACAGAACTTACCAGCTCTAATCTTTTTTATTGTTAAAATTTAACTGTAGTTGACAGATATTGATACTGTAGAATGTATGTGAGCAATCATTGAAATGGCTGCAATGGCATCCAGGTTTCAGGAGGTCTGGGAGGGATTTGCCTGGTGGTAGTGAAGGTTGCAAAACTGGGGACTTGGATTATGGAGGCTTACTGAGTTGGGAGAGAAAAGTAGATGGTGTGAATGGAGGCAAAGCCCAACAGAAATTGATACTGGTTAGCTGCTATGTAGCATGCAAAGGTGGTGCTTGCTGTCTTGTTGGGCCAGTAGTATAGGAGTTAGACAAGAAAATGCAACAGCCAAATTTCCCCTTATAGTAAGGACAAAATCTGAATACTGTCACCAGGGACCTATTAGCTACAGTTACTATTTAAGGGTGCATCATGTCAAATGAGGTGAAGAAGGGGATGTTCCTTAAAGTAGTCAAACCCACTGTCAGAAGACAGCTGTGGGCACCAGCCGGCCAAGTGCTATTGGTCTGGGATACATCTTCATTGCAAGACAGTAAAATGTGTGGTTCTAAACTGTTTTGGTTTTTTCCCCCAATTTTTCTTCCCTGAAGCCTCGTCACGTATTCAACATGCTGAAGAAGTATGTACGTGCTGAGCAGAAAGACAGACAGCATACTCTCAAACACTTCGAACACGTCCGTATGGTAGACCCAAAGAAAGCTGCCCAAATCAGATCTCAGGTACTCCCTACTGAGGGTTAATGAGGTTGTGTTGGTTCATAACTCTTGTGACATTTCTGTCAACTTGGTTTGTTTGGGGTATTTTTTAATACTTTACTCCTTTCTATGGACAGCTTACATGCAATAAAAAATAATTTCCTTTCCAGCAGAACATTATGGTGTAGGGTGCATAAAATCTGTCTTCTGAAAAGAATTGAAAACCAGGTTTTCTGGCTGTCCCAGACAGTGAGTCAGTCATAGGCATTTCCTGAGGATCCCTTTAGAGCATTAATGCCCAGAGCCCTTAGTAGTGCTTTGAGAAATAATACCTCTAGAAAATCTCGGTAATAGATTTAGTGACCACACATGATTATGCTTCCCTCAGCTAAAGCAGCAGAACCAAAAGTATTGTTGCCATCTTGACTGCAATCAACATTTCTGTAATGATTGCAGAGGTACTTGTGGTGTCCCTAAATGTGATTACTGTGATGCACTCAAATTTAACATGTTCTTTTAAAGTAGATGCTGTAGTTCATGGCATCTTAACTGATGAATGAGTATGTTTCGGGACAATAATGGAGGTTGAGAATAAAAAAAGTTTTAAAAAATAACAAACAAAACAAATATCAAAACCAAACGAAAACCCCAAACAACCGAACTAACAAAAAAAAACAAAATTGCAAATGTTATGTGGCTTTCAAAATTAAAATTGTAGTGGATAAGCTGTAAAAGAAGGTGTGCTGTAATCTGCAGAATCTGCCACTTCTGCAGGATGGAATGGGAAGCAGTTCTCCAGCCACAGTTGTTGAACTGCCAGGCATCACTAAAAGCCAGTCCAAAACCATCTGCCTTCCTGAATGACAAGATTTGCAGATCAGGTTTCTCAAATACCTATTTCAGAGAGACTTGTATATTAAGGTCATGCTGTCTTGGAGTTGCTAGAGTTAGAAATGCGCGCTTCCAGCAGTCTTCTGCAGTGGCAGTTATCTTTCCCTTGTCTAAAACATGAAGGCATGGCCTTTGACATCTAACAAGACATTTTAGTGTCTGAAACACCAGATAATTTAATGACAAAAAGCAGGACATTTTGCATGCTACGGATTGTGTGGCAGCACAGGTGAGGAATGGAAATTAACATTTAAATACAAGAAGTGTAATGTATCACTTAGTGTGTGATCATAGAAATTAGTATCTCTATAGTATCTTTGCTTCTTGAATTGGTCAGAAGGCTGGGGAAGTGTAGGCTGGAGGATCTGTTTGTGCAGGTGTTTTTTTCAGTGGAAAATGGAAGATAAAGTACTTTGCTCAAAGGCGTAATTACTGTGTTGGGGTTTGAAAAAGACATACAATTTTTTCATTAAAATTGCTGTCTGCAACCCATTTTCCTTTTTAGACATAATTGCCCTATCAGTCTTCTAAGATGCACCTCAATTTCCCTTTCTACTGAAGAGAGGTGATCCTTGTGGAGAATACCCTGGAGGAGTATATATCATGGGATGTCGTGACTCAGCTCTTAACAGTGTGCAGGAATCTGAGGCAATAGAGCTGTAATCATATGAAACAATGCAGAAATGCCTCTGGGTGGAAGTATTTTTGTTTTCAGCTGAAAATGCTTGCAGATGTTTTTACCAAGAAAATTGAAGCTCTTGTCAGCGAGAGCTGCTTCTTTCTTCAATATTAGGATAAAGATATTAAAAAATACCCCAGCAGATAAAACATTTTGATGCAGCAATCATTGTGCCTTGCTTGGTTTGTATGTTACCTGAAAACTTACAGGTATGGGCAAATGTAAATTGCCAAACATCTACAGAGGCTGTAGATCTTTACCACACTAGCTGCTTATGTACTTGCTCTGGCCCACAGCAGATAGGAACCTCCACTTCAAATTGCTGCATTCATACAGGATTTCAAGTAGTTGCCATGGAAGAGCATCTAGGATACTGCTTTTGTAGGAGAGGTGAATTTTGCAAGTTTTGACTGCAAGATTTGACAGTCTCAGTACATAAAGCATACTGAAGTCTTATACCTAGCATAAGTAAAAAGTGGCTTTGTGCCTATAAATTCTAAAATTTATGGTAATGTCAAATTAACAGTAATATTCCCCTCTTTAAAATACTTTTCTTTCCGTAGGTTATGACACATCTACGTGTGATATATGAACGCATGAACCAGTCTCTCTCCTTCCTCTACAACGTGCCTGCTGTGGCAGAAGAGATCCAGGATGAAGTTGGTATGCAAACCATTAATGTACAAAAAGGGAAATATTTATGTGATTATAAGTTGCTACCAAAAGATAAAATAGAGCATCTTACTTCTCCTGTTGATATGCTATCCCAGTGGAAAAATAGAAACACAAACTTGCCAATGTTCTTAAATGATGAATTGTAACTTGGAAGAGAAATCCTGTATAATCCATGCAGTGACATCATCACATTGTGGTAAATGTCTTCCCTAAAATGCATTAATTTACTTTCAGATCCTCCATGCTCTGGGGATGCAGCTATTGACATGAGATTTTTAACAAATTCCTTCCTCAGTTTGGATAATTAATTTCCATAGTAAGTTTATGTTATCTGATGTAGACATTTTGTAAGTCTCATCAGCTAAAAAAAAATTAGTTACAGACCCAGGCACCCAAGAAAAATGTTGGCAGTTCAGTGCAACTTGGCAGTATGTTACTAGTCATGCATTTAGTTCTTGGTTAGCTAGTCTGTTTTTTTTCCTGCCTACAGGCTGGGCTGAGGTTCATTCAAGTAGCAACAATCTGATGTTTGCATCCTCATCGAGTGTTGTCCCTGCTGTGAGGGAGAACTGTCTTTCCAATCATTGAGGTTTCTGCTTTTGGCAGAGAGATCTCAGCTGTAGTGCTTGGATTCTGCCATGTGCTGCTGTTGCAGCAAAGCAGCTTCACTTGGCCTGTATGTTAATTTCAGCCAAAGTGACATCTCTGGACATGGTGTTGGTAATATGTTTTGAATGCAAAGACTGGAAATGGGATGATCATTGTCTTTGTAACAGTTTTTTCCACAACATGTAATATTTTGCCAAATGGCAGTTAATGGATTAGTTGCACAAATAACCAGTTTCATCTGCCTGAATAAATTATTGATGTATTTAAAACACAGTAGAGAGAGGCATGCTGTTGCAGTAAGGATTAGGGTGCATTTAAGATACAAGGAAGGAATCAACAGGGTCTTGTGATGGATTCGTTTGCCCAAAGCAGAGGTTAAGAGGATATACTTTACTTCTGAGGGAACTAGAGAGGGCTGGGGATGAAATCAGGACTTGAGGGAGCAGCTTTAGAGGAAGCAAAAAGATTGTAATTATTCTTCAACATGGGTTTCTGTACACCACAGTTACAAGACACAATCAACGTTCACAGTCTGCAGTTGCAGAAAGTTGTTTAAGGGTGAGTAGTTACAACAGCACCACACATTATAGATCATTTGAAAGAATAAAATTGCTGTAGTGAACAAGACATCAGTATTGTTAGGACTTCAAGATGCTCAGTTTTTCTTTCTGCACTGCTTTCATTCCCTTAACTTCTGTGGTCAAGTTCCAGTATTTCTGTCTTGGTAGTGAATATGCTTGATGGTGAGAACATTCTTCTAAATTCTTTTCTCCCCAAGTACTGAAATGGAATGGAAATGGCTTTAAAGTGACATGGGAACAAAAGTCCATTAACTGCTAAATGGTTTACAAAAATGTGACTCCTAATCTCAAATGTAATACTAATTTTTAGGGGTGAAAAAAAGAGCCTAAAATTAGTAGGATATTATTTCCTAATAAAATGCGAGAAGCTAAGATATGTCAAAGAAGAAGTCTGTCATAGCCTCTTGGGTACTTTTTCCCTGCCTTGGAGTTTTGGGGGTTTTTTTGGTAAATTTATGTATATTAAAAACTCTGCAAAGCACTATGAAATTTAAAGCAATGAAAAGCAAATTCTCATACTGGGACTTAAAAAGGCAGCAAAAATTAAATGAAGTATCGCATCTGGGCTGTACTAGGTAAAATAGCTTTCAGTAATGAGAAGAAAGCCTGTTCTCTTTCAGTATCAATAATTGTATTGGTAACATTGGCTGTACACTTTGGTTTTATATTTGGCTTTAGCGGAAGTTTGTAGAGGTCATTGCCATCTGTTAGAGCAGACAGTATCCTTCTAGCCTTGAGCATTGATCAGTCTGTTTCAGATTCTGTTCTGAAATTATGAAATTTCTCAGTCTTGAAACTCCTGTAAAAGGGGATTATTACAGCTGCAGAATCTGGAGATGCAAACTACTAATAAAACCACACTTCATAGTATTCCCAAGAAATATTACACCTCTCGTTAAAAAGACAAACGTTTCATTAAATACCTTTTGTTAGAACGGTTGACTTAGAAAGTTTGAGTCAGTGAAGAAGCTGAAAAACACTTAGGTGAGAACATCTCTCACACACAGTGTCTGAATAATAAATTTCATGTAAGGAAGCATAGTCAAAAATAGCTCTTCTCTTAGGCCAGGATGCAAGTTAGATGGCCAATGTTTTTTACTCAGTTTTTTTCTTCGTTGTACTTTTGATTTCTAGCTCCATCCTTTACTGCAGTGTTCTTCATGAACAATTTTCACCCTGAGGAATGAATAATCTTTGCTTTAGAAGGCATAGCTCTGACAAAAGTAGCTTTTCCCTAAATTGGACAGGTAGTTCTGTGAACAGCAAAATAAATGAGATCTAGTTTTCTGCGAATTTGTACTGTGGATTTAATTCCTTCTATATCTAATAAAGGGCTGGGTTTTACTAGATTTTCTCATTGCTAGAAATATTATGCCCTGTATTGCAGTTTATCCAGTCTTAGCTGTGGACAAATTTGAGTCTCAGATCTTGGGATGTGATTTTTTTTTTTTTTCCAGAAAATAGTCTAGAAGCACATCAAAATTTCTCTTATGTCTTCCTCATAGTCCACTATGAAAGATTCATCTGTGTGAAATAAGTGGTGTCTTTTGGAAGTGCATGAGCCTAAAGACAATGTGCACATTTGTCATTTGTCTTATTTTTTAAGCTTTTATGCTGAGCAATTAATCTGAATTATGTGACGTAGAATCTAGAGTTATTCAGGAGGCATAGCACCTGCATAGAGAATGTTTTCTTCAAAACACAATCTAGCAGCTGGACATTTCAAGTTCCTTTAAAATACAGAATGTATTTGATGTTCCTACCTCAAAAAACAGGTTTACAGCCATAGGTTTAAGATACGGAATCAAAAATGCAGTATCTAATTTTTACACTAAAAGCAGGCTCTTAAAACTTCTGGTTAGTTTCAGAACTATAGCAGAGATGATGGCAAGAAGTTAGGGTAAAATTTAAGGACTTGTAGTTATCATCTGCGCATATTTGTCACCAGTTGATGTCTGTTGCCTTCAACAAAATCTCTCCATTTCAGTATATAGATGCATAAGAAGACCCACACAGAATTCCAGAGGGTCGAAAACGGTGCTTACATGAAGTGAGGATTCTTTTTGTCAAGCGTTGGACCAACATGTAATGTGCAAACACCTCGTTAGGGTGACAGATAAGGATTGTAGCACCAAATTCCAGATGTGTAAGGAAGAATGCTGCTGGTTGTCTTCTGTTTATATTGGGGCAGTGTAAAAACTATCAAGTGTGCAAGTTGAAGAAATAGGTCTGTCTGACTGTGACTGTTGTGGCAAAGCCTGGAAAGCATAATCAGGTCATTCTTGTAGGAGACCATTTGGCATTCCGGTTGCAGATGATGTCTCAAGGGGTAGTGATGCAAATGTGCTGCAAACCAGGTCAGTCTTGATAACCAATGTAGTTCTTGATGTTAAGTAGTTTTCTCACTGACAGGAAGGAGTATGCCTCTTGAGTAGGAGAGTGGCACGAAAAATCCAAGAAGAGATGTTTATTTGCACACTGTAGGTGAGCAGATTATTTGGTTACGGTGGTATTTATACTTACCTTTTCCCTCAGATAAATCTGATATGCTATTTAATATGTACAAAAGCCCAGAGAGGGCAAGAGCAAGCTTTAAGAAAAATCAGCAGTTCCTTTGAGCACATCCTGCTTTAAATCCTTATTTGATTAGACTGCTTATCCATGTATGTGAAAGACAATTTACATTGGGAGTGGCACAGCTTCTGAATCAGAAGCTATGTCACAGTTTTGTGCTTCAAACAGGCAGGTACTGAGCTGGATTTTTACTTCTGTCTTTGCTGCTGTATTTCCAAACTCATGTCCTTGGCTCCGCATTTTCTAGCCCACCACTGATGAAATATTCAGCACTAACTACAGCAGCGGTATCATAACTAAGCTGTGAAATATTCACTTACAAGCAGTAAGTAAGAGAATATGATTTCATCTGTCCCTTGACAAATAAAATCAAGCCATTGTTATTCTGTTATCTTCTTCTGCTGTTCCTGTCCTGCTCTTCTAGGGCATGTGCTGGATGCCACACTCACATCATATAGCTGGGAGAGAAGTCAAAGGCAATAGACTCCAGATCACTGCTTAAATATTGTGTGCCTTGGTCATGAGTAGTTGTGTGCTCCAACTTAGCATGACAAAATTTGAGCAAGAGAGATTTACCTCTTGGCATTTGGTTCACAACTTCCTGTGGAAATTTTTTTTAAGCATTTTTAGAAAAAAACTATAAATGTAGGAGAAGCTGCAGACTGAAGATGTCTTGATTTCTTATAAACCCTCCTCTTTAATCATTAGGTCCATACACCTGTCAGTCTGCATCTGTGAAGGGTAGAGTTAGTGCTACATCAACTGGTTCTGGTCTTTCAGCATTTATAAGACTAATTTTTAGCTGCTAATTTTGACATGCAGTCAATCAACAGCCTTGCTTCATTTCTTGTTATGAGTTGAATTAAGATACTGTTCTCCACTCATTTTTTTGGAATCCTTCTTAAGAACTTTTGAAGGCATTAACTGCTTGTCACAGGCTAACAGTGCAAAACAACAAGCTTTGGGGGTTTATATTGTAAAACAAAAACACAACCTAAGGGGGTATGCCAAAAGCAGATTCAGTGTCTGTTGTGATTGGTGCCATTTTTTCTGTGACTGTTTCATTCTCTCCCTTAAAAATGTTATATTTTCAATATGTAATTATTAAGGATTTCTCACTGTCTCATTTTTATGTAATTCTTCCTTGTAATTTCTGTCCTAGGATTTAGCTGAAGGGAAGAACTCTACTTGAACAAAAAAAGAAAATTAAATTGTGAAGCAGTGCTTAGGATTTCTGCACATTTTTTTGAAGTTGGGTTGCCATATTGAGGTATCAGAATAATAAAGGGAAGCTGACACATTAAATGTGTCAATAGCATGTTGAAATTGTAGTAAGGTTAGCAAGGCTATTAGAAGGGGATCATGGAGAGCAGTATAGTTCATATCATGTAAGAACAGGAATTACCTTAAGCCTAAATTTTAGTATGCTACACTGGAAAATTCTTCATACCTGTTGGCCATGGAGGTAGTAGTTCTAGTCTGCTTCATGGGAAACAGTTCTAATCTTCCTCTTAGGACAGAGGCAAAAGTACTGGAGCAGTTGCTTTATTCAATTAATGTAATGTATCATGGTGGCTATAACACCTTTTTTTATTTTCTTGTAGAGGAACACAGGGATGTTGAACCATTGGTAAATGAATAGGTACTCTAGGATTTATTTGTATTGGGACAGCCTGAGTTCAGTCAACTGACAGAGAAAGATGAAGAATTGTCATCAGTGGTGCTCATCCTCGGGACAGTTGTTTTTTTGCACCAATTGACAAGCCTGCTTAGTGCAGTCAGTGTAAATCCTCCTGGTTCTATGTACAGCAGCAGTTTAGTTCATGTGGGACTATGTTTTGCTTTTTACCAAACAGCAAAATGTCTCAGTCATCCCCGTTCACTCTGATGTTCCTCTTTGTGACTGGCTAGTGTAAGTGTGGGCTCTGACTGTTCTTGAGAACAGACACTGGAGAAGTCCCCTTGGTTTTTAAATACAGGGACTTTCTAGCAGTAGGTGGAAGTGCAGAAAAGCACACTGATGAGAACCTCCCTGGTTTTGGTTATCCATACTTTCCAGTTAGTATTTATTTTTTCTTTTTTTTTTTAAAGGAATCAAGTCGAGTTGAACTTTTTACTCAGGGTAAAATAAACAGCCACCAATCCATTGTGCAGCTGCAGTTCTTACAAAAAACTGTAACTGGGCAAAGTTGGACAACTCCCCATAACTTTCATACTTCCTGCCATTCTGGAGGTCAGTGGAATTGTCATTTCTAAACTGCCCCAGGCTCTTGGCTAGGACTTCAGAGGGAGCCTCTTCAATTTTAAACACAAAGGCTGGTCATCTTCACTGAACCATAAGTGTTGAATTTATACCACACAACACAGAAACTTCCCAGTAAACTTTAAACAGATTGTTTGGAAGTAGCACAATTATGTGCAGGTCTTACCCTAAGGTACTTTAGAACCTGCCCTCTAGTTTTCTAGAGACATTTGCTGTATCAGACAGGCTTACTTTTCTTTCCATTCTGCTCTGCCCATTTTGCCCTGAAGGCTGCTTTCAGCCTTCAGAGTATTGTGTATTTGCCCAGGTACCCTGGAGTGACTTCCAGCACTAATTATGCCTGTGCTTTCTCCTCATGATATACTTGACATACTTGTGCATATCTAAGTAACTTTATCTCTCCAAAGTTAAAAAAAAAAAATTTCTGTGGTTATTTACCTTCAGTCTTCTCCCCTGAAGTCCTCTAGAACTCTGTTGAATAGATGAATTGCCAGAAGTCTAGCAGAAAATACATTGCTGGGTCAGTGGTAAAAACAGGAAGAGAGTTCTCCCACAAAAGCAAATGAATTGTGTGTTAAACTTTACACAGCAGCATGTAGGTGAATTTTGTATGGTTATACAAAGTTATGGTTATACAAGTGACATGATATGGCTCAGGTGGACTGCCTGAGAAGCAGTTAAGACCTCTTCCACCCAAAAAGCATTTGACTACTTCATACATACAGATATGTAAATAAATACTTTTTTTTTTTTTTTTAATGTGTGTGTGTATATATATATACACACACACTCTTCACCTTTTTTCAATCATCACAAGCTTACGGTCTTTACTAGGCCATGAGTTTTGCTGCTTTGTTACCTCTATAGAATAGCTTAGTAGGATACAATTGACCTGTATGTTGCAGCAAGGTGATGGACTGTTTATGTGGGGAACCAGCTGATGGCAGAGAATGACTGAAGTTGGATGGGACTTCTGCAGGTGATCTGGGCCAAGCTCCCTGCTTAAGCAGGGCTACCCAGAGCCAGTCGCCAGTCTCTTGATTCACAGATCCACAAATTGCATTGAGTTGGAAGGGATCCTCAAAGGTCATCTTGGAGGTATAGCTGCTCACTGCAAGGAGATTGGACAACTAGATCAAACTGTTCATGGCCACAAATGTTTTGACCTGGAATCTCTTCAGGAACAGGGCCTCTACCATATCACTGGGCAACCTGTTCCAGTATTTTACCACTCTCATTGTAAAGAACTGATGTTCAGTGTGAACACTCCTGTGTTTACTGATCATGTCACTTGGCACTACTGAAAAGAGCCTGACTTTACACCCTCCCTTTTGGTATTGGTATACATACATCACTGAGGTTCTCCTGAGCCTTCTCTTCTCCAGGCTGTATAGCCTTAGCTCTCTCAAGCTTTCCTCATAGGGGAGATACTCTATTCCGTCATCTTTAAATACTTTCATTGGACATTCTTCAGTATGTCCATGTCTCTTATGTACCAAAACTGGACACAGCACTCCAGTGCTGAGTAGAGGAGAAGAATGGTGGTCAGTGGAGTTAAATCCAGATGGCAGCTAGTCACAAGTGGTGTTCCTCATGGCTCAATGTTGGAACCACTTCTGTTTAATGTCTTTATTGATGACCCTAATGAAGACATAGAGTGTGAAACCAAACCAGTAAGTTCACAGATGACACCAAGTTGGGTGGCAGTGTTGATCTGCAGGAGAGTAGGGAAGCTCTACAGAGAAACTTGGATAGATTGGGCCAGGGATAATGGGATGAGCTTCAACAAGGCCAATTGCCAGGTCCTGCACTTGGGCCACAACAACCCCAAGCAATGGTACAGGCTTGAGGAAATTTGCCTGGAAAGCTATCTGGCAGAAAGGGATCTAGGGATTGTGACTGACAAGTAGCTGAATATGAGCAAGCAGTGTGCCCAGGTGGCCAAGAAAGCCAATGGCATTCTGGCTTGTATTAGAAATGCTATGTCCAGCAGAAGTAGAGAGGTGATTGTCCCCTTGTACTCTGCTCTGGTGAGGCCACATCTCAAGTATTGTGTTCAGTTTTGGGCACTTCAATATAAGAGGGATGTGGAGGTGCTTTAGCTAGTGCAGAGGAAGGCAAGGAAGCTGGTGAAGGGCCTGGAGAATAAGTCTTATGAGGAGTGACTGAAGGAGCTGAGGCTGTTTAATTTGAAAAAGAGGAGCCTGAGGAGAGACCTCATTGCAGTCCACAAGTACCTAAAAGAACGTTGTGGAGAGGTTGATGCTGGTCTCTTCTTACAGGTAAGTAGTGATAGAACAAGAGGGAATGGCCTCAAGCTGTGTCTGGGTAGGTTTAGACTAGATATTGGGAAGAAAATATTCACAGCAAGAGTGGTCAGGCACTGGAATGGGCTGCCCAGGAAGGTGATTCAGTCACCATCCCTTCATGTATGTAAAAGTTGTTTGGATGTGGTGCTTGGGGATATGGTTTAGGGTGAACCTTGTAGGGTAGGGGTATCAGTTGGACTTGGTGACCCTGAGGGTTTTTTCCAACCTGCATGTTTCTGGGATCATTGCTTTCCACCTGCAGCCAGTGCTTTGTCAACTGCAACCCAGGATGCCACTAACTTTCGTTGCTGCAAGGGCACAGTTAGTGCCTATGTTGAACATGGTGTTCACCAGAAACTCCAGGACCTTTTCTGCCTAGCTGCTTTACAGCTGGGCAGCCCCAGCATATATTGGTGCATGAGGTTGTTCTCCAGGTGCAGGACTTTGCAATTCTTGTTGAACTAACTGTCCTCCCTTAGTGTGTTGTTTTACCAGGCAAAAGCAACTGCAAGCTGGAATGACAGTTCTGCGTTGCTGAGGCTTTGTAAATTCTTCATGCCATTCAGAATCTTGGAATAGTTAAAGAACCTCAGCTACTTCTCCAGGTTGGAGAGTCAGCTCTGTCTGCTAGTAGAATATGTTCTTAGTGGCAGCTTAGAAGAGAAGAAAACCCTGGAAATAGATCCCACTTTTTCCTCTTCTACACATCTCTTACCTTCTGTCCAGATTATTTGGCTGTCGTAGAAAACTAGGCAGAGAATAGAAGATGACTGAAATAGTGCTCTCATTAGTAGCATACTGTATTGTCCTCATCTTTTGCAGCTAAATGGTCTATTGTGTCTTGTCATAGGTGCTAATGTTCTTCAGACAAGATAGGAATCCTGATTTTTTTGTGTGAACATTAGTGAAACAGGCAGCTTCCTCCAGATCTTAAAGACACTGTAAAGAAGATAAATGTTTTCACATGACTTTGGATCAAAGTGGCTTTTTCATCAGGGAAAGTTATGGGACATCTTGTTTTCCATCTGCTTTTCAGAAATTTCATTGGAATAAAGAGGTCTTAGGAAGTTTTTTAAGAGAATATTTCCCCCCAGTTTGAAAAACATTGTACTGTTTCACTTGTGCCCATACAGAAGTCTGGTCTTGTGATCCATCCAAAAAATCAAGAGCTTCTCATGCTAATTGTGGACTCATCGATTATAAACAAAGTAATTGTTCCATTTTCTGAGCCTCTGATATTTCAATGACTTTAAATATTTCATTCTAACTAAAGCATCTTTTAGCAGGAGATTGTTAAAGGTAGTGCTTTGGGTTTTTTTTTTAATCTGATGACTGGAGCACTCTGTCTTCCATTGGTAGATCCTTCTTGAGGTCTCTATTCTGTATGTTTTCCACTACTCCAAGTATTTTTTCACATACATTTCTCTTTAAATAGCAAATTCTCATTCCCAGCTAAGGTCCCACAGGAAGTTTAGGACCAAGAGACCACTCCAGTCTCATAGTGGCAGCAGGTTGAGCAGCTTTTTTTTAAATACCCCCCTGAAGAGGGGTCATCTAACAGTGACCTTGTATACAATGGATTCTTTTCCTTGAATGAAGAAAAAAATGCACTAAATTTTGAATATTTGATTGTTGGTTTTATTTTTTTCCTGTTTGATTTGATATATGGGAATGTGTAGATTTGATGACGATTTTTACCTGTCCAGTCATTTCTGGTGTTGTGGAGACAACAGGCTGAGAAATTATGGCCTTGACAGCATTGTTTCTGCTTGGGGAGGGGATACAGTTCTCTGAAAATGTTTGAATATGTAGGGGTCTATGTATTATTTTATATCTGTGTACTGGCTATGCTTGATTTTAAAAGCAATGTAGGTCAGAATTACCTCACAATTAACATTTTTCTTCGTAAACCTCTATTTCAGTTGATTTCTTGCTCTATTTTGTCTCTGGTATTAGTGCAAAGAAGAGCTGGAGCACACAATTTTGAGGCGGTAGAGACAAAGCCATGTGGTGCTACTAAATTTTTTTTTAAGTGTGATTTTACTTTAAATGTTATGAAGCAGGATGGCTTCTCTTGGCATTTTTCTTTTCTGTTGCCTGAATATTGCTTCTACCATTACACTCTAACTATAAAGTTAGTTTATCATGTGCCAAATTTAAAATCTCGTTCTTTATTGGATGGATAACAAAAGTCTGGTCAAAGCTTGAGTTGTCCAGATTGCAAATACAATCTGAGAGCAGATCAACTCAGAAAAGCTTACCTTTCTGTTCAGATGGGGAGACACTGGCTTGGAGAAATAAAACATTGTCTGCTTGGGGAAGTGTCATTACACCCAGTTATTGAAAATTTTCTTGGTGCATACATGTTACTTAATTCATAAATGTATCACATTCCCATGATCTTAAGTTAACAATGTCAGTGTCCATGAGCACTGAAGCAGCCCAAAATCATAGAATCAGTCAGCGTTGGAAGGAACCACAAGGATCATCTAGTTCCAAACCCCCTGCCATGGGCAGGGACACCCTACCCTTGATCAGGCTGCCCACAGCCTCATCCAGGCTGGCCTTAAACACCTCCAGGGATGGGGTCCCAACCAACCCCCCTGTGCAACCCGTTCCAGGCTCTCACCACTCTCATGCTCAACAACTTCGTCCTCACCTCCAGGCTGAATCTCCCCACCTCCAGCTTTGCTCCGTTCCCCCTATTCTTGTCCCTACTTGATAGCCTAAAAAGTCCCTCCCCAGCTTTTTTGTAGGCCCCCTTCAGATACTGGAAGGCCACAATGAGGTCACCTTGGAGCCTCCTCTTCTCCAGACTGAACAGCCCCAACTCTTTCAGTCTGTCCTCATAGCAGAGATGCTCCAGTTCTCTGATCATCCTCATGACCCTTCTCTGGACACACTCATGGGAGAACAGACACTCCAACAGCTTCTATTTTATACTTGCTGTTGAATGGTAGATTTTCCTTTTGTATTTACCTGGTTTGGAAATACAGGTGTGTCACGATGTGTGATTTGCTCTGAGGTCTGTTTCCTAATAGGGAGTATAAGATTATGAAAGAAGCAAAATAATCATCTTAATTCTTGCAAATTGCAAGTGTCCAGTGAGAACCAGTTACAGACTATCTGCACAAGTTGTGTAATATAGCTGCATGTGTTATATGTTACAGAGCCAGTATGTCAATTGTCAATTCCAGAGCAGTCTCTGGAATTTTTATCCAGAGAAGTTCCAGCAGTGAAGTCTAAAATGTGTGCTGAGGGAGAGGCTAACTAAGTCTCTAATGCCAATGATGTACAAGTTGTGCCTTATTCAGGCATAAATTTCTCTTCATATGTGCAAAGAGACAACTCACAGGTGCTTTTTTTGGCCAAGAGTATGTGATGTATTCTTGCTAGGCAAACCCTTTGGATAAAAAGGGGAAGAAATTACTGAGGATGTGTGATTTTATATAATAGCTGGATTGATGGAAATGTTGAGGTAATTTCCTAATAGTCAGTTCCCATGCATGAAGCAATCTTTCATCAATGCAGCTTTCTCCTGATCTGTGATTCTCATATGCCAAATTTAATTGAAAAATGCATTTCCATACTGAGGTGAGTCCTTTCACTGTTCTGCTTCCTTCTATTAGATCATGCATATGAAAAATTGTGCAAAAGCCATCAGAGTAGGTCATATCCCACTTAATGGATATATTTGTTAAAACTGATAAATGCATCTTTTCAGAATACTTGGGACAACTCAGGATACATTTAGCCTATGAAGTGCTATTAACTGCTAAAACTGAGAGATCCCAACATTGAAAACATTTGGCTCAGTGGACAAAAAACAATGTTTCATTAACAATTTTTGCCCACATGAGTGCCATAATATAGAAGTAGCTTTTATTCTTTCATTTTAATCTAGAACTTTTGAGGCTGCAGATGGTGAGCTGTTTCCCTGAAGTGGTATTATTAAAGTCAACTGAATGAGGAGGAAGGTAGAGGAAGGCAAGGCCACAGAAATGGACAGCCATGTTCTGGACTGCATCAAAAGAGTCATGGCCAGCAGGTCAAGGGAGGTGATTCTGTCCCTCTGCTGTGCTCTGGTGAGGCTTCATCTGAAGTACTGAATCCACCTCTGGAGTCACCACAAGAAAGACTGTTGGAGCAAGTCCAAAAATGATTGGAGGGCTGGAACACCTCTCCTGTGAAGAAAGGCTTAGAGAGTTGGGACTGGTCAGCCTGGAGACCTTTTTGTGGCCTTCCACTACTTAAAGAGGGTCTATAAGAAAGATGGGGACAATCTTTTTAGCATAGTCTGTTGCAACAGGACAAGGGACAATGGTTTTAAACTAAAAGAGGGTAGATTTAGACTAGATAGAAAAAATAAATTTTTTTTGCAATGAGGGTAGTGAAACAATGGCACAGATTTCACAGAGAAATGGTAGGTGCCCCATTCTTGGAGACATTCAAGGTCACATTGGACAGGGCTCTGAGTTACCCGATCTACTTAAGATGTCCCTGCTTACTGAAGAAGGGTGGGACTAGATGACCTTTAAAGGTTTCTCCCAACACAGACCTTTCTATGATTGTGTAACTGGCTGTTAAATATTAAAATAAACATAAATATGCACACAACTGCAGCTGTATATTGCTACTTCATTTTAGTTAATAATTAATAAATGTAGCAGTCAGATAGCTACGGGTCTGTAGTTATTAGAGTATTTTTTCACTAAAGAGTGTCATAGCAGCCTTCTTAGAAAATGAGACAAAATTTCAAGACCTCGAGTTTCATAGCAGGAAGAGGATAGTTCATGGAAGAGGATAATTCTGGTTCTTCCGTGATGAAGTGATGTAGAAATTCTCACGGACCTTTGCTCAGAACTTTCTGCAATTGCATAGCCATGTACAAAGCTAAGTTCACGTTGAAATCCATCCCTAATGAAAAAGACTCCTAGGTCATATTGAAATCAGTCATTACACGGTAATAAATGTTTTCCCAAATTGGATCGTCCCAGCTTTCTCATGCCTTGAACGCTGTTCACTACCAGAAAATGTGTTACAACGTGACCTGACTGCAGAGAACAGTTGTTCCATCTGTAACTTCAACATCTTCATGATTTTTTTAGAGTTTAAGACAAATAGTCTGCAGGGCAAATCTAACTGAAAGATTATTACATGTACCTGCTTAGAAAAGGAGACACTCTTCTCTTGGATTGCTTTCATTAAGTGATTTGGGAAGCACTGAATTCTACATTTGCTGAAATGCAAATGAAAGTGATGAAATTGGGGGGGGGAGAGGGGGGCAGTGGGTGTTTAAAATATATTAGAAGCATGGTTCTAAATATTGCAGCTTTTCTCAATTTCTGAGGTGTATTTCTTTTCAAGTTTTGTTCCAAGTTTTGATAGTGTTTAAGGTTATAGGATTATTACTGTTACTTCGGGGAAAAATTTCTGAGGTTAACTGTTTCGTAATACCTTAAATACTCATCTTCTGAGTACTTGAAGAAAGAAAAGTCATTACACCTTATTGAACAGGGTTTTCATACACACAAGAAATTGTCAAAATCTGAAAAAAGAAACTACTGCTACTCATCATTGTTGTTTCCCTAGTTGTAGTGTCTGTAACGGACAGAAAGTAAGAGTTATGCATTACAGTTTTCTATGATTCTTGATCTTCCAGTCTCCACATAGCTCAGAGAGAGAGAGAGGCATATTGCACTATAAAAGATTCCAGGTAAAAAGGCCTGTGGCATAAATTCACAGGCTAACCAGAAGAGAAGAAAGCTTAAATCTGATAGTGCGGTTGTGTTTGTCTGTCAATACGGATCTGAGCATTGTAGGTTGGGCTCATTTCCAGTAATTCACAGTAATGACCTAACATACCATGCTTTCATCATCATCTTCAAAGCTTGCAGGCAACAAAGCCACTCTTACACCTTCCAGTAGGCAGGTCGCATACAAAAAAGTTCTCTTCAAGGTTTCTTACTAAATTATATTTGACTTGTACAACACACATGAATTGGTTCTACACTGAATACCACAATTGTGTTTTGTAGCTTGATAATGCTAGAATTATGCCACCTAGTAGTATGTAACAGTCTTCTTGATTTATCAAAACACCTTAGAATAAAAGTACACTTGGAATTCATCAAAACTTAAATCTTTGTGGTAAGGCACAGACTTAAGTGTGATTAGATTTATACACATGCTTGATATTTCATATGACTTGGGCAGAGATTGGAGGAAATAGCCATGGTATTTTCTTGTACATGTTCTCCTTTTACCTCAGAGGAGGAGTTGCTACTTGCAGTAAATTATGTATGTTAAAGTCACAGGATATATGAGTGCCACCTACCTTTTTGATTCAGCAGTTCAAGGGAAGGGATTCTCTCCCTCTGCTCTGCTCTGGTGAGACCTCGCCTGTAGTACTGCATCCAGTTCTGGAGCCCCTATTACAAGAGGGATGTGGACATGCTGGAGCATGTCCAGAGAAGGGCCACAAGGATGATCAGAGGGCTGGAACATCTCTCCTATGAGGACAGACTGAAACAGTTGGGGCTGTTCAGTCTGGAGAAGAGGAGGCTCTCAGGTGACCTTATTGTGGCCTTCCAGTATCTGAAGGGAGCTTACAAAACAGCTGGGGAGGGACTTTTTAGGCTATCAGGTAGTGACAGGACAAGGGGGAATGGAGCAAAGCTGGAGGTGGGGAGATTCAGCCTGGAGGTGAGGAAATTGTTGAGCATGAGAGTGGTGAGAGCCTGGAATGGGTTGCCTATGGAGGTGGTTGGGGCCCCATCCCTGGAGGTGTTTGCAGCCAGGCTGGATGAGGCTGTGGGCAGCCTGATCTAGGGGGTTTGGAACTGGATGATCCTTGTGGTCCCTTCCAACCTTGGCTGATTCTATGATTCCTTACAAGTACAGAAAGCCCTCTGAACCACAGATATTACTATAAACCCCTTATTGCACTGCTATTGTTTTATGTTTCGGAGTTCCCTACACAAACCCTTACTTGCCACATATCTCACTAGAAGTTACTTTTGTGGAAACAGAAGTACTTCCAAATATGAAATGCATCTGTTCCTTTGCATCAAGGTTGTGGAAGTGCTCTTAGCATAGCTGTGGGTTACAGGTATGTTGTCAGTTTATGTAAGAGCTCTAATATAAATGCAGACCTACAGGTAGATAATGTTTTGGAGTTTGTTTTTTTTGTTTTAAAATATTCACCAAGCCAAAGCCTTTAAGGAGGTCTTGTTTTCATGCTTACCAGTTTGGGGAGGTTTTGATTTATGCAGCTGGCAGAATGCAGACATTCAAATTTAGTTAAAACCTAACTGCATTACATCAGTGCAGATCTCTTAGGCACATGCTCACGCTGAAGATTATGAGCCATGACATATTGAATTAGCCCATCTAAAAGCTGCATCTAAGCAGGTTACCTCTTATCACATGCGCTGTGATAAATGATTGTGTAAAATGCTCTTAGGGAGTTCTAATAGTGACATACAGCGTTTGCGTGATTTAAACTGTCTTCAAACTGGCATAAGACAGTATTTGCATGTGTAAACGAAACTATTGCTATGAATAAAGCACTCTGATTTCTGCCATTACCAATAGGGAGGTTGGTGATGCTTTGTCATTCCGAGTGCATGTGCTCAAAAGCAGCTCTAACTTTGGGAAAAACAAGGGTTCTGTTCAGACTGAATGGGCACTCCTAAGATGATAAATACAAAGCGTTTATAGCAGTTTATTTGAACTGATTTCCAAACCTCTATTTGTTGAGTCAGACTGTAGTCGATCATGTAGATGTCATTTTACAAAGGAAGTTCAATGCTGGGCGAAACCTTGGCATGTAATTTAGTGGTCTTTTAATTAGCATTTGGAAGAGGTGTTTTGGGTGCAGTTTTTTCCCCAATCCGGTTTAAGACCTTAAATTGCTTTAATGAACTTCCATAATCAAAATTACCAATTTTAAAGCAGTTTTTTAAGTAAATCTAGAAGTCTTACACGTAATATCAGTTGCAGAAATTTTTATATAGTAGATAGGCTCCTTGAAAAGAAAATACAACACTTATTATGATTAATTTTGTAAAATTTAAATAATGAAGTATGAAGTAGAGAAAAGTGAAGATTTGAAAGATAACTTAATGGATTGCTGCTGGTCAAGGGAAGGAAGTGGAGCCTCTTCCACATGAAATTTCTGTTACTGTAGCTGTACCAGTTAAGGGCTGGGATAAGTATGACCTGGAGTCCAACGTTTGAAACAGTGTTGAGTGCTAATAAAAAGTAGATAAATTTTAGAACATAGCATGGTTTTTGTTGGTCTAAGATTTCATCACTCTGTTGGGATTTGTCATGGTATCTTTTCTAGTACAGTGTTCTTTGTGAAGCTGTATAATTAGAAGTGTGGCCTAGGGTCATTGTGGACAAATGGCTTCTAACAATCCAGCATTCAGTAGAAGATTTTGTAGTAAGTTTTTTTTTTCCCCTCTGTTATTCTTTGCTTTTGGCTCTGTGTCTCTCTTTGTGGGATAAGAGAATAACCTTGAAAGGAGGTTGTATTACCCTTCTATCTAGTTCCCCAAGGAACTACTAAGAGGTTATATTATCCTTCTATCTAGCTCCCCAAACGCACTTCCGTTTTTCTAGATGTTGTTGAGTAGTAATGACCCATGGGGAAATATCTGTGGTAAGCCCAAGAATGAGTGAAACTTCCCTAAGGATGATGATGAGTCTCAAAAGCGTTTTACTGAGGTATTAGAAGTGAGTCCTTCTCTCGTTCTGAGAAAGAAAGGATTTGGGTGTCTGAAGGAGAAGCAACAATTGTGCATCCTCAAACCAAATCCAGAGCTGCTGGGAGATCTGAGGCCTCAGCTGAATGTAGTTTTTATGCAAGATCACAGCTTTTTTGAGCACTTGCTGTCAGAGAGACAAAAATTTTCAACATTCTTATTCTTCTCAATGGCAGGACTCAGCAGAATGCAACAAGAAAATAATGAGCTGAGTAACAAAAAGTTTATTATAGGAAGATTGTCATGGCCTTTTTGTCCTATTAGTTTAACAGGAGATGAAATTTTGAGAAGCAGCCTAGAGTCCCTGTATTTTCAGCACCTAATAATGAAGATATTCACCACACAAATAAAACTCCTAAAACAGTCTTGAGTGTACATTCTAGCCCCCAGCTGTGTCTGTACTCTCAGCTTATTTAGGGAATCGTCTTTTGCAGGATAGAGGAATTGAGTTGGCAGCTGTGAAAAGAGAGGGAATACTGTATTGATGGGTGGCAGCGAGGCTGTATGGCTTTCCATTAGTATAACTGATGATTCGAGTAGCCATCAATACTCAGAACAAAATCAGCACTGCAAAACTGCTCTTGGACTTTGCCAGCTGGTGTCAATAACTGGAAATCCTAGGGCAAACTTTTTTAGCAGTTCAGGGATTGAAGCAATTGTTTGCAAATCATTTACTCCACGAAGACACAGCTGGCTCAGTCTGATGAACTCCAGCACAGTTCCTAAGCCAGGCACTTCCAATTTCTCACTATCATTCAGTGTCTGATTCATCATGTCAGACGAGCTTGATTCATTTTGGCCATTGTTTCCCTGCTTGTAAAATGGATGTGATCATAATCTGCTGGTTGTAATATCTGTCTGCCTCACTTGAGCTATTGTGTGGGTCAGTTAATGTCCCTGCTGTGTGCTGCAGCTGAACGGGAAACAACGGAGCCTGCAGCGCTGTCGACGACATGCTCCCAGCTGGGTTGCTTTCTCTTGCCTTTGAGAAGGAGACTTTGTGTACACATCCCTCCCAGCCTCTAGGGATTTGGATGTAATCACAATATTGTGATGGGAGTTGGGTGTCTCTCTGTCAGCCTGACAGGCCTAGTTATGCCTGCACTGTGGTTTCCCCTCAAGTGCCATGCCAGCCCAGGTGCCACACCTCTGCTGCTGGAGCTGTGATCCTTCTCTCTCTGCTCCTTCCTCTCATGTACCGTTTGGTCAGGAGCTGTGCATAGGTAACACAAAATGCATTGGCAGCAGAAAGCTGGGCAGAAGTTGTGTAGCATTGGCCTCACCCAGAGAAAAGTGGCAACTGGGGCACAACATCCCCACTGCAGCTCTGCCATCGCTGGATGGATTGCAGCTCTCTGCAGCCACTTCACGTGATCCTTTGGGGAAGGCAGGAAGACAGTAGAAGCAAAGGGCCCTGTACCCCAAAAATCTTCTGATGCCTGGTCTGAAATGATTGCAGGCAAAACTCTAAATACTCACTTTCCTGTTATCTGTGATGACTTGGTATTATGCTTCTGTGGTGGTATCATCCATGCTCCCTGCAAGGCATTTGGACACCAAATTTCTCACTCTTGCCACTAATGACCCTCTCTTTGTTTTGTCCCAAAATCTCTTTGTGCCTAGCTAATGAGAATTAACATCAGTGATGTGACACAATGTCTGCTCAGAGTATCAGTGTGATTCTTCTGTCTGCTTTCATACAAGGAGACTTTAATTTGAACAAGGATCAGTCTAAATGCAGTAGGGAGAAAAAAACGAGACTTAACCTTTCATGCTTAAGATATATTAGGTATCTTATAAAATAATAAAATTAACAGAAAAGGAAAAAACAATTCTGGTTTATGTAGGCTTTCTATACTGTCCTAGTAATTGAAAAAATTCAACGAAATAATTACATTTTGTATACACATGAGGCTTACTCTCTGTTAAAGCAATTACTTTTTAAACAGGAAATTTGGGTTTAAAACATCATTTTATAAGATTCAGGACCAATGTTTAGCCCCAGGACTGAGGTTACAAATTTTTGTTTAGTTTCAATGTGCTGAATTTGCTGTAGTAACAGAGTGGCAGAGAGTTGCATCAGATGTATTAAGGTGGTCTTTAAGCAACCTATTGCAGAGTGGAACCCTGTTGCATCGTCATTGATAATGGTGTTGAAGCAGTGGTAGCTGTAATACTTATTATTAGTGAGGAACCTGTAGTAATATGGCAGGGTAAGGTTGAGAAGGAAATAACATTCCAGAGATTTTACTGAGAGGTCTAAAGCTCTGGTGATACCATGAAATAAGTGAGTCTCTACAGAGGGACATAAAACCTTCTGAAAGGAGGTCTCTTCTCCCAGGCAACCAGTGACAGAATGAGGGGACACAGTGTCAAGCTGCACCAGGAGAGGTTTAAGCTGGAAGTTAGGAAGAGTGATTTGCCATTGGAATGGGCTGCCCAGGGAGGTGGTGGGGTCACTGTCTCTAGAAGTGTTTAAAATAGAGACTGGATGCAGCATTTGATGCCATGGTTTAGCTGAGTAGATGATGTTGAATGATAGATTGGTCTTGATGGTCTCAAAGTTCTTTTCCAACCTGATTAATACTGTGATTCTGTGATAAAGGTTCTAGCAGTAGGGTGGTGATTCCTGTCCCTGAATTGCTGCAGGGTTCAGATGTAGGTGTGAAGCAGTAACAGACAGGGGGCTCCTTAATGAAGTGGAGAAAAGCCAGCCTCATTAATTTTTTTGCATTATCAGCTGTCACGTGTGTGCTCATGCGTGCAGACATTTGCTTTTTAGTAACGTAACCTTTACAATCTTCAATTCTCAACTATTTATCTCTGTAACACTTGCTTACTAATTACACTGGTGCATTATTAGCAGTTACTTCATTACCATTGCTTGATTACTTGAATGTGCTCTTGTGTACTTGAAAATAGTGTAATTCTCCTACCAGAAAAGGAAGGTAGTGAAGGGGGGGAGATCAGGAGTAGATGAACTTTGATGTGAGAAAGGAGTTGGAATAATGAAGCACACACGACCTCCAAGCCAATTTTTAGTACTGAGTTGTTCAGTCTGTACTAATGATCCATCTACCTGATGGAGCTGAAAAGCACTGTGATTGTTCTCACCTTGCTTCAGTTTAAAAAAAAAAAAAAAACAACAACCAAAAACCAAGCCGCAAGCAAAAATAAACCCCATAAAATGAAACTTGAACTAGGTCCTGGTTGCTTGCAAAATAATTTGCCTGCAGATGTCTATTGCTGCTTCAGATTTTTAGTAGAAAACTACTTCAGTATTTTGACAGACCATTTTTTGTTACAGCAAGCCAAATATAATACAGGAAATGTTGTGATTTAGAATTTATGAGCTGTGGTGAACTTTGATAATGAGCGTTCGAGAAAATAAAGGAAATAACAAAGACATTCATTCTTGTAGGCTTCTCACTTGTTAACTTATGACCATGTATTGAGTTGAATAGAATTGATTTGTGCTTCCTTTGAAAGTGGTAGAGAAGAATCCAGAGACCCCTAAAGTACAGGCCTGTGGTCTATTATATGGTAGAAATGTGAATAGGAAATGGTTTTGAACAATTCTGGTTAATGTTTAAAAGAAATGCCCTACTTATCAGGAGTGCTCATCACAGAGTTTTGACTACCCAAAGCCTTTATGCTTTTCTTCATCATCAGAAATTATTACTTTTAGTAAATATGTCCTCAGAAAAGCTGTCTCTTTCAGGTGATTTCTTTGTTAAAATTTTCTTGCAGATGAATTACTTCAGAAAGAGCAAAACTATTCTGACGATGTTTTGGCCAATATGATCAGTGAACCCAGAATCAGCTATGGAAACGATGCTCTCATGCCTTCATTGACGGAAACTAAGACCACAGTTGAACTTCTCCCTGTGGATGGAGAGGTCAGCCTAGATGACCTTCAGCCATGGCATCCCTTTGGTGTTGATTCTGTTCCAGCCAATACTGAAAACGAAGGTAAGTACAATAGGGTTTTGGGTTGAACTTAATTATTTCTGTTCACATTGTGCCCTGGAAACCGACATCTTTCGGATGTAAGCAGGATAGAGGCTCTCAAATGTAGGTTTAGAAATGGCCAGCTGTGTCTCTTTGATGGAACAGAAAATTCTGACTAAAATTTGGCATTTAGGCACACACCAAATTCCAGTGTTGAGATTACTCTCCTTTAAAAACAAATCTAAATAAATTCCAGCAAATTATGAGTGACAGTCTTCTAAAATCCATGACAGCGATCTAAGGGAGATAAATAAGTTGTTAGATTTGTGCCATGATGAAATGAGTGTTTTAGTTAAGGAAGAGCTTTCTATTTGTTGGCATTAAAATTATTACAAATCCAGCACAACCCTAGCATGAGGGTTGATTCTATTTCCACACCACCGCTGGTTGTCTGGAATACACTGCAGAAATATTCCTTCAGCAATACAACAAGCTGGTAAAAACTTTTTTTCATGAGGAGTGTTTTATGTTGTTTGTGGACTAATTTATTGAAGTAACTGCGTAACACTTTAATAATTTACATATAACTTGGAATTGGTAGTTTACTTAGGTGCCAAGAGCCTATTAATCTGAAACCTGAGGGACTTCAAACATGGCATTCAAGTTGCTTCTGTGTTTGTATTCCTTTTATCAGTTCAACTACACCATCATTAGTAGCAAGACAGTTACAGCAGTGAAACTTTGTTACTGGAAAGCAGCAGTAGATTCACAGGGGCTGGAGCCACAGAAGTCTTTTTTCAGGTGCATTTGTGATCTGTAGCTGAAGTGTACATCCTCCAAAAGTCTTTTGCAAGCAGTGGATTAGGCTATACTTGCTATCAGAATGAGTTTTGAAACCAGCTTTACACAGGTGGACTTATTCCAGCACAATGTGTGAGTGATTGTGGTCAGCTGGGTGTCTGAGAGACAAAACATGGGATATGGGCATGGATTTACCAGGTTCAAAATTGGTGTCAGGTGAAATTAGGGGAGTCAGAACCAGTTCTGTGGTCTAAGTAGGTCAGTCCCAGCAGTCAGAGAAGCATAAGATCAGGCAGAAAAAAAGACATGTCTACAATTTGAGCAAGGTTAACAGATCATCAGGCAGAAGTGTACTAGATTTGAGGGGAGGAGGACAAACTGGTCTCTAGTGAGACAAAAGTCAGACTGCAAAGGAAATAGCACTAGAGGTAGTAACTGAAAAAAAAGCAGAAGAGAGAGATGAAGCAAATGCAACAGACTGGCCAGCAGCAAGAAGCAGAAGACAGGAGATGGTGACAAGGACTCCAGATATGTCTGGAGGGCATGTGTAGCCAAGTGACATGCTGAGCAGCCAAGAGCAGCTGGCTGGGTTGCGTCAGATGCTGGCAAGTAGTACCAACGCCTGACCAGGCTGGCAGGCTGAACTTCACTCTCCTGAGGAATCAGCTGCAGTTCAACTATAGGGCACATGTCATGGCTGTCTGCCAGGAGCAGGCCCCAGTCTAGCTGGTGGTGGCTGTCTTGCAGGAATTTTCCACTTGTAATAGTTTAGTGCAAGGGCTAAACTCCCCCACTTCTTCCATCTCCTCCCCATACCAAGAGATAAAAGGGAGGGGAAAAAAAGGCAGAGGAAGAGTTTTCCATTGATTTACACAGAATATTTTGCTCCCCTGCTACAAAGGTATCAAATTATACCAGTCTATGCAGAGAAGGAAAAGGGAAATAAATGCCTGTGCAAATCCTCTAACAAGCAAAAACGCAGCCACCTGCTCAAGGACCAGAAAAGCCAGAGGGTGACCAGTCCCCCTTTTCCAGGGACATAAATGCAGCAGTTGTAAATTCATTATTCTGATAGTGGGGAATATACATGTTATGTGATTGAAACAACTACACTGATGCAGCTCTTGCTACAGTTTTTCCACAGTCGAGGCATACAGGGCATCAACTTATATCCACATTGCCTGCTTTCATGAAACATGGTAGAGGGGATTAATACATTTTGAAGTCTTTCCTCCCAGCTTTCAAAATGCACTGATTTTAGTCACTATATTCACAAGTTACTAGTTAGACAGGTTCACACAGCACTCCTGTCTTGAATAAAATTATGAGTCCTGTGTATTTGAATGAACTACACTGTTTGTTGCAGCAATTAAAGAGTTTCCCACAGCAAACATTAAGTTGTTGGGATTTTGGTTTGGATTTTTTTTTTTAATACCAAGATTTTATTTATCATGAAGTTACTGTTATTGGCAAACAGTTCTATTAAGCTAACCATTATTTTATACAATAAGTTCCTTTTATGCAGGAAGGTTTTTGGAGTCTGTGCAGTACTGAGCAAGTCTTTGTTATTTATTAACAAGTAGCCATTTATCAAATAAGATGTAAGTTCAAAATTCATGTGCTAGAGAACCCTCAAATAGTGTAGAGTGACTAACCATTTCATAGAATCACAGAATCATAGAATCAGTCAGGGTTGGAAGGAACCACAAAGATCATCTAGTTCCAACCCCCCTGCCATGGGTAGGGACACCCTACCCTAGATCAGGCTGCCCACAGCCTCATCCAGCCTGGCCTTAAACACCTTCAGGGATGGGGCCTCAACCACTTGCCTGGGCAACTCATTCCAGGCTCTCACCACTCTCATGCTCAACAACTTCGTCCTCACCTCCAGGCTGAATCTCCCCACCTCCAGCTTTGCTCCATTCCTCCTAGTCCTGTCACTACCTGATAGCCTAAAAAGTCCCTCCCCAGCTTTTCTGTAGGCTCCCTTCAGATACTGGAAGGCCACAATAAGGTCACCTGAGAGCCTCCTCTTCTCCAGACTGAACAGCCCCAACTGTTTCAGTCTGTCCTCACAGGAGAGGTGCTGCAGCCCTCTGATACCCTCGTGGCCCTGTATTAGTGATGATCAGCATCTCTTGCTGCTGAGAGGTGCTGACCTTGCCAGTGAGGGTCAGAGGACTGAGCATCTTGGCTAACAATTGTTTGAGTGAGGTCTGAGGGTACTCAGCACTTTCAAGAAAATCACAGCATGTTCCATGTGACCAGTCTGGTATCTAGGAAATCTGCTGAGCACTTGGTTCAGCAGATTTAACACAGACTACCAAAGGAGTTCCAGATGGCAAGCAAATTATACAAGTTGAGTTGATACTGGTTTTGTCTCATTTAAGATCTAAAGTCAGTGGGTTTTTTTAACTCTGCTGGACACAAATCCAGAGTGCTATCAGCTCAGCATATGCAGGTACATTTCTAAGTAGAACAAGGCTTGACTTTTTCAGTCTAAAGAGCTGCCTCACTGTATAAGCAGTGGTGTTCTTCAGGCCTGAGCAAGCACACGAGGCAAATAATTTACCTCATTGCAGTTTGCATTACCGTCAAACCAATATTTCTGATGGGACCATTAGCATCCAAGAGGCAACTGAACAGATCCTGGAGCTGGCTGGTTATAGCCTGAAGTTATCATTTAAGCTGCCCAGAGCTACAAGCCTAATGGAACAAATTTTAGGATGCCTCACCAAATTAGGTAGAAGAGTAAAAAGGGGGAAACACACCCAAAGAACAGTCTTGCACCAGTTTGGAAGTTAAAAAGAAAACTTTAACAATAAATAAAAGGTATATAAGGTAAAGAGAAGTTACAGAGATGTAAAGAAATGGAGTAGATAGAGATGCATATACAAAGCCAGGTTGGATGGCAGTGGATTCTCTGGATTGAGAAGGATTGTCCTTGGAATGCCTTAGGTAGCAGGGTTAGCCACATGGTTAGCTGGCCACATGGCTGGCTGGAAACAGCTGCAGCAAGGAGATTATGCAGTAGTGAAGGCAGGAAGCAAGAAAAAGAGCAGGAGGTTGTCTGCTCCTTAAATAGGATTGTGGACAGGAATAGGAAATGGGATAAACTTTGATCTGGGGGGTCCTCCCTCCAGGAGGCACCAGGGATAACTGGGATCAGGTTTGCAGACCACTCCCCGAGCTGGGCTTAACCTGGAACACCTGAGATCCCACCCCTTCCACAGTCACAGCACAGTCACAGTTATGGGACTTGTTTTTAACAAACTATTCAGGGAATTCTTAGACTAAAATTTGATTGTGGAGAAAGTGAAAGGAAGTGGGAGGGGGAATGGGTTCAAATTGGCAGAGGGGAGATTTGAATGGGATGTTAGGAAGAAATTCTTCACAGTGAGGGTGGTGAGGCACTGGAACAGGTTGCTCAGGGAGCTTGTGTCTGCTCCCTCCCTGGATGTGTTCAAGACCAGGCTGGATGAGATCTTGAGCGACCTGATCTAGTGGGAGGTGTCCCTGCCTGTGGCGGGGGGTTAGAACTGGATGATCTTTGAGGTCTCTTCCAACCTAAACGATTCTATGATTCTAAGTGCAGTCATGGAGTCTTTCTTTCAAAGTGTCCAGTATTCTATGTACAAGTGATGAAGTCAAAATACAACAAAAAAAACCCACCTTAAATTTGGTAGTTCCCATCCCTGTTTATTTCCATGCCCATGATCTAAGCCCAGATTTCACACAAAGACATTAATAATGTATTGGGTTGGTATGTTGCTTTGTAACCTCAAGGTTTCATAACTTCAATTGAAATTTTCCGGTCTAACCTTTGTGTTCATGTTCAGATAAAAGCATAGGTTTTACACAAACACTTTGTTTTACTAAAATTGCTCTATCTGATGAATGAGTGAAAAATAGTCTAAAAATAAAAATACCTTGAAAGTCTAGCATAGGTCAGTAGTTTCTGAAAGTATTTTCTTCCTTCTTGTTTCCCTGAGGTGGTTTCCCTCTAAATGTCCACAGAAATTAATCCAAAACACCAGGTATTACCGTGCACAAGTTGCATGGTCAAACTTATGTCCATGCTCCTGCATGACAGGAACTTCATCCTTTTCTCCTTCCACCTACTCCCATTTTTGTTGCTGCCCACAGCCAGCTCTCAGTTTGCCATAGTGACGGGCATGGAGGGTTCTAGAGTACCCTGAGTGAGAGAGAAATAAAATCCTCAGCCTTGTAGGAAGCAGTCAGAGGCCAGGATGATGGATGAGGGTTCTTCAGAACAAGTTGGGATAATGTTAATCCTTGATTATTTCTTCTCTTCAGTCCTTTCCACTGAAAATTATTGCTGACCTGCCTGAGGGTTGGTGCTGACATTATTGGAAAACCCAGCAGAAGACTTAAACAGGAGAAATCTCCGAAATGCAGTTTTTAGTTAGGGATGGGAATTGGTTTTGTTTACAGCACTGTCTACTGAATGCAATTACATGGTCTGAGTGCTGCTCTGGACTGCTGTGAAGGAACGTGGTTTGATGGCTTCTCTCTGCAGCACCAAACCAGCAAGCTCTTTAATTTTTTTTCCCCTTCTGGAAAAAAAAACAACAGTTCAGTTGTATAGATACTCTTCTAGTCTGTAGCTGTTATAAAGCCAATTTGCTGCTGTTTTCCAGAGGCAGGAGCTAATGCAGTCATCTCCTTTGTACAGAGGACACAAGTGTCACATGGGCTCTCACAAGCAGGACAGGTTGTTTGTCATACCCACAGGAACACTGAGCAAGTGACACAGACTTCCTAAGAAGATAGGCAGTGCCCTTGCTTAAGTCCAGCAGTATCACTAGGTTAGCATGATTTACTGACACTGAGTATAGAAACCAGTTCAGTCATGAACTCTTTTGTCAGGTTTCCTATGTAATCATGACTCACTTACTGCTGGTTAGAACTTTCATAATGGAATCCTGAAATTCAAATGAATGAGAATACCTTTTTTCTTTTTTTTTTTTTTTAATTATGAATTTAAAAATTCTGAAAACTTTTCCATCTCAATGTAATTTCTTTCTAACACTGGCACTTGAGTAGATAAGGAGGGCAACAGCATTAGAGGGAGACAAACAGCCAAAATAGAAAAAAAGCGAGAAAAAATTGGAATGTTTAATGACCTCCTCCACTTAACTAAAGCAGGAGGTAATAACTCAGCTCTAAACGTTTTGTACATCCTATTTTCTCTTAATGCTAGTGAACTCCATAAATCTTATGTTTCAACTGATAAATCCTTAGTACAGTAACACAGGAGTCTTAAAAGTGTATGACACACAATTGGGTAGAAAGTGGTGGTCTCCTTTGCTTCCCTTTTAAAAATGAGAATTTACTGTCTACAAATCACAGCATATCAGAATGAAATGTTGATTATATTTTCAAAATGTGCTTTACTTTTTTTTTTTTTTTTTAACNNNCTTTTCTTTTTTTTTTTTTTTTAACCTTGTAGCTAGTGTTCTGAATAATCCCTTTGGAAAGGAAAAAGGACTCAGGATTCAGTGAATTTTTTTAATCAACACTGAACTAGACTGGTTGTAGGAGATAATTTATGTCTGTTCTTGGTGCCAGTTCTGCTGAGACAAGTGGAAAAAGTTTTGACATAATGAATATAGTTTCAGTCTATAGACAGAAACACTCTGATCTTGATGGCTTCTCACTTGAAGCAGTAACCAGAATATGATGTAAAATTGAGCTGTGAAGCTTTCCTTTTGAAGTCACACCTATCCCTTCCTTCTGTTTCCAGGATCAACTGAAGTCAGATCCTTTCTAGATGTTGTTTTGTTGACCTTGTTTTTGTAGTATCTCTCTCCTCTTGCAACAGAGGAGCAGTTGACTTTATCATTTGGCAGGTTTTGTTTATTTTTTTATTGGTTTTTTTTTTTTGTTGCCTTTCTGCACGTGCCCAGTTGAACCAGTGGATGCCCGCCCAGCTGCAGACAGAGGACTCACCACACGGCCAGGTATTTAACTTGCATGACTTTTACCTAACTTGTGTTTTCCCATTATGCATGCAGTCTGCTTGAGCTGAAATGATCACCTATCCTTTGGTATAACCCTTTCTTAAAATGTAGTGCTATGCCACAAACCAGGGAAGTGTTCCCACACAACCCCGCATCAGCCTGTGAGTGCTTTGTGTCAAGGGAGTTTGGGATGTCTACTTCAAGAGGGAGTAGGATCCAAAGAGCCTTAAGTGATATTTCTAACAAATTGTCATCTTTTCTAGCAGTAAGGCTTTGACAGATGCAGGAGGCAATGGACACAGTGCCACGTAGTGCTTTCCATTTGGGAATGTATGACAGAAATGTCAAATCCTCTGTACAGCTTCTTGGAAATTAGGGCTAATTAAGAACTAATGTGTGCAGTTTTAGAATTGCAGAGGACATCAAGAATTTTTGCTGTGATATTTATCTTTTCCAACTCCAGATATCTAAAATAATTATGCATAATCCTCCCCTCTATATGTCTATTCATTTTAGCATAGAGAGGGGTAATTTGCTCTCTGTAAGCACGTGTGTCTTCCTACTGAGTACAGAGTAACAGCAGATGCAAATGTTTAGAAAACTTAAATTGGATAAATCCAGTTTCCAGAAGTAAAAGCTTACTTTTCATAATAACTTTTGGGGTTTATGTTGTTTTTTTCCCTCATTTTTGTTTAGGGTTATCTAAAAATAGCAGATTCCATTAAGAGCAAGCAGTGTTTTATTTCAGAAGAGGTTACTCTCCCACAAATAACAAGATTAGACTGATACATTTTAGGGTCAGAATTAATTCAGTGTCACATCATTTTTCTTAAGATCAAATCTACCAGTCCATTTTCTTTTTCCATTCGTCTTTTCTCCCACTAGCTAGCATTAAGTGCAACACCTTCCTAGTGTGTTTAAATCTTTCACCGCTCCAGTGTTTACTGACTGCAGAAATCACTACAGTCGGATATGAAAAAGGCTCTTACGTTACAGCAGTTGAGGTGGATGTCAAAGCTGACCAGGTGATGTGCTCCTAGCACTGGTTTGGGAATCTGATGTCATTACTTGTGTTTAGAGGCTTAATCCATTCTATGAAGAGAGTCTAGAAAGAGGTATAGAGCTAGCTGTAGAACAATGCCACAAATCATGGCATATGGGAACATCCCACCAATCCTGGGTTATCTCTGCCCTCTGGATTAGATTTTTTTTTCTCCAAGAGCAGCAGAAATACGACAAATGAAACATGAATGTGTTTAATCTGAGTTTCATAATGTTAGTTCCATCTAGCAATTTCCTTGTAATATTAAAGTTTATGGTTGTTAACTTATTTAAGTCACCTTGAAAAGTCTGTTACAGCCCACATGTAACCCACCATGCTACAGAATATTTCCTTCTCCTATCTACTCCTTCACACATAAACATACATGACAGAGCTCTTTGATGTCCCTTCTCTAAAGACAGGAGTTTCTCATACAGCTACGCTCTAGTTTCAGAGAGGAATGGTGTGTTTTACACCAGTGTATCTGAGTGCTTTGCTGGTTGGGGTGATACAAAGATTACTGAACGTATGTCTTGCATAGGTTGTGACTGATGTTTCAATAGTGACAACTGATTTCTGCAGTACGAAAATCATATGGGGATAGGTTCTCCATTTTCTGTTCAAGTGCAAAAATGCTGTCCAGGGCCCTCTGCCATCTTTGTTGCTTTCTGTGGAGCGTTTAAGTGTGGCAAAGGCTCAAGATCTGCTTTTTGCACAGAGTGTATCCCTCCAGTCTAGAACAGGCACATGCTCCATTTGTCTGTGCAGAGAGATGGTTGCTTCCCTGAAGGGATTGAAACCTGTCACTGCTGTGTCTGTATTCCAAATGTCACAGCATGAATTGTCTCACATAGGCAAGTGGAAAGGGGATAGTGCCCCTTTATGGGCACAAGCTTATTATATCATTACAAGAAACTAAATGTATTCTGTCTACTGTTCCTGGTAGACCTGAAGTTGCTTATATAGTTAATCACCAGGTCCAGACTAATGCAAATTTGTCCTTACTGATATAAATGCTAGCAATAAATGTCCATTTGATTTTTAATTATCTTTTAAAAACACTTTATATGTGACAAAATTTCAATATAACAAAACAACTCATACTGGTCTTGCGTAGCTTCATAAACTAAGAATAAAAACAAGTGGATAGTTAAATTGTGAAATACAAAGAAGATTCTGTTAGTTTAAAAAATATGTGCTTTATAATTGTTCTACTTGCTAATTGCAAATAAAATTTCTATGTTGGAGTTTAAAAAATAGGGTTTTTTTTGCAATCACTATCTGTCACATTATGGGTAAGATGCCAACGTCTGCCTGTGGGATGGTAAGTTAGGTACTTGATCCCACATTGTCCTTCTGGGATAGTCAGGTTTTTTTACAAGTTGTGGCTCTTCTTTATGGGAAAAAAAAAGATCTGAAAACAAGGATATTATTCTGAAATGAAAAAGTATTAACAAGAAACTTGGAGGTATATTGATATGTGCAGCTGCTTCTAATATTTTGTGTTAATTCAGATTCTTGTTGATTACTTGAAAGATTTGCCCTTTTTGTAGTCCTGGCTTTAGAGTTTGTTCTTCTGCATGTTTTGCTCGAATGCCTGAGTTGGTTACCTGCTTTTTCATGCTGAAAATGCAAGTGTCATGTCAACCATTCCTAGAACTGTTTGAGGCCAGGTTGGACAGGGCTTTGAGCACAATCTGGTCTAGTTGAGTATGTCCCTGCCCATGGCTGAGACTTTGGAACTTAGATGATATTTAAAGTCTCTCCAAACTAAACCATTCTGTGATTCTAATCTGCGACGGTCCAAGCCTGGGAACAAGTGAACATCTTGTAGTTTTTTTTTTAAATCCTTGAAGAAAATTGGCTCTGATAGGACAAAGACAAACATACAAGCACATGGCTTTTTGTTCTTTTCCATTTTCTTTTTACCATGTCACCTACACAACAGTTCTACAGTGATCACTGTGCTTTGCTTAAAAATAGATCAAAATTGTGTGGGAGATCTTTGTCCCTTTCCCAAAAGAGAGAAAATTTGGTCACAGTACAGAAGAGAAGAGCAAGTACTTAGTATCACTTACGATAACTTGAATATTGTTACTTCACCACATTGTTCTGTTTAAAAAAATAAAATAAAATAAAATCAATGAGTGAAGTTAGGAAATCTGAAAAGTTGTCCAGCCATAGAGCAGAAAACTTTTGATTAAAGACCAGGTTTAAAGCATTTACATAGTCCAGAGCCCTGGCTCTTCTGTGTTGCACCTTGGCTATCAGCAGTTGAAAAACTTGAATCTGATTTGCATCAGTCCCAAGAAGAGAGTAGGGACCCCTGTTTCCTAGTACAGATAGAACATTTGTATGATTCACATAGATACTTGAAATGAAGCCTGGTGCTTCCATACACTGCCCTTCCACTTTTTAATTCACAAATCAGGAAACAAAAATAAGAATTATGCCTTTTCTTGTCCTCTCTTTCCTCAAAAGGGAATAAACACAGATAATAAAAGTTTAGAAGGAAGGAAATTATCTAGATCTATTAAGCAGTCATCAGTGAGCTATTTTTTAGTACAACACATTAAGAGATTTATGGCTTATTTCTTGCTATTTATAAATTGTTTCATGCAGGGAGCCTTTAGAAGGCTTCAGTCCAGCTGGAGAACTTCTGTGGGAAGAGTTTACAATAGAAAGAATAGTGCTTCACTTGATAGCCTCACTGTGATAGCTTTTCCAATAATGTTTCTGTCTCCTCCTGTGCCCTATAGGTCATCTTTTCACGATGAACATTCAATTCACTGTAGCTAAATGTTGTGTAAGTGTTTTTTTTTTAGTAACCTTTTTCTCTTTGTGCACAGGTGTGTGTATGTATAGAGACAGACATATGCACAAAGATATGTGTAAAAGCATGTTATGATACCCATAAGCAAGCTCTTTTTCACTCATGTTAATTCAGCAGATCTGATCTGTGGAAATGGCCAAGATGAGAAAACCTGCTGTAAGAAGAGATGTTGCTTATAGTCAGCAGATGTTCTGAAACTCAGGGTGATAAAGGAAGTAACCAATGCCCTGTTCAGGGTAGATCTGTTGCACAGTTGCAACTGTTAATTATACTACTAAAAACTGTCCTGTTAATTCACAGGATGCCTGTAGTTCATGATCAGTTTTATGATTTTAACTGTCTTTCTTCCATGTAGTATAGTTGTGGGTTTGGGTTTTTTGGGGGGGTTGGTTTGTTTGTTTCTTACATTCTCCCAACTTTGTTGGTTTTTGCAAACAGTAATTTTGAGGAGGTTGCACGTAAGGCTGCTCTGTCTCTGGCCCTTCCACTCATAAATCCTGATATGTCTGTCTTTATTACATTTTAGAAAACTGAGGGATTGCTTTTGTTTTTCCTACATGGCTAGAGGCTCTGTAAGCCTAATGGCTCTTCTGCAGAATCATTATCACATCTGCTACAGTCTGTATGAGGTGAGGGGGTAGAGCAGCTTAGTGAATTATTTATGATTCTATTGCCAGAAATTGCCAGGACTTGCTTCATTGCAATTGTCTTAAACCAACTTGTCTACAGCTACCTAATAAAAATAATCAATGAGGTTTTTTTCCCATTGCGTTGTTTTGTTTTATAAATCAGATAGTTATTAACTGTGATTGAAATTACTTTTGCATATGCTCAGCATCTGCATTGCCAGAAATGTTTCCAAATGTTATGTTTGGGTTCTTCATTTTTGCACATAGGTGAAATAATCCCTGGTATCAAAAAAAAAATTTATTTCATGCTAAGTTCCAGTTAAGATTATTTTTTAAAATATATAATATTCTTTCTTTGCAGTTATTTTCTACTTTCTCCAGCTTGAGGGCCCTGTAGTCATCTATGAAGCATAAGTGAACCACATTTTACTAGCTTCCAAGGGAAGACCAGAAAGTTTTAGTTCCATGCAGTCTTAAAAGTACTTATTCCTTGAATATATATGAGTTGTCCTTACAAAACCAGTATATTATCTTAATTTTTATCTTTATAAGTGACTGTACAATCTTCATTCTTTTTTCACTTCCAAATTAAATCATAGAATGGCTTAGGTTGGAAGGGACCTTAGAGATATCTGCTCCAACCTGTCCACCATGGGCAGGGCTGCCTCTCAACTAGCCTCAGCTGCTCAAAGCCTCATCCAACCTTGCCTTGAACACCAACAACCTCCCTGGGCAACATGTTCCAGAGTCTCACCACCCTCATAAGAAGAACCTCTTTCTAAGATCCAGTCTAAACATGCTTTCAGTCAGCTTAAAACCATTCTCTCTTGTCCTATTCACCCTTATGAAAAGTCCCTCTGCAGCCTTCCTGTAAGGTATTGGAAAGCAGCTGTACAGTCTCCCCAGAGTCTTCTCTAGGCTAAACAATGCTAACTCCCTCAGCCTATCCTCATAGCAGAGGTGTTCCAGCCCTTGAGAGTATCTTTATGTCCTTCCTCTGGATTCGGTCCAACAGCTCTGTGCCCTTCTTATGATGGGGACACCAGAACTGGGTGTAGTGTTTGAAGTGGCGTCTCACAAGGGGAAGAATCACTCCTCTTGACCTGCTGGACACATTCCTTTTAATGTAGCCTAGGATACAATTTGCTTTCTGGACAGTGATGTGAACAAAGTCCTAGAGTGGATAGAAGCAGTAGTTGGACTTTTAGAATGTGCAACAGTCTACCTACGTAATTGTTCAAACACTGCACTCCTTTTTCACTCTTTCATTTTGGATGAAGCTTTACACAGATAAAGCTGTTTACTACACTCATACCACGCCATGTTTCAAAACATCTTTTCTTGTTCATGTTATTACAGTTCATGGATATGGAGTTAAAGGTCTTTCTGAATGCAGTCACTGCATCTATTGCCTAAATATGCTACTTTGGGTTTTCTCTATGTAGAGACCATTCAGATCTGGTAGTTTCAGTTGTGCTTCACACTGGAGGCAGTTTTTAACTCCAGAAGTAGCTGGAAGATGACAGGCAGAGCTAATACTGTTTTAAGTCTCTGCAAAACAAAACCACAGTATCTTGATAGACTGTTATTTAACTGGTTGATGAAGCAATTACAAGCAGCATAGTAAATAATGTACACCTTGTATATCCTTGGTGGAATTCATTGTATCTAAAGGAGATAGGAGAAAAGAAATAATTGGTGATCAGGTTTGTTAGTGAAACAAAGTAATTTCTGTTTCTTGTGTTTTTCCTGTGTTAGCTGTAAAAAGCAAGTTTTGGCAAGTCTAACATCATTAACTTCCTAATATCAGGTCCTACTTTGTGTTCAGATCCCATGGTATTTTTGTGGATTGGTGAATAAGGCCAAGTTGACCAGTAGACCTTGCTCATAAGCAAAAAAATTCTACCCTATCTCAAAGCAAAAGATTATTTCGTCTACTGCATTCTGAGGTATGGCTCCTATGCTACTGTTCGATGGGAATGGGAGGAGTGAAGAGAGAATGCAAAGAAATGTGGCTTTGAGAAGGCCTGAGCCTGTTGGTTTTCCAGCAGAAGAGACTACTGATGAACTTACCATCTTCTGTCACATTGATATGAAGGCTCAAGATCTGCCCCTCCCCATGATATGCTGCTGTAACTCCTACCTGTGGCATTTGCCTCTGTTTAACGGAAGCTAACAAAGACTCATTGTCTTAATCTGTCATAGCTTGCTTTCACTGAAAGTGTTCAGAGCCTGAGAGCAGACCAACCCAAACTTGCAGACTTCACTTCTGTCTTATGCTCCTGGCACATTCACTGAGCTAGGCTTTGATAGCCTTCCAGGACTGGAAATTGTATTTTCACTGTTATGCTTAGTAACCCTGCATGAAACTTCAGTCTTTGCATTTGTTCGTTTGTATTTTGAACATCCTTGTCATTTGTGTTGATGAAATACGCAATCCAATTCTGCATTGTGACAAATCATGTACAATTATATGCACACAAACACTTTGTTAGTTTTTAATGTGCTGTGTCATAGCAGCATTGATGTACTGTACTTTCTTTGGCTAAGTAATGAGTAACTGTTTCCTGTAGACTTTCTCCTTTTCATTCACAGTCATACAGACCTCTGTAGTGTTCATGCTTGGCTGTGTGTAGACTGATGATATGTCTAGTCCTTATTGTGCAGAAACCATTCCATACCAGTGACTATCTGTCTCTCCTTGCTTTGTATCTCTTCTAGTTCTTCTGTCTTCATTTGAGGTGAGGGGACCAGAATGGATAGCCAGAATTAAAATGAGGATGCATCATTTATGCAGTGGTGTAACAATGTTTTCTTTTTCTGTGTTCCTCCGTAATCACTCCTAGCTTTCTCTTTGCATTTCTAACTGTGCCAGCTGCCCACAGGGAATTAAACCACAGTGACTACAAGGTCTCTGTCCTGGGTGAAACAACTAATTTAGAGCCTATTGTTACATATATATAGTTAGGGCTCTGTATCCCTGTAAGCACTGCTTTACATTATGTCAGCATTGAATACCATTTCCCTTTCATTGTGCACTCAGAATTTATAATATCCTTTTGCAGTTCTTTGCAGGTGGTTTTACTTTTGACTGTCGTCTTTTTTTCTTTAATTTACTTGTCAGTAAACTTTGTCATATCACTATTCACTCCCTTGTCCAGATCACTTTACAAACAGCACAGCACAGATCCTTGTGAGAGCCTGCTGGTAACCTTCCTCCATTGTGAAAAATGTCTGTGTGTTTCCACTTAATTTCTTATCTTTTAGTCAGTTGTGGAAAGTTGTGCAGGACTTGCCCCTCTTAATCCTTGCTACTACCAGAGCTTTGATCATGGACCTTTCCAAAGGCTTTTTGAAAATCCATATTCACTCCTAAGCCAAATCATAGTTTCCCATACTCTTCCAGTGACCACTAAGAGGTTTGGGAGGCAGGGCTTCCCTCAACAAGAGACAGTTGATTCTTCACAGGTGAATCTCCTATATTAGGGTATATCCTAATTGATAGTTACAGCTTCAGTGAATGTGCTAACTGTAGTAGCAAAGTTGTGCAGTTCCCTAGTCCATTGCCTTGGGGTAGTTTCCATGTGATGCTTTTGTCAGTGTGCCTACAGGGCAACACATGCGGCTGTGGGCAGTGGTGAGCAGCTGGGAGGCAGCCATCTCTTCATCCACTGCAGCTGTGGGCAGTGAACCAAATCCTAGGAAAGCCATTTGCCCCTAGCTATTTAAACTGTGTGAAGCACTCCTGTTCCACTGTTGTCTTTTAACCCCTCTCCTTTTAATCCTAAAACCAAAACAGTGAGGGAGTTGAAGAGGTGCAAGCCTCTCTGCAGACAGACACACCTTCTTGTTTTCTTTACTTTCCACCGATGCAAGTGTAGGGCCTGCTTTATGATGATGCATAAAGAACAGTAAATTCAGTTCTTAATTAAAAAAAAAACAACTAAGCATAGCTGCTTCAAGGACAGAAAGTTAAACATCTTTTCAGTACCATGTGTGTTTTATTTCCTTCATCTCCATTTCATCTTGCATTTCATTGATAGAGCATCATGGTTTGTTTTCAAACTGCAACTCCTTAAGTATGTCACAGTTCTTTCGTTTAGAAATAGTCCCTCAGACATAAATGTCAGAAACTACTTGTCAGCACTGTAATATGGCATCAAAAATCAGATGCTCAGTGAAAACATTTGAGATCTTTGAGTGCTTTATTCTATAAAAAAGGCACATACTAAGGTAGAGTATATGACTCAGACAGATTGTTGAAGAAAATAACCATAAATACTTTACTGCATGAAGATGATTCTTGTTCTCTCCTTTGCATGGTTTACTGTGAAGGGAAAGATCAAAGCCTTAGAATGAGATTGTCTACACAGTCCAGAGGAGTTCTTGAGAAGGTCTGTTCTTGCTGACTCATAATACAAAAATAAATCAACGTTTAATGAAAAAATAAATTGCACATTCAAAAGCAATAAAAGGGCGGTAATTCTTGTATTGAGTACTGCTCTAGACTGCGGAGGTCGTTGGCACATGGAAATCTTCAAGAATTTATTGAGTCTAGAGGGATGGTGGAGCACAAGAGCAATCATTAGTACTGAGAATTTTAGAAGGGGTTCTTCCGTTGCATCAGAGCCTAAGGTCAGCCCAAAATACTAGGAACTTGAGAGAGGAGTTGGAGTGATAAAATGCTAAGATAAATATAGACAAGGAATATGAACCAGTTTGTTCTTATCACATTAGATAGAGTGAGGAAATAACTTGTCATAAACATCATGTTTATGCAGTGTTTGTACCTCTAAGAAATATAAATGTCACTCAGTTGATACTGAGAAGGAAAATAAGCAGCTACATGAATACCGTATGTTCTCTATAGGCCAGACCCAGCATTTCAGGACAAACCATTCATAGATCTACGTGTACAAAGCACCCCTTAGCTGTTGCAAGTCTGTCTCATTCTCCTTAGGCTATTTTCCAAGAGGAAGTCCTCTCCTTCTTTCCAGCTAGACAAGTGGAGCATCTTACTTTCATATAAGGCCAGAAGATGACTTCAAGCTATCTACAATTAAAATCACTGCAAGCTCTGCTTTGCTTGCTTTATGTTTATAATCAAGAGAGACAGTTACCATCTCTCAGGCAGAAGTCAAGACTTGTATCATATTAATTCTGAGCAGCGTGAAATCTGAAGGCAAGAACCGTATGGATTTCACAGACAATTACTCTTATTTTTCCATGTTTGTGCAAAAGATACAGACTCCTAAGAAGCAAGAAAACACAACATCTGGGGTTCCCCACCTCACACCCATGGGTATGTGTTTTTCCTCACAGCAGCTTGAGCTTAGGGAGGAGAAAGATTTCAGCTTAAACACCAAATTTTCTTGACACTGCTAAAGAGGCTGTCAGAGCAGATCTGTCTGCATCGTCTGAGCCAATTCAGGAGGCCTCTGTTGGTCCCTCACAGCTTAGTTCTTGTGGTGTTTCATGCTGAAAACCTTTGATGCTTGTCTCAACATAGCTGCAGTGGATTAAGGAATGCTTAACAGAGGAGAAATTTTACCAGCTCATTCTGTGTCACCTCAGCAGGACTGAAATATCAGATGTACCTCACTTTCCTCCCAGTTCCCTTTCACATTGCCTCACACCTCCTCCGCGTGAATGATACTCTGTTCTGTTCTTGTAGTGGTGGAGGTAAGCAGAGCATAACTGAGTCATTGAGTTTAATGAAGTGTCATTGTGGTGCAATGCAGGTTCTGGGTTGACCAATGTTAAAACAGAAGAGATATCTGAAGTGAAGATGGATGCGGAGTTCCGGCATGACTCAGGATATGAAGTTCATCATCAAAAGCTGGTGAGCGATCAAACAGTGGTTTCTACACATACAAGTGCTGCTGATTCAGTCTTGAGCTAGTGGGTCACATTTGCCCTAGGTGATACAGATGTTGAAAGTGGCAACCTAAAAGGTTTTCATGTAAACAGATGATAATTTTACTGGTTCTCTCTGAAATGAGAGCAAAGCTTGAAACACTTTCAACAGAGAGGCTGGAAAACCATCAAGTCTCACATGAGAGGAAATTCTGACAGTTCCTGCCCTTGCACTGCCACGTGACTATATGTGGTCATATGAGCAATACTTGCCCCACAGTCCATCTATCATGGTGACATAACTAAAGAGAAGAGATTCAGGGGAAGGAAAATGCTAAGTAAGTTCAAATAAGGAAAAAAAAATGTTTGATGGAGACATGCAGCACGGTGCAGCAAGAAATAAAGTGACACTGTTTCAAGAATAGAGCCAATTTTCTGTCAAAACAGACAGTGGTGGTACATGAAGGAGGCTGAACTCCATGAAGCACAACCTTCCATAAGACTGTCTGCTGGCTTTAATTTTAGTTTATGCTTGACTATATCTGTGCATTTTGTTCTTTAACATGTATTAAATTATCAACAGATGAAGGACAGGTAGGAGCAAAATATTGTTCCCCCTCTGAACTGTGCTTTGTATGAATACGAAAATAGCGAACAAAAGCAATGTAAGTAAGAAGTAACATTGTCTAAAAGCTTTTTTTTTCAGTCCCTTAAGTAATGAAATACCCATAAAGCAGTGTTGACTGACTATAAACCTTTTCTGCTTCCTTTTTTGTAAAGGTGTGTTACTTGATGAGATTTCAGGTCCGTGACTTTTCAATATCCTGATACTAAACTTGAAAGCATTTTTTCTTAATGTATTCTTAAAGCTAAGTAGTGCTGAAAATTAAAATTAACATGGGATTCAAATTTGCATTTGAACTAGGCAATCACAGTGTGAAAAGATATTCTGCCGTCTCTTTGATGCCAAGAACTGAGAATTCCCAGTTTGATGAGCTTAATCCAAAATGCATTAGCACTAATTTGGGAAATTCTGACTTGCTTAGCTCAGATGGCTTAGACATCCGGATGGTGTAAACCCATGCAGTTTACTGAGGCAAAGGACCTTGCAGGAACGTGTTACAGACAGAGTACTTATTGATCCTGTGTCAGAGGCCCTTTTCAGCAGCAGCTTTTAACGCTTAAGTGATTTGATGCCATTCTGAGCAGTTTGGTGCTGAAAGCTATGCTTACCATGGTGGCTGATAGGCAATGCATTGCAATTCCTGCACTTGATTAATCTGTCATGTTTAAAATGGAGCATTTCTGGCTTTTTAAAGAGTTTTATGCCACTGACAGGTGCAATAATTATTCAAAAATTAGTAAGCTATTGTCTCGGTTATCTTTTCAGCTGAGACTGAGCAAGGAGTTTGATATCACTGACAAAGAGATTGATACCTTGCAGGGCATCGCTTGTTTGTGGCATGCCATATCCTACCTGATGTCCTTCTTCATTAGCTTTAATTCAAAAGCAATAATCAGAAATTACTTAGATCTGTGTTTTCCTTCTCCTGTGCCCTGGTAGGATTTACTGAGCCAGTCTCCACAGAATACTACTTTGAATTCAGCTGCGCGTTGTGTTTCGCTTGCAAACTTCTGAATTGAGCAGAAATTGCAGTCCTTTTCTCCTTTATGAGTGTTCACATTTTAACTGTATATTAAGTTGGTTTTTGTGGCTCAGAGTGCTTAAGGCCTTCCTCTTGTTGCACATGGGTATTAGCTGTGGCATTTCACAATGCTCTGAAATATTAGGGTATCAGAATTTCAGTCCTGAGCAGGTAAAATTGGCGGAAGGCAATGTTACTTTACATGAGCTTGTGGCAATGCTGCCTTGTTGTGTATACTTTACACTGAATTCTTAACTTCGAGCAGGTTTCTTGCTTACAGCTAGGAACTATATAAATATTTATATGGAATGCTTTAATACCTCTCTGAGGAAGATTGTGTTTCTTAAGGAGTACAAATGTTATACAGCTGATTATCATGCTCAGCTGGTTTCCTGCTTCCCCCTGCTTTTTTGTTAAATACTTACAGAAATATTTAGACTTGCGGAGTGAGATACTGTTAAAATTCAGTGGATGTAATATATTCTTTAATCCTTTTTGCCTATTTTAGTTAAAAGTAGTAAAAGCCCACTATTGACAAGCAGACAGAAGGTTTTAAAAGTATGCACAGATGTAAAACAATCCAGCATATTCCTCGATTGCAAAGCAGGACCGTTAAAACAATCACCCACTTTCCATATCTGCTCCTGTTGCTGAAAGTCAATTTTATTAAATGCATAATAAAACATTTTGCTGTCCACTAGTCTGACTTATCAGTACCCATCATTCAACTGGATCTTTTCTGGTTTTCATACAACTACCACCTAGTCGAGGTCTCACATGAGTATAGGTGCAACTTGTTCTCCCCTTACCCTGCGAAACCTTTGTGGCCAGTTCAGCTGGCACACTCATGGTTTTTGGACTCCTGCCATTAGATGTGAGAATTTTCTCACAACTAGTTGTGTGCAAGAGTCACTGTTGTCCTACAGGTTTTCACTGCTCTTTAATTGAAGAAATTCATTAGGTGTAGTCCAAACAAGCTGCAGATTCATGAACACTTTCATGATTAGCATTCTAAAAGTAAGTAAATCTGTATGCTTCCCCAGTTGCTTCTCTAGAAGCTTGTCAGTCATTTTGCAATTAGCTTGACTCGTTTACCCAAGGAGACAAAGCAGCTACTATCTAAGACTCAAAGACATTGAGATGAGTCTTCTCCTTAGCCACAGCACCACTGCATCACAGGCAATGCAGATTTCCCAATTACTCTTCTCCAACTATGAGAGCTTTATGGTACAGAGATCTAGTTTTGAATAATTAGGGTAAAATGCAATGGCTGCTTAATTACTGATACTTCAGTGGGCTTTATATTGCTGTGACACAGATGGGTTAGCCAAGTAGTCATTGAACTTTTTGATTAGCCACTTTATTTTTCTTTTGTAGGTGTTCTTTGCTGAAGATGTGGGTTCAAATAAAGGTGCCATCATTGGACTAATGGTGGGAGGTGTTGTCATAGCAACAGTTATTGTCATTACTCTGGTGATGCTGAAGAAGAAGCAGTACACATCTATTCATCATGGGGTTGTGGAGGTAAGAAAAGACTATGAAGATAACTGATGTAACATGTACAACACAGTCAACATACTGCTCTATAAATATATTTACAAATGAAGAAGCCATAGTTTTGGTTAGCCTCATGTTTGGAGATGGGGTGGTTGATTCTGGCAGAGTGGAATCAAACAGCTTTGGTTTATAAATGCAGAATATAAGGTGAGTTGAGTGTAAAGAGACATATTCTAGAACTGTGCCAGACCAATCAGCTCATAATGTGAGAGTTCATTCCATAGGAAATTTACTGGTAGCCAGGGGACAGATACTGCACAAGAGGAAAATTCTAGTTTAAGTATTGTTGGGAATGCACATACGTGAACATCTTTAATTTAGCTTACATATAAGCATTTAAGACAGGCCTTCTGTGGATTATGCTGTACTCTGCCAAGACCTCCTCTGTACAGGTACTTCATTACTTTTTGTTCTCCAAAAACATTTTTTTTTTCGTCATCAAGATTTATGACTAATCTGAAACTCATGGATTTGAGAAACAATATGAAGACTGATAGGGGATTTTTAAGATTAAAACCTTTTGTGTTGTCCCAAGCTACCCAGTGAATTTGTGGTCAGTTAACAGGAACTTGAAATACTTCCTCTGTTGCTTGGGTATAAGGGGGGATCTCTGTAAAGAGAAAAAAAAAATGAGTTGTGAGAGCTGGAAGGAAAGCTCATGTATCTTCATTTTCCTCTTGTGTATTGACATCTACTTTGCTGTATGAGTGTGTGCTTTGTACATAGTACTTACATCAGCCAACATTTGAAGCATTTACATATTTTTGCCTTCTAAAACATGTATTTTAAATTTTAGTTGAGACAAATCCACAATTACACTGGTTTTAGCTCTAGTCAAATGAACCTTGTTTTGGCCTTGCTGGACACATACATGCTACATGCTTCCTGATATGTATATTCTACCACCTGGAACGATGAAGGGCCTTTGTCTTAAGCCTACATGTATACAGCCTTGTGTCCATGCTGTGGTTGCCCACATGGTTGAAACCTTCTAAAGAGATGTAGTCAGATAAGCACCAACACTTTGGGGTGAAATTTGAGCAGACAGGAAGCTGTACAGAATTTGGACCTAGAGGCAGAAAACAGTAAGCAAGAATCTCACCTTTCACTTCCCATTTGAAAGCTTTCAGCCTATTTTGTAACAAGGTGGATCAGGTGTTAGTTTGAAAGCACTGAGTTGATAGCTGCTGTCAACAGCTGTGCAACTCTCTTTTGGCTGAGTTTAAGAACTATGGAATAGGTCAGGAGGCTTGCTAGGCCAAAGGCCCAAATCAGACTGAATGTGGACATAGCCTTACTGTAGTACAGCCTTAAAATTCCGAGTCAGCCTCTCCTGATAGAATGACACAGCAAAGGCAATCCTGGATTCCTATGAGCTTTCTTTGGTGACAGTGAACATGGAAATGTTGGACTAGAAAGAACATGCGCAAGCTGAACACGTAATCCACATCAAAATGACAGCTTCACTTAGGAAATTTTAAAATGTACAGAGAAAACTATAAAGCTATAGCACACAGATGTACCACAAATATTAGTCAATTTGTAGTACCACAGTGTAGATGATGTCGCCTTGTAAATTTGCTGCATTGTGTCTGGCACTGGCAGACAGGATTCCATATTCTGCCAGACTTGCTCTGTGGTCTTGGCAGACTGCATAGGCTCACTGTCTAAGATTCTGGCCTGAAAGAAAGGCATAACATCTATTTTTGTCCTAGGTTGGTGAAAATTTTTTAGCACTTACTTTGAGGGAAAAAAAGCCTGCACCCAAAGATCTGTATACAGTGGATGTTTAATATTAATATGTCTTCGAAGTGAAGCTGTTCCATTCTGAAGAGGATTAATTTATTCAGTAGCAATGCACCTTTACTGTGCTGTGCTCAAAAAGCACAAAGGAGCATAATCACTTCATGTAAAAATAACAGCTCTAGATTGGCTGGGGATGGTTTATCACAACTTGCAACCTGTTCGTTGCATGTCAGAAGTTACTGTGAGAATTTTAACTCTGTGGCAATGGATGCAGGATTACCAAACCAGGTCCTCTTCCACCTGCGTTCTTCTAAATGGTGAATTCGTACTACAGTACTTTTTCCTCACTTCACTATTTCTTTAACAAAAGATGTCATTAAAAATCCTGTTAGCCTTTTTTTTTTTTTTTTTTTTTTTTTAAGCTCTGAGGAGAAATATACGTGTCCTACTTAGAATAAGTGTCAAAATAATTTTCTTCCAAGTCTGAGAATATAAATGTTTCAAAGTGGTTTCAGCCTCCCCAGGAGGACTGCCACAGTTAAGTAAATGGTGGAGAGATTGAAAATTACATATTATATGTGCACATAGGAGCTTCAGCAGACAATTTGAAGGTGTTTTACACTGGTGCACACACTTCATCTGTCTGTAGGAAGTTACATCCTCTATGAAGCAAAAGAGAAGTTCTCACCTGTCCTGTGCTCCATACAAGAGACTGTCTCATCCCCTCCTCTTTCAGGATCTCTTTGAAGCTCATTTGCTTTCTGTTATGAAGACAAGACCTCTAGCAGGATGGGGAAGGATGACAACAGGAGAGCTTACAGCAGTAGCTTTACAGTGATGGAGCACTGGAACAGGCTGCCCAGAGAACTTGTGAAGTCTTCTCTGGAGACTTCCAAAACCTGCACAGCCTGCCCTGAGTGATCCTGCTTTGCCATGGGGTTTGGACTAGATGATCTCTAGAGGTCCCTTCCAACCCCTTACATTCTCTAGTTTTATGATCTGTTTACCAGTATTTAAACAACAGTGTTTTGTGTCACTACACCTTTGATGCCTACCAGCACCTCCTGCCTAGGCTTTTAATCTGCCCCACACGCATAGAGACAGCATGTAAATTTTTCAACAGCATTACCATCTTCCTGACTCCTCCTTAGGATTTTCTGTTTGAAAGATCTGTAGGCTGAAGCAGAAGAGGATAGATGGACAAAGAGGCTATTTACCTGGTTGAGTTGTTCTTCTCAAGAGACATCACATCATAAAAAAGAGGTCTCTGGGCTGCTGCTCAGCAGCACCAAAGTACTGACACCTCTTACGTTCTGTGTACTGTTTACATTCTTCTGCCACCTCCACAATGGGTGCAGAAAGCTTCTCAAAATGGTAAAGGGCTTTGGGGATTAACTGACAGGGGGCTTAGGTTGGAGACACGCTGTTTGGCAGAGCAATGCCTAGAACAGAGGTTGTGAGGAATGAGGGGAAGAGCTTAGCTGAGTAGAAGACATTCAGGATGAGTGATGGTGCACACAGGTTGGTGGTGAGATGGATTACCCTGCAGCAGTCAGCTCCAGGAAGGAGAGGAAGGAAGTACCAGCAGTAGTCATTTTAAAGACCAAAGGGGAAATTTTAAATCAAAAACTTTTAAAAATTAAGACTGCAAGCAGGAGCCTCAATAAATCACTTTCATCTATAAATGCCATATTTCAGAGGTTATTGGACTTTCATGATAAACTGGTTTTATCAAAGTGAGGATTTTTAATATTGGATATTGTGCAAGGGTGTGTTAAAAATTCAGTCTAATTTTACTGTCCTCTCTCTTTTTTTTTTTTTTTTCCCTTAATCTTTCTCATCCCTGATTTTCTTCCAGGTTTATCTAGTTTTTCATCATTTTTTAGTTTCTTCTGCCTTGCACTTTCTTATGTTCTTTTTTATTTATGCTGTTGTCTTACTCCCATTTCTTTCCCACAAGCAGATTATGCTGTGCGCTTATCACATCTTCTAGTCCTGAATAAGAAGTGCTGAGTGGGAGGCTTAAGCTAAAATGGGTGACAGAGTTCAACACAGTGTTGTTTGGTGTTTAAATATAAAGAAGTGCTGCACAGGTTCTGGCATACCCCTGCTTTGCATCCCAGCCTAGTAGCGGGGAGCCTCCTAGAGAGAGAGAGAGATGCTCTTGGGCATGTATTGGTATATGGGCATCCCCAATCCTTCAACCTCAGAGCTTCATACTGCATTTTAGTTTCATGATAAAAGAGAATCTGTTGGTGGATTTAGTTGTGTGTTGTGAGGCCCTCACTTCTTGGAGAAGCACTAGATACTGTGGTAGTGTGCCATTACTCAACATGAGCTGACAGTGTGCACACACGGCTCAGACAGCGAACCATGTCCTGGGCTGCTTTAAGAGCAGCGTGGCCAGCAGGGCAAGGGAGGTGATTCTCCCCCCTTTACTCTGCTATTGTCAGACCCCACCTGGAGTTCTGTGTGCAGTTATGGAGCCCCCAGCACAAGAAGGACATGGAACTGTTGGAGAGAGTCCAGAGGAGGGCCACAAAGATGATCAGAGGGCTGGAGCACCTCTGCTATGAGGACAGGCTGAGAGAGTTTGGGCTTTTCAGCCTGGAGAAGAGAAGGCTTCGAGGAGACCTTATAGTAACCTTCTAGTATCTGAAGGGGGCCTACAGAAAGGCTGGGGAAGGACTATTGACAAGGTCTTGTAATGACAGGACAAGGAATAATAAGTTTAAGCTGGCAGAGGGGATATTTAAACAGGATGTTAGGAGGAAGTTCTTCACAGTGGGGGTGGTGAGATAGTGGAATGGGTTGCCCAGGGAGGTCGTGGCTGCTCCCTCCCTGGATGTGTTCAAGGCCAAGCTGGATGAGGTCTTGAGTGTCCTGATCTAGTGGGAGGTGTCCCTGCCTATGGTGGGGGGTTGGAACTGGATGATCTTTGAGGTCTCTTCCAACCTAAAACATTCTATGATTACTGTTCACAAGAACCAAGGCTGACTTGGTGCTACAGCAGACCCTTCTGGAATGACAGGAAGGGTGGCTTTTCCTCTGCGCTCACTTTGTATTGTGGTTTTCTATAAATGCCAAGGCAGCTACAGGAACATTTGCTTTTTCCCCTGCTTTGTTCTTCTTTTCCCTTTGCAGCCTCGTTAGTGCAACTTCAGCAGCAGCAGATGGCACGCAGCAGCATTGTCACAACCAAAGTAGTTAATGCTATTAAATTTGCATGGTACTCAGGGCAGGGATTAGGTCTTTTACATGTTTGTACAAAACCTATGTGGAATGGTTTTGTTAGTCCCTACTGCTGTTATTCTAATGGCATACATGGAGGAAAACAGGTGCTCTGCCCAACAGCAGTAGCATCAAAGAACTGCCAGAAGTTGAATCATGGCATATGGATTTAAATGGTCTGTTCTTGTGAAGGCAGAAGCTGGCAAGCTGTGGAGAAAGGACAGGTAAAGCAGCAGGAAGAAACCCAGCCTCTGGAGATGGTTGCAGAGTGCTGTGAGTTGTGGCAGCTCTCTCACTGCCTCTCACCCAAGCCCACTGCTGCTCTCTCTGCTGGGCGTAGGTGAGACTTGAGCAGCAGCAGGCACGAACGGGTCCTTGCAATGCAAGTATGCAGTTGTGTGCCAGCTGCTGAGAACATCATTGTACAGAAATGTCTTGGGGAATTGGGTGTAGGGGACGAAGAGGAGATGGGCTGTGAAATTGCCAGGAGTTCTTCTGTCCTGGATGCATCAAAGTGATTGTAGACAGCCAAGCCCAGCACTTACCACTTGCCTAGGCTGGCCAGGGGAAACTTGTGTCCTTCAGAAGAAAATAATTTCCTTTTTGTCACTTCTGAAGAGAGGACGACAGGGAAAGAAAAGCACTATCTTTCCCCCTCTGCAGTTTCTAAAGCAAGGGAAATCTGGAATAAGCAGCTTAAAACAAGAGTGCCTTCTCCCTAAAAGGGATCTCACTGCTAGAAGGCGTAGCACAAGAGGTGAAGAAATAGACAGGCTTTGGGTTCACTGCATGAGGGAAAGAGAAAAAAAGAGAGAAAGTCTTAGAATGGAAGTATTTTAACAGCAAAAGAAAAAAGGTCAAATTATATTTCAGAATCAGAAAGGCTGAAAGCACCATGTCAGCTTAGCCCCCTGATCCTTTCTGCCTGACATCCTATTTGCTGCTGGAAGGAATCAAGGGCGTGCCAGAACACTCAAGGCTCCTAGCTATGCAGAGTTTTGCAGTAACTGTGTGAGCAAAAGCAGTATGTGACTCTTGAAGCTGAGTATTTCACAAAAATGTTCAATTATTGCATAAGGAAAGCATTTGATAGAAGATAGAAAGGCAATTGGAAGCACAATTTGAGAGTTGGAAAGCGGAGGAGATTTAGAAGGGGCACAGACAGGAAAACAGATCTGATATGGGGTTAGCAGTTGGTCTGACCAGTCAAGTACACGTGCCACACAAAACAATTCCTTACGTAACTAGGAGAACATTAAGACAGAAGATGGCTGAGGAGCCATTTTTGGGTTGATACTGTGGGAAAGATGGTACTGTGGTTTAACCTACTGCAGAGAAAGAATGGCTGCAAAACCAAGCTGAGCAGCCTGTGCTTGTCCCAAGCATTAAAGAACATACCTTTAATCTTTCTCCAGAGTACCAGGTAGCAATTTACTGAAGGTCATAATCTGTCTTCACTAATCTGAGTGTTTTCCAGTATTGTAGATCAGATTTAGAATGAGTATCAGACATAAGTACTTCGCCTTTGATATTTTATTAAAAGGTTAGAGTAAGTTAGCCTGGTATATGAGGCTGCTTGAGAGAACAGACCTCCCATTATGCAAAAGGCTAGTTTTATGCTAAAAATAAATGGCCATTTCTCCTATTTACTCTAAATACTTTGAGTAATCCACAGGAAAATGCTTGTGCCAAATACTTTAGAGTCTTAGATGTCTTTCTGTTTTTTACATTTTTGACAGTGTAAAATTCACTTTTTACCTTTTTTTTTTTTTTTAAGAGCTGTCAAACACTACAGATGTCTTATAGCAAATGAAATAGATTACAAGCTATAACCATAGGTGCTTAGCAAGACAGCCAGAATGCAGTAGGTTTTGAATATGCTCAGAATCTGAGTTCATACAGCAGAAGTGAAATACTAATTAACATTTAGAGAGTGTTCTTGTCCACTCTAATTTGATGAAATTTTACATTTTACCATAATGGTCGGCAAAGGATGAAAATAATTTGTGGAACAGCAGGTATTCAGTGGAGAAGTGTTGACTGAGCTGTCATTTTGCCTGTTCTTCCAAGTAATCAAGAAAGGTCATTCTCTGTTAAGTAGAAATGCTTAAACTGGTGGAGACACATCAAGATTTTTGTCACTTGAAGTGAAGCAAACTTGGCCTTAGAAACAGAGATGTTCTGCTTCCAGGAGTATAATGGGATTCTTTACTCACCTTGTGTCTGGCTACTCTGACGTTTCCTTGCCACCCTCATTTTATTTTTTTCTATTTAATTTTTCTAGATCTTGGGACCACAGCACTCACAAAAGATCTGAGGGCAAAATACAGACAGAAGGCAGCCTCAAGCGGCTGAGCTTTTTTCTTTTGGGAGCTAGCTGATCTCAAGTATAAATAGCAATATCTATTTTAGGTGGGAAAATCCCATTAATAATGGGGGGGCTAGCAGGGCGATGTGAAATATATCTTCATTTTTTGCTTGTGCAGTCACTTGCTTCCTTTGCCATGCAAAAGAAAACAAAGCTGGCACTGCTCAATTTGGTCAGCTGATTTTGAAGTCCTGAAGCATAACACTGAGTTGTGTAACTGTTCCTACTGCCTCACCTTCTGCATATTACTCTGTACAAAAAGTGAACCATGACTGCCACAGCCACAAGGGCCATCTCTTGCAAGTTGCTCTTTAAAAGTGTTTGCTGGCTTCTTGCTTATTGCTGGTTGCAGTGCTGTCTATTGGTTTTGTTCATGAGATCATTCACAGTCCTGCATATCTTAGAGAGAAGAGTTTTCAGAGACATTTGTCTCTTCAAAAAAAGCAAGAGCCTGTAGGCCCTAGGTTTAATACTCTTTAATGGAGTAGCATCTTCATCACTTTTCAGCCACCTTTATAGTAGACTTTCTTTTGAGATTTAGGTTGGGCTTGGGACCTATCATATTTTCCCATCTTCATTAAAAAAAGGAGAAGAAGGGATGAGGAAGAACCTGTCAGACAAACTGCATTGTGTTTAGAGGATGCTTTCTGCTTAAGCGCAGAGGGGAGGATACAAAGTCTGTAGGATGGCTATGAAGTGGGGACATGTGGGATAAGCTGTCAGTCAAGCAAGCATCTGACCCTGCTTGTTTCTTCTCATGACAGGTGGATGCTGCAGTGACACCAGAGGAGCGCCACCTTTCCAAGATGCAGCAAAATGGCTATGAAAATCCCACCTACAAGTTCTTTGAACAGATGCAGAACTAGGACACCACAGCAGCCTCATGAGTTGGACAGCAGAATGATTGCTTCACTGCCCATCGGTGTTCAGTTATAAAATAATGTGGAAAGAAAGACAAAACACTCTGTTTTATTATTTACTCATTCTCGCCTTTTGACAGCTGTGCTGTAACACAAGTAGATGCCTGAACTTGAATTAATAAAATCAGTAATGTATTTTCTCTCTCTCTTTCTCTTTACATTTCAGTCTTTACACTACATTATTAATGAATGTTTTTTGTGTACTGTAAAGAGGTTAGCTGTATTTAACTAGTGCATGGATAGATTCTCTCTCCCAATTATTTATCATGTAGCTCCTTAGCCAGTTGTATATTATTCTTGTGATTTGTGACAAAAATTAAGTCCTAATTGAAATATGCTTTAAGAATGGATGGGGGATGCTTTCCGTGTCTGTGGGGTTTAGCTGCTTCTCTTTGCTGAGCATATTTTTTTTTTCTGATCACTATGCATTTTAAAGTAAAACAACATTTTTTAAAAAGTATTCCAGATGAGTTACTGAAATTCTTTTCCTCTGCAGCTGCATTTTATTGTACAGATTGTTGCTCCTGCTGTATTAGTGACGTAGAAATCATGGGAAGACACATTCGTTTCTTTGTGCCTGTTTTATGTGCACACTTTAGGCATTGAAAGGTAAACTTTATTTTCTTTTCCATGTATCTTTTTGATCTTAAAAAAAAATAATAAAAAGAATCCCTGTTAATTGTGAGCACTTCTGGGGGGGGAAAAGTGCCTGCTGGTTGAAAATTAACAGGGATCCTCTGCAGGATGATTGTACAGAACCATTGCTTATGAATTGATAGCTTTCTACACTGTGTTACATAAATAAATTAAGAAAAAAGAACGTCTGGGCAAGAGTTTTCTTTGGAGGCAGAAAGCAAAAGTTTTCTAAAAGCCACTTAAACAGAAAACTTGGATATTCACCCTGAGAGAGGATTGGGAAGGGATTTTCTACAAGGATCATGGCACTCACCGTCAGACCAGAGCAGAAGGGAGATTGCAGTGAGATGGGGTGGGGAGTGAAGGGCACTGACTTTAGAACACCTGCCTCTTTAACCTGTCTTCGGGGTTTTTTTACTTTTCCTTTCTTTCCGTTTGTATAATAGTGTTTTCATGTAAATAAATACATTCCTGGAGGAGCCCTGTTGTAGTGGTGTTTCTGCGCCGGGCAGCTGCCCTTGCATGTGCAGAGGAGCACGGCATGAATGACACAACCTTTCACCTCCCCATACATCCCCAGGAGGAACTTGCCGGCAGTCTCTTCTGTCAACATCGCTGCTCCACTTCTGTCGGCTTCCTAGTGAGATCAGTGACCTGCAACGTGCTTCATCCACGAACACAAGGAGTCACCCAAGCTGCAAGACCATCCAGCCTACTAATGCAGGATGACAGTGACTGCCCAGGAAGGCTAAAACAGAACCACCAGTCATTTTTTTTCACCAAAGCTGCAGGAAAAAGGGTAGAGACCTTGGTCAGCTGTGGTACATAAGCCGCAGTCAGGCACCTTCTGCCGTTTGCTGGCTGGAAGCCTGTCTCGGAGGATCCTTCAGCGCCCTCTAGGGGCACACTTGTGCCACAGGGCTCACATGCCAAGCGAGGTGAGACCGCAGCAACTGAGTGGACCTGGTGATCTTCAAAACAGCCTCTTCCAGATCACAGCAAGGATCCCATAGGTTGAGCTTGGAGATCAGCTGATGGAGCTGGAAGCTGAGTAGTAAAGTAGAAGTTTGATGAAAACTATGATTGTTTCTCTGCAGCAAACAGATCAGATAAAACAGGACTGAGGATAGAGAACTAGGAGTAGAACAAAGACAGCAAAATCCATCCAAGGAAAGCCCCTTGTTAAATCAGTTTGTCTGCAAGCCATGACAGCCCTTTCTCCAGCCCCACTTGCAGCTCTTGTCTGCACAGCAAGATGGAGCATAACTACGCTGCGGCTGTACAGCTCAAGTGAGTAGAAGAGTCATTCTGGACATCAGCTGAGTGAAGACTATAGTTTCCAGCCCTGTTTTCACACATTCATCCTTTCCCAACCAGCACCTTCCACAAAACCTCACTTGTTTGGCCAGTTCACCTGCTGCCCTGGTCTCCTGGGCTAACACAGTGTGATCCCACAAGCGCTCCTCACATACAGATGGGAGGGAAAGTAGTACAGAACCCCTCCTCTGGGTTGAGATAAGGATTTCAATGTGATGATGATGTGCTATGCAGTTGCCATAACAAAACCGGCAGCAGAAATCAGGGATAAAACCCTTCCCTTACACACACCCAATCATGCAGCAGCCCACTCAGTGGAAAAGACCAACACCCCTGAAAACTGGAAGACAGAGAAGGCAACCTGAACAGGAAGCTTTCATGTTACAATGTGAACTTCAAGCCCTATGATACTTGGCTCCAGCCAGCACTTTTCATTTGGAAGTTGGCGTGATGTCAGCTTGGTATCAAATACACAGCAGCAAGATTCAATCCATGACACCTGGGACAGCTGTGCTGGCTCGCTGACCGGGAGGTGTATTCTTTCAGTGAGGGGACAGCCAGGGCAGGTAGTTTCACAAGCCACCTTGTGAGAACAGAGTATGATTAAAAGGTACCTGCTATTGTGAAGCAGTACTAGGAAAAACTGTGGAGCTTCCTGTCACCAACTAAGTGATTACTCCCTACATTCTCCCATCCATGCTGTATCACAGATCAGAGCCCTGGAAACGGTGTTATTTTCAGACCCTGGAGTACCAGTGCTTTAGAAAGAGCTTCCAGAATGCTCTCAGACAGTTTACCATCTTATTTTAACACTAGGCAGTTTGAGCCGCAGTAATGGAGGATGGTGAGCAGAGAGTGGACCTCAAATTGCTTTAAAAGACATATATTTCACACATATTTTGGGNAGGCCTAACATACCCCCTAGAAAGGAATACACAAATCTCTCCTCTGTGCATGTCCAGTATCATAGAAGAGAATCCCACTTTGGGAGTAAGACAGGATGTAATTCAATTTATTGCAGTCTCATTAAAGGAGCATTATCAAAATTCCTTCTGGAAGAAGCTGGAGTAATCCATAAGATACAGAGGGCCACTGGCCTTTAAAGCAAATCCCATTTATAATACCATAATCCTATGCAATCCCAGTTATAGAAAAATGCAATTGCTTTGATCAGTAATGCCCAGACAGTCAAGCTTCCTGGTATTAGGTTCATTTGTCCAGTGAGACACTGGTGCTGCTCTTGCTACTCATGGGCGAACTTAGTTTTGTGCACTGATTAAGTGATCAGTTTTTATGATTCCATACAGGCACATTCCTGAAAGAAAGAGAATAAACGCATACTGTGACACCCACGTAAACCTCAGGCAGCTTTAAGGCACAAAGCTTCTGGAACTCTAAGAGGAATGTTCCCACAGCTGCTGCAACCCTGGAAGCTGCCTAGCAATTTATCACAGTTTCTGGGCAATAGGAGCAGAAACCTGCTCATCTCTAGCCATGCAAGCTCCTTATTGCGGAAAGAGTATATTAGGAGTAAATAAAAGCAGCAGTTTGACAGGTTCATAAAGCAGAAAAGCTGACAGAGGACAGTAGGTAAGCACCTCACTTCCAAGCTCAGGATTGATTTGGTATCTCCCACTTCAGCAATAAACTAAGCAAGGTGGTTGCATGCAGCTATGGACTGGAAACTGCTCCCCAGCCCAGAGAAAATTAGGAGGTGAGGGGAAAAATAAATAAAATTAAAATATCCCTGTCTCTTGATTTGGTAGATTCAATGAGAAAAGTTTTCTAGCCTGAGTCATTTTGACAGAATGGGGTTAGGGAGCACTTACACAGTGGGTCCACCAGAAATGCTGGTGAGGGTGGTCCCCATCAAGAAATAATGGTGCTGAGAAGGGATGACAGCCAGCACCAACCTCCTTGGCCTCTCACATACCTGCTCGCTTTTGAAGATGTCGATGATCCTGATCTTGGTCGGTTTGCACAAACCCTTTCAGATTGATGAGTACCAGATGCAAGGTGAAAACTTCAGACATTATTAGGCACGTACTACAGGAGCCACTCCAGAAAACATGCATACATGTGCCATGCTCTGCATTCAGTACCTCCCTGGTGGTAAATTTCATTCTCCAGCTAGAGTGGCCTAGGAAATTCAAATAGATGCCTGGTGTTGCCCTTACAGAGAACACTCACAGCAGCTGTGTTTTCCATTAGGTCTGTTGTGATCCTCCAAAGTCTCTATCCTCATTATATCCCCATTTACCAAAGCAATTTTACAGCCGTCACTGTGTGGCCAAATGGCTCATTTTTTTATTGTTTAAACTAATGGATTTTGTGGGTGGTGGGTAAGCTGCTGTAAAATGCTTCCAGGCAGCAAGACAGAAAATATCCTAATGACATGGGAGAACAGATGACAAATAACACTCTGTGCAGCGTCCTGGTTGCATTTGTCTGCGGTGTTTCCACCACATGATAGGGAGGGTCTCAGTTTTGTCAGGCCAGGATGGCTCTTCTTGCTGCTTCCCAGTAATCCTCTCTTCCACCTTCCTCCTAGAAGAAGTGAGCCCTAAATCTTCCCAGCAGCTTTCTACAGTCCTGGGAAATTTATTTGCTTGATTATACCAAAAAAAAAAAACAACCACCCCACTAAGATTCCAAATGTAAGTATTGGGATTGATATAGAGGTAATAAAAATACTCTGACTTTAATGAGATTCTCAGTTAAAACTGGACACTGAATTAGAGAAAGATGCTCCATAACTAGAACCATAAACCAAATGGTTTGGGCTGGAAGTGACCTTTCAAGGTATTCTAGTCCAACCTCCCTGCAATTAGCAGGGATATCTTCATCTAGATTAGGTTATTCAGAGCCCAATCCAACATGAACTTGAATATTTCCAGTGATTTGGCATCTAAAACATCTCTGGGCAACTTGTTCCAATATTTCACTGCACTCCTTGTAAAAATGCCTTCCTTGTGTCTAGTCTATGCTCTTTTAGTTTAAAACCATTGGCCCTTGTCCTGTTGCAATGGTCTGCTAAAGAGACTGTCCCCATCTTCCTTATAGGCCCCCTTTAAGTACTGAAAGGCTGCCATAAGGTCTCCCTGGAGCCTTCTGTTCTCCAAGCTGAACGATCCCAATTCTCTCAGCTTTTCTTCATAGGAAAGATGTTCCAGCCCTCTGATTATTTTTGTGCCACTCCTGTGGACCCAGGTGAACAAGGCTCATTTCCTGAGGATTCCAGAGATGGACATAGCACTCCAGGTGAAGTCTCACCAGAGAGTAGAGCAGCAGAATCACTCCTCTTGACTTGTTGACCAAGCTTATTTTCACTCAGCCCAGCATACAGTTGGCCTTCTGGCCTGTCATCACACATTTGCACCTCATGTCCAGCTTTTCATCCACCAGTACCCACAAGTCCATCTCCACAGGATGCTTTCAATTCCTCCATTCCCCAGCCTGTATTGATACCAAGGATTGCCCCAGCCCAGCTGCAAGACCTAGAAGTAGTGCCTCTGGTGTTTGTAATCCAGTTTCTCTAAAGTAGTTCAATAGAGAGCCAACCACACTGGTTTCAGATAGGATACCACCTAGGTCAAAAGGTAGATGTCATTCTTTCTAAAGACTACTAGTAAGCATATTCTTTAAAAAGAGAGAAAACCAGCTGGCACAAGGAAGACACCCCTCAGCATGGGTGACCAGCACCTGCAGGAAGCAGATTCTGGAAATAGCTACTGTGCTGCTGCTGGTTCAAAACAGGATGTAGCAATTATGTCTGTTTTGAGTCCCTGATTACTACGCTGGGTCCATCTAACTATGCTTAAGCGCTGCTTCAGGCTGTAGCTCTGGGGAGCATTTCAGATGCAGGATCTTTTTTCCATTTAATTAGGATGAGTGTTAAGGAGACACAGACAAAATCTCATTTACCCCTCATGCTGCTCCTCTAAAAAGGGTTTATGGAAAAAGCTTTGCACTTCTCCAGCCCCTGTACAGAGATGGCAGCAAACTTGAGCTACAGCCAGAAGTGGTTTGTGTTTTGTTTTTCTTGCACAGAAAACCTGTATTGCCAAGGCATTTGGGTGATTTTTGGCAATAGGGTTGCTAGAAAATCTGCTATCAAAGGCTGTGAGCTGCCAAAATTCAGTAGCCAAAAAGAGTTCAGAAGTAAACAGCCTGTGTTTTATGAAACCTAAATGTTACGTGGTATGTAAAAATTCGATGCAGAGAATGAAGCTCTATTCAGTGCCCCAGAATAGGTGTTATCCTTAAAAGCCCAGCTAAATGAAGGGGAAGTCAGGAGGAGAAGCCAATGGCAGCCAGCAAAGGAGAGCTGCTTTTCCTCAAGAAGAGTTGGCCAAGCCCAAGCCTCCTTCTGCTGCTTGCCAAGGACAGCCCTAAAGCCACAGTGCTTTAGGGACACCAGAGAGGGTGTCAGGGCATCCTTTATAAAATCTGTTGACATGGGAGCACACTAAAGGTTCATGTGCCCACAGACAGTAGAGCAACTCTCAACCCCTTATGAGAGAAGGAAATACTCAGGGCCACAGAAAGATTTAATCCATGGTGCAAATCCCACTGATGATCCATACTTTATAGAGGAAATAACCAACAACCCCATCCTGACCCTCTTCAATGTATGATCAGTGCCCTAAGCGGGGACCAGAGAACACCTTCCAAAGAGCCCACCAATGGAGGCTCAAAGTACAGGCAGAAAAGTCTGCTTTGCAATACAAAGTACTGGCATGAATGAGGCTCTCCTGAGCCAACTCAGAGCAGAAGAGAAAGTATAAGGAAATGCAGAGACACACAAATGCACACACAGTGTCAGAGCAAAGGCCTGCCTAAGCCCAGCCTCCTCCTTCCCCTGGTAACTGAAAATGGAAAGTGGCAAAGGATGTAAGAGATTCCCAGATATCCAGTGTTCTCCTCAAGATGTCTCACCTTGTCAGGGCTTTCAAAAAGTGCCAGTGACTGAGTGTAAGATTGCTAGTGCAAGCCTCAGAGAGCATTTAACTTCCACAGCACCCAGTCCAGATAGGCATGTCTGGAACATGGCAGTGCAAGGTGGGGCTTGGGTGGGATGCAAGAATATAGGCCCATTTTATAATAGAAATACTACTGTCTAGCTGAAGTAACTGCCACTGCCTTCAGCCTGTAGGGATGTTTTAATGCAGAATGACATTTATTATAAAGAATCACTAGAATAAAACCCAGCACTCATAGGCAAGCAACATGTCCAAGCATAAACTGTCTTTAATTTGGCTGTAGCAGCATAATACCAGTCCCATCAAAGGGATGAATTGTTATTCTGAGCATGATTTTGATCAAATACCTTCCTTAAACATAATGGTTAAACAACATACTGTGAATCAAAATGATAATTTTGCAGGTTCCTCAGAACTCCTACCTTCTCCAATCTGCTGGCAGTATTAAGGAACTGGCATTTGATATGGCTCCAGCTGAAGTTGCTGCTGAGCTCATGGTTAAGATAAACAATATAAACACAGCCTGAAGGTGGCTTCAGCTCTCAAATTTGAACTCCAGACACAAGAGTAGTCTCAGTAATGTGGCAAGTGGGTAAATGGCATTTTGGGCTTCTCTCTGTAATACCACATCTGAGAAGTATGTGCAATTATATATCTATTGGATGTCTGGCATTCATAGTAACCATACACCAGCCTATGTACACTAAGCCTCAGATACTGGTCAAAGGAATGGGCTCAACCTCAGTGATCTTCCACATCTCACCCACATTGCCACCCAAAGATAAACTCTTGATCTATAAATCCCTCCAGTCCTTGCAGCAAAACCACATGAATTGTGCTCCTGGAAGATGCCTGAGGTTTCACATCGCTGCTCTTGGGACAGAGGAGGCATAACAAGAAAATGAGACCAGGCAGTGTCCACCCCAAACCTCCCTGGCATGCTACAGGCAGATGTACCAAGCAAGCCAGGACTTTCCTTCTTGTCTTTCCTGAAGTGCAGCTTAGCCACGTGTACTCAATTTGGATAACTTGAGTCTATCACTATTTTCTAGTCATAAGCCCTGTGGCAGAGCCTTCCTCAGCATATGGGGTACAAACAGGCTGAAGTCCTCAGCTGCAGAGGATTCAGACACATTTTCCCATTTATCCCAGCAGAGCAGCCTGCCTACACAGTGAGACAGCAGTTCAGCACTGGAAGGAGGCTCTTAGGCTCTTCTGCACAGCTTGTGCCATCTTAGAACATCAAGTTAACTGAGCCTGGAAGAAGAAAGAGTCTAAGAAGGTTCCTGCAAGTTAGCTGTGGAGGTTTGGGTTGTTTTTTTGGGTTTTTTTTTCATCCAGATGGGGAAAGTTGTGGAGTTAAAAATGAGCTTAATATAAAAGAAACAAGGGACAAAACCATCATCAGTATTTTATGAGCCAAAGATTAAACCTTGCACATTTTCTGGAAAAAGGAAACATACAAACCTACTTCTGGGGAAGATTTATCATCACTTTAAGAGGAAGCAGACAGGGCTCTGAAGCTCTGATGATGTGGAATAAACAGCCACATCCTCAGTTTTTCTCACTGATTTGCACTGGGCTTTCCAGTTATCATCCTGACTGTAAGACTCATCTGAGGTGTATTAGTTTAAGCTAGCCCCCCGAGCTCAAAAGCTCAATAAATAGACTTAATTTGATTTGGAAGGGAAAAATAAGATTTAACAATAAATAGAAGGTATTTTAGGTAAGAGGAGTTACAGAGGATATGGGGAAAGGGAACAAAATACAAAATATAGGTATAAGGTAAAAGGAATTAGAGAGGATATGGGGAAGGAAAACAAAACACAAAATGTATGTATACAACCGGTAGATGAGATAGGATGGAAGTTGAATCCAAGTGGTGGAGTTGAAAAAAAATTGGTGGTGGATGCAGAGGGATGCAAGGTGATGGTGAAATGCAGCGAGTTAGAGTTCCAAGTATGGTTGCTCTCCCCATGTGTTTGCTGGAGAGTATGTGGTAAATAGCAGCAGCAGGAAAGGAAGACTCTGGCTGATGAGGCAGCAGGGGCCAAGAGAGAGAAACAGGAACTTTATCTCCCCTTTATAGAGGGTCTCAGCAGGAAGTGGGAGAGGCTAAACATGACACCTGGGGGGCAGGTCAGACCACTCCCAGGGAGGAGTCAGGATCCAGTTCAGGTAAACCCCCTCAGGAGGGCTTACACCTTAACATGAGGCTTCATAATCAAACATTTAAAAAACTCCACCCCGCAGTGGTCTTCTACTGATATGTGTGAAATGATGATCCCTGGCACATGGCTTTGATGGCCAATATGAGAGGCCTCTAAGAAGTTTAGTTGAAAGAAGGCATGTTTTCTAGCAGTAACAGTCCTATGCATTCGAAACATGTGCTTGAGCAGTGCAAAATCCCCAGACTTTAATATATTATGCATTCTTATCTGCCTCGTGATTTCAGGACCTTGAAGGTATACTCACATCTCACTTCCAAGCGCTCGGCAGCAATTACACAGCCTGCTTGTGACGCTGTGCTCGCAGCACAAAGTGAGATTCTTGTGAGATTAGTCCAGTCCATTATCAGCCCAAATGAAATTTGTAATGCTACTGAGACTAACACAGAGCAAAAGATCATGTTGCTCTTTTTTTTTGTGCTTATAAAGTTGCCCTTAAAAATAACCCCAGACAGTTTCACAGCATGCTTGTGGAAGCAAACCATTTTGGGGGTCTGAGCTCTTACTAAGTTAACATACCCGAAATGCATACCTGTTGAAAATGCAGTGCTTGTTTGCAGACAAGACACCAAGAGTCAGGGCTTTAGGCGTAAACATGAGCACAAAGATTCACTTTTTTCCCTAGTAAGCTCTTTCTTAGCCCAATAGCACGAAAACCCACAAACACAGCTAATAGCTAATCAAACAATTTCTCTTGCTGGAGAAGAGAAAATGCTACAATTATTTCTATTTTGAAATAACTGGGAGCTCTTTGAGGTCCACAGCTCAGTAGCTTTTAAGAATGCACAAGATCCTCGGTAACATTGATTTTTACATTTAAAAGTTCAAATATAAATATACAACTCAGGAAATGTTGCAAGCCAAAGGCCATCATAAAAATAGACCTCGCTCACACTGTCAGCTGCATCAGGAATACACATTTGTAGATGCATCTCTGTGAACCTATAATTATAATGAGCACCAAATATACACACAGTGTAGGCAAGTCAGTGTTAGCTGATTGGCATTTTAAACAGCTCCATATGCTTTTGACTAAAAACTGCTTTGTAAATGTACACAATAAGGCCCTCAACATTTTGCTACCGCATAATGTTTCCTTCCCTTTTTTAATGCTGCAGACTATTACACAACCCAAGAACAAGCTCTGGCTTCATCAACACAAAAACCTGAATTCTGTTGGAAGGAAGTCTGTTCTGATCATTTTCCTTCAACCTGGCCGCAGACTGCATGAGCTGTATGCTCTTCGAAAGTGTCTTCTTTTAATCTCTGAAGGAAACTCGTCCAAAGTCAGAACTTCTTCCATACTAAATCGTTAGAGCTTGATTAGCACTGTTAGCCTTTTCTAATTTGTGAACAAAGATCTTAACCAGTGTAAAAGCAGGCAATGTATTGTTTCTGTAAACATGTAGTAGTTCTTTCATTTGGTATGAATTCCAACCTGAGAGCATTCAGCTCAGGACTTCCTGAGCATGGGGAGTGTACACAGGTTTCAATATTGCAAAAGAAAGACAGAGCTCTTCAAGCACCTGGAAAAGAGATCAGGGGAACCATGAAACATAAAAGGTACTCTGCAGAAAATAAGAGCTGAAATGCGTAGGAAACTTCATGCTGTTACTGCTTTTGATGAAGACAAAGCTGATGTGACACCTGGCTCAGCCCACCTTAGCAATTAATGCAGAGTAATAAGTGTGGATCTGCTGATGAAAACATTTGGTCCCGAGGCATCTTGCATCCTTATTATGATCTAAATTCAAGGTGTTTCTTTCAGAGTATCTATAATCCTGCCTCCAAGGCTAAACAATTTGTCTGCAGGTATGATCTGGCACTTTCCAGGACCCAAATAACCCTGCCAAATCCTGTCTTACTCACTTGCTACTCCTTCTAGAAAGTACCACCCTACCCTTTCATCTGTCTCCTGTCAATGTGTTCCTGGCTATGTTAGTCTGCACATGTATCATCTCCCTTCTCAGAAAAAAAAAAAAAAAAAAAAAAATCTTTCTGTCTTTTCTGATACTTTTGTCATCATAGTAAATGTAATGTCAATACAAAAAGACACTCCATATTCCTCTCGGTCATCTTTCTCCATTCCTTCTCCTCTAGGGAGATTCATTTCCCCTATATCCTCCTCCAGGATTTGCCCGCTCCTGCATAACACTCAATTTACACACAAGGGAGAGCAGTAACTTGGATTACACCTTCCCTAGGTCTCTGTGATTTGAGCCCATATATCTCTGTCAGACACCAGAGCACTTTTGAAACAGACCTTGCATGTTCATGTTCTCTGGAAAGGATCTATCATATATACAGCAAAAGCCCTCTGTGAAACAAACGTGCCAGTGGGGGAAATGGAGGCTCTTGGGGAGAGTTGTTTCAAATCTCTACAAAATGGTTGCTTACCAAACTACCAGAGTCAACAGGGTCTGTCTTTTAGGTAAGGCACAGTCACTGTGTCTCTCTTTTCTGTGGTAACTTTCCACTCCTTTTTCTCCCTTGGCGACTACCCTCCAAATGCCAAGTGGTTGTTTATCCGATTCATAGAATGGTTTGTGTTGGAAGGGGCCTTAAAGGTCATCTAGTTCCAAGCCCCCCACCATGGACAGGGACATCTTCTACTAGACCAGGTTGCTCAAGTCCTCATCCAACCCGGCCTTGAGCACCTCCAGAGAGGAGACAACCACAACCTCCTCTGGCAACCTGTTTCAGTGTTTCACCACCCTAACGGTAAAGAAATTTTTCCTAATATTCAGTCTAAATCTACCCTCCTCAAGCCTAAAGCCATTCTCTGTCATGCTATCACTACAAGCCCTTGTAAAAAGTCCCTTTGCAGCTTTTCTGTAGGCCCCTTTCAGGTACTGAAAGGCTGCTCTAAGGTCTCCCTGAAGCCTTCTTTTGTCCAGGCTGAACAGCACCAACTCTCTCACCCTGCCCTCATAGGGAACTTCATGACCATCCTCTGGACCTGCTCCAGCAGTTCTATGTCCCTCATGCTGGAGGCATCAGAACTGGATACAGTACTCCAGGTAGGATTTCATGAGAACATGAGAATCCAAAGATCTCATGAGAATTTCAATATAAAGCAAGATAAGGTTAGTTAAACCTGAGGCAGCTCAGCACAACCGTATATATGTTTTCACCTGATAAAAAAGGTGGACTTCAGGCAGTCCACCTTTTGTACTGCCTGAAGTTTGCTGCTTTCCTGTCAAAGGGACGGCCTTTGAATTCACCAGACATGCCACCAAAAGTCAAAAGCTGCATCAGGTCTTCTTACTGCTATCCCAGTTACAAGAGTCAAAGCCATACAGTCTATCAGTGCTGTTGTGCTTTCACACTACTCATTACAGTTACTGGAATCAAGTAAATGAGTCATCTCAACCCCAAATGTATGGATTTTTTCTCTGGAGTTTCATGCTAGACTAGATCACCATTGAATGAAATGTGCAAAGAGATAACCATCATGATAGGGTGGGGTGGGGGGGAGCTGTACTTGTTAACAGATATCTCTTGTAGTAGTACAAATGAGAAAAATCCTAGTCAGGGAGAAAATCATCTCTGTCAAGATGCTGAGTTCCTCTTGCTTCCTTTTATCTACCTACAGTGTAGACATCTGCTTTTGAGTGACCTTTCCATTGAGACCATGGTGAGTCTTAGGAGTCCACTCTCTCTTATCCATAGCTACAAGACAGAGATTTAAAATGAGGCAAGACAAAGCTGAGTAATGAAGGATGCTAACTGAAGGGGACACCAACTTCACAACAAGGGCTCTGGTTTAAACGGGAGCAAGAGTGCCAAATTAGGACACTGTAGCTAGCAAAAACAGAAGCTTTTTAAAACAATGATAAATATATTATGCTTTCAACAGTTGGCCTAGTAGGAACTCCAACGGCTACTGACAGAGGAATCCAGTTCAAGGGCAGAAAAAAGAGAAATCAAGAATTCCTACTGGCGCCAGTTCAAGTCTTTAGTTCCAAATGCCTGGACAGTGAGAACAGTTTTAAAGCTTTTGGTGAGTGCCTCAGAAAGCTTCACTTGACAATAAATATTCCATGATGCCAAGCTGCAACATTTTCCTCTTTTCCATGCTGACTGTAAGACACAACCTTCACCTCTGTGCTTGCAAATGATTAATTAGACAGCTGGTGTGTGGATGCTGCTTATCACACTGGAGGAGAAATGGTAGCACACAAGGTTCAGGGCACGAGTTAGGAGGCCAGCAGTCCTCCTTGCTGGAGGAGACAGAGCTTCTGTGATGAGTCAGAACAAGCAGACTCAAATGCTTCCCAGCCCACTCCCCAGCGAAGGGCTGGGTGCTGCAGAGGAGATTAGATCCAAAATTTTCAAAGGCAGGCAGAGTCTCTGTGATAGCTTTCTGCAGGCTGTGTACATCACGGGCTCTGGCTCACTCAGAAATAACTTGGCTGTAACTAAACAGCAGCTGTGTTTTAGACATGCAAGGGAAGTACCAGCTTTTGCAGAGTAGCTGTGAAGTGGTGTAAGGGTATAAAATGTTAAGGCAGGAGGAAGGGGCAATCAAAACAAAGACTATCAGTGTACTGCTGGAAGTGCCATGAAGGGTCTTCCTCTTTCCCAGGAAACCCTGCTTGTAGCTTTGTAGGGAGAAATAGAAGTAGAGAAGAAACTAGTGATGATCCACAACAATTTTGCTTTGTAGGGAGAAACAGAAGTGGAGAAGAAACTAGTGATGATCCACAACAATTTTGCTTTGTAGGGAGAAACAGAAGTGGAGAAGAAACCAGTGATGATCCACAACAATTTTGCTTTCTACTACAAAATAGTTTTACCTGCTGGTACCTGTCCTTGACTGACCCACAAGCAAAGCCTACACTCAGCAGTATGATGCACAAATTGGAAGAAAGAGGGACAAGGAGAAGTTCTTCTTTTATTTGAGCAGATTAAAACACAGCTGGAAAATAAAGACTGTCCCAAGCCTCCACATTCTGCTGCTGAGTTCATTAGAGGAAGCATCTCAGACTAATGCACCATTACTCAAGATTAATATGGAATTAAACCAGAAAAAGTCACACGTGACAACTTATGGAAACCTCAATAAGGAGACAGAGACACACAAAAAAAAAAGTGGTACTACATACAGCTTAAGATATCAACATTTCAGGATCCTGTTTTTAATCTCCTAAAAATGCATCTGTGCATCCCACACATTAGCTGCGTAATCTCTTCCTAATATTAACAAGTTGATAACCTTCCCCGTCATGTGGAGCATAATGACCCCATCAACTGTTTGAGAAAAGCAAAGAAAGCATCATTTCAAGAGGCCTTAGGATGAGGAGGTGTGATCCAAGGCTTACAAAGTCGTGATGATAGATGCAGAACTGTTATCCACCACCGCGTGAACAGCCTGAGTCTGAGGACCTCATCAGGCCCAAAAGAGGGTTAGAAAAAATAATCAGCAACAGGTCCATAAATAAATACCAAAGGGAGTAGGCGAGATTGTATCCTCTAGCAGCTCAAATACAATGCCTGGGAACATGGGTAGAGTGAGGAGGAAGAACTGCCACTGACAGCCAGGCTCCCATGTTCACCTTAAATGACTTCTCCCGCTGATATTGTCAGAGTTAAGATGCTGGACAGCCGAGATGGCCCATTAATCTGATTCAGGAGGGCATTTGTCAAGTTATAAATAACCTTCAGGTGGGAAAGAAAAGAAAAAAAAGAAGAAGAAGAAAGAAAAGGAATAATAATTTTTAAAAAGCCCTTTCTTGTGACTGCAGAAACTGAGATGTATAGAGAGCATTTACACTCCTGGGAGCTTCAGCACTGCTGGTCACCTCAGAAGCTGCATAATTACAGTTAAGCCTATTCTCCTGGGGGCTCTCTGCAGCCAGCTAGCACTGGAAAAGCGCTGGGAGAAGTATTTCAGACGGGCTGACAGCAGAGATCACTGGCAGGGTCATTTCACTGCTCTCTTCCCCGGCTCTGTGTGCATTAGAAAGTTAATATGAAAAATGCAAATTATGACAGTCTTGGAACAGGAATGGGTACTGAAACAGAAGAATAACACTGCAGTGCTGACATAGAATAAACTCTGATCAGGGAGAGGTTAGGGCTATGTATGGTTGGTGTTCACTTCAGTGATCAATTTAAAGCAAGCAGCATGGTGAATAAGAGAAATAAAGGAGCCTATCTAACACTGCTATAGGGGTGCAGTTCCTTGGGCACTGCTGAGATAAAGGTTTGCTTTTCCCCTCTGTCAGAGCCAGTTCATGCCACTCTCTGTTAGTCGTTGCAGTGGCTAAGCTGCATTATCATCAGACATGGTGATCCAGAGCAGGAAGAAGGACACATGAGCTTCTGTGGCCTGCATTGTCTGGACACCATGCACTGGTAACAAGGGCTCATCTCTGCAAGCACTGAGCTGGAGGAGTGCAAAGTGGATATCTTTGGGAAAGTGCAAGCTTGCTACTACTTGGTAGTTGGGACCCAGCTGTTGAACACAGCCATTGCAGATGGATTTTGTGATGCCATGGTTTAGCCCAGAGTTTATCAAACATGTTTCTGAGAAGCCATTAATGATGTGGCAGGAAAGACCTTGTTTCTTTGCTTGCACTCGTCCCACTGAGCACTTACCTGAGCAATGGGGCCAGCTGTACTGCCAGCCACCTCTGACTCACACCTGCTGTTCTTGCTGCCTCTCTGCCCACAAGTGCCCTCACACACTAGTGGACAATTCGGACCTGGAAATCCCTTTTCAACACCATCATTAAGGTATTGTGGTACTCAAATCCAAGTTAGGACTCTTCTGCCCTAACAGGATTTGTAGTCAACAGAACTAAGACAGCTTTACTGAAAGACCACAAAAAGAACCTGCTCTTTTTGATAGCCACAGTTCTTTTTGCTGGTAGTACCTAAAGGAAGTGGGATGCTACACCTGCAGTTACCAGGCAACAGCAAAGATTTATCTTCTTTTTTTGGTCTTTACCCAGTGGACTTAGCTGAGGCTTTGTGGACCTGAGATGAGATGGGGAGGCTGGAAGTCTCAGGGAGGAGAAGCAGGCTCAAAAAACCCACAGATGATGAATTCCTCACTAGTTCCTCAATTTTCTCTCCCTTTCTTGTCTCCACAAGAAGGCATTAGCATCATTAAGGATGCTGGAACCACCATGCTGATCAGAGATGGGCACTAAAACAGACTTGTTAGACTACCTGAACTTTATCTTTCTTTTTCTGGAAAAAAAAAAAAAAAATTAAAAATTACTTGATAGTTACTACGAAACTTCCTTCAAAATCCTGTCACCAAATCTAATGACTTAACGTGTTAAATTTCCTGCTAGCTTTCCTGAGAGGAAGAAGGCAGAGGCTAATCTGGGCTGTTCTCCTTTGTCCTGCATTTTCTCCTCTGAGCTGGGCATGCAGCCAGCACATGCTCCTCTCCTGCTTACAGGGAGAAGTTGACCTCCCCTGGGGTTTAATTTATTTGTCTTCCATGGTTTGTATGATGCTGAAATAGAATGCTGAATAAAAGTAAAAGCTATCATTTGTGTAATGCTGGAATGAAGTGATTAAGTGTATGGGAGGGGAAAAAAAAAAGGA